>OZ018325.1:16634233-17174233 GCA_963969495.1 Ceratothoa steindachneri
ATATATATATATATGTATATAAATATATATATATATATATATATATATATATATATATATATATATTTTAAGTGTTCGTCTTATTGTATATTCTTTGCGTCGTTTATTGTTTGTCGTTGTTTTATATGCGTAGTCTTATGTGTAGATTGGTTCTTCTTGTCGTTCGGTCTGTGCTGTACTACTGATAAAGTCCTGCGTTCTTCTGTGTATGTCTTCCAACGAGATATCTCTGTGTCTCTTTATGATTTCGTCCGTCATGTGTCATGGGACTTTCTCTTAGATTTTTGGGATTCTTCTTTGCAGTTCCAAGTTAATTGGGATCATCTGGATCATCTGATGTAGGTCCCTCTGCCTTCTTCTTTCTCTCCTCCTAACGTTGGTGATTAAGAGTACTCCTTCATTTTGTACCCTTTGGAGGAGCCGTAATTTCTCTTTGGAACTATTCTTGATAGGTATAGCTGAATATAGTAGCTTTGATCTTTTGGGCGCATTGTAGATTTTCTTTTTATTGGTCATGTTCAGGTTTTGTAACCTGAATAGCTTGGTGAGCTCGACCTTCACTCGTGCTTGCTGTCTGAGCAACGTAGCTTCCATATCCATTTTTACCTATCTTTAGTCTTAGTACTCTCCCATGAGTGCTGTATGGAATGCCAGCGTCATCTGTTTCGATTTGGGCCCGTTTCCTACAGAAGAGTGGTTTACCTTAAATTTCTAGGTGGTATTGGCGATTTTCCATCTTCTTTCGTACCTGTTGACACGGTCGATTTCTCTGGCTGTAATTTGTGCCATGAGTTCAGGACTTTTGAAGGGGGCAGTGATGATCTGAGAGATGTTGTCAGCGAATTGGACGTACAGCGAGTCCTTCCTGACCCGATCGGGTAGATTGAGGGTGTATATATTGTTTAGGAGGGGGTTTAGGCACCCTCCTTGCGGTACGCCTGCAATTAGCTCGAAGTCTGGTCCCGTGTGGTCGTATATTTGAATATACGCTATCGTGTTTGTCACATAGTCACATAGATTTTTCTCTAGTCTTAGCTTTAGTCCAAGTCTTAGTATTTTGTACTGAAGCCCAGTCCTCCATAGTTTGTCAAATGCCTTCTTAACATCTCTGAGCACCAGTTCAGCATATTCTTTTTGGCTAGCAATCTTCGCCAGTTTTTCTGCGATGATTGCTAGCCCCGTATTGGGTCCCTCTCCCTCTTCTGAATCCATGCTGTAGTTGGTTATGGAGGTTGTTATCCTCCATAAATGCTTGGACTCTATTAGTAAGGACCTTTTCGAAGACTTTGCCTGCCACAAACGATGAGGGAAATGGTATTGAAGTTTGCTGGTGTGTGCGGTGGTTTTCCGGCTTTTGGAATGGAGAAAATTTTAGCGATCTTCCATTCGCCTGGAAAATAGCCATCGTTTAGGCACACATTCATTATATTGACAAGACCCTCTAAGATGTTACGGGGGCGTTAAAGCAGTTAAATTTGGTCAATTCTGTTTTTCCTGGTCCTCTCTGTTTGAAGGTACGTAGTATCGTTAGGATTTCTTCCGTAATTTCCGTCCATAACCAGTCATCTCTCTGTCAGCAGTTGTATTGTTGAAGGGATATTTCCTGTCTAGTTTTTGTCTCAGTTGGTCGTGAATGTGTTCCTCAAAGGATAGGTTAAAGTGTTGGTTCTCTTCTGGTGAGATGGAAAATACATTCTTCCAGTAGTCTCTGAACTCTTCTTCCGTTTCTGTTGCGACTATTTTGTCTTGTCGTCTTTGTTAAAGAGTATGTTTTTGTCAGGTGACTTACCCTTTAATTTTGATAGTGTATTCCAAAAATGTTCGAGGATCCACTTCTTCGTCTAGTTTGTCTATGAGGTCATTCCAAAGTGCTGTTTGTTGTTTTGTTATAGGTGTCTTCCTTTAAGTCCTTAGTGTTCTTAACCGTCTACTTTTAACTCTGTGCCAGTCAGTATAATTTCTTCAAATAGTCTTTTGTATTCGTCCATTAGGTCATATAGCTCTTGAGTCCACCTTGGTGCTGGTAACGTTTTATAGGTTGTTCTAGGTACTGTTGCATGATCCGCCTCCGCCAATACCTCCGTTAACCCTGTTAGTTCTTGGTCGATCTCCTCTAGGGTGGCTTCTTCGAGTGGATGAGGTCTGAACTCACCGAAAAGAGTACGATATCATTCCCACTTCGCTCGGGAGAAGCATTTTATCTCCCTGACGGGTATCTGTATTGGGTTGGAGGATATTTTAATCATGATGGCGACGTGGTGGCTTGAGATTAGTGGGCTGGGTTAGATATATTAATTGTAGGGAAATTGTGAGCTGGTCAGAGTGATATTCGGCTTGGTCGCGCAGGTTTCGGTGATATATATGGGAAAGTCGGGTCCAATGCGGGAAATATTACCCCTGTCAATAAGGTTCTTCAAGTTCTTACCCCTTCTGGTTTAGACGTCCGGTGTATCCAGATTCCTAGCATCTGGCATTGAGGTCTTTAGCAAAGACCGTCCCACGGAAAGGTCCTAAGAGTCCTAAGACCTATTCGTAGGATGTCCTTCATCATTTTGTCATTGTCGGTCCTTAGTCGGTCGGTTTATTGGGTGTGAAGTTAAAATAAGAGGAAGGATAGGTGAAAAAATAACTTTTTAAAATTCCAATGCCACTTTACCTTTTTGAGAATGAAAATTCTGGGATGTCTGTTTCCTTGTCGTACTCCGTAGTTATGGTGTCACTGGCACTTTAGGTGGTATTTTTTTTATGTACCATACTTATTATTTACACTTGGAAGTAAATAACTTTTACTTGCAAAAAATTAGGCGAAAAGAAAATCTTCGGTAACGTTTAGTATTTTCCACTTGACTTTACCTCATTTTGCAGAACGTAACGAGAGAAATAATGATAACAGGAAAATCTTAGCAGTCTACTCGAATTATGAAATAAAATGAATGGAAAAGTGGGAAAAAAGTTTTAGATCTCCATGCATCTCCCCCACCATCCGACCAGTCCCTCCCGGGTGGCGAGGCCCGGTTCCCCTGATTTTCCCGGCTCCCTCCTCTCTTTGGGCTTAAAGGCACCGAGGGAAAAGAGCTCCGGAGAGGGGGAGAAGAAAGAAGTAAGGATAGGACAGATTCTAATAAAGTCAGAGGCTTGAAAGTTGACCAAGTTGGCCTGCGGACCTGCTTAACATGGGACCCGGACCACCATGTTTTTATGCTTTCCTAGCTTTTACTTGTTATTATTTGCTGTACCTGTCCCTGGTGTTAGTGTTTGGCCCATCTTTGGATAGGGGTAAAGGAGAAAGATGATTGAAGTGGAAGGAAGTTGGAGGTTTGCAGAGAAGGGCAAGTTGTATGGAGGTCATGCTAATCTCTGTACTATAAACTAATTTTAGAGTTAAGTTCAAAATAAGTTAGAATGAAAGTGTGTCTGTTTGTTTATTTGTATGGTTGTTTTGTTATTATGTTATGTGTGTATGAGATAGACGTTCAAACCGTTGTTAGCGTTATTTGTTTTCCTGCTATGTTAATAACTCGAGTTTCTGTTATTTTTGTAGCATAATTCTCGTATCTGTATATGTTGTGTCCGCTCATGTCCCCTGTTATTTATTTGTTTAATTCTCTTCTTTATTCATGTTGTTTTTTCTTTTTCATACATTTTCACTTTTTGATTAGCTTTGTCATTCCTTTTGGGTATCAAATCCAATCCAATGGGTTTGTCATTATTCGGGAAATTTTTGTCACAATCGGGTTTCCTTATTTCGTTTACACGTAAATCTCCTCCTCTTCCCTTTGGTCCGCTTTGTTTTTAGCACTAGCAAACAGCATATGTTGCCTCCATCCTGCTCCTCGTGCTATTCGATTATTTCGTTCCTCTCCTATTTCTTCTTGTGTTTTTTTATGATTTTTTGGCTCTTTGTTCAATTATTTTGTTTAATGGTTTTATTTTCGCTTCGATGTGTAAGTCTCTTTGTTTTTTCATTTTAATCGTCGCGTGTTCGTAATTATGTATACTGCCTTATTCTGTATACGTTGCATTCTTATTAGATTGCTTCTTGAAACCGTATACATGGCATTTGTTGGATATACCAAGGAAGGCTATATCATGGCCTGGTAGATCTTTCTCTTATTTTTCATGTTTCAATTTATTAATCTGTAGAGTAAAGTTAGCATGCCTCGTGCTTTGTCTATTCTTTCGGTCACGTGTTTCTTGTAACCATTTTTGGTAATAGTTAGGCCTAAAATCTTGAAAAGTTTCCGTTTAGGGACGCAAAACAATTAAGCAGCCTTGTGCCCGCTCGATTACTAGTCCAAAGGTACCCTCTTTGAATGGACCGTAAGGTCTCCTAGGGTACCTTCTTTCCTTGTTGTCCTTGTCCTATCGCTTTCCATATACGTAAACGTCGGATATTTTTTTGCGATACATAGTTATAAGTTTAAATTACTGGAATTATTCACAATTCACGATATATTAAAGAAAGAAATACAATGAGTTTTTTACAAATATTTAAATTTAATTACATATATGTAAAAATGATATTGAGTAATAGTGGTGAAAGATTTGGGGAAATTTCAGAGGAAAAGAGAAAGTTTCGAGTCGGAGTATGAGAGAGAAAAAGAAGAAAGAAATATTAATTTTCCCCAGGAGAGTCTGGAGGTCAAATGTTTGGAAAATTAACAGTTATATTTTAAATATACATATACACATAAAATGGGAATTCATTTAATTTTGTTAAGATGTTCATTTTTACTTATTCATCTCAAATTCTGCCTAATTCTTATATTATTAATCCCGCATACCCAACTATTTATCACAGTAAAATTTCTTAAATAATTAACTTAAATTTTTCGATTAATTAAACTAAGTTTTATTTTTGTTAAGATTCTCTCAAACTTTGTCTAATTGATAATATTATGAGTCAGATTTGCCTAACTTTTGAATCGCTTGTTATTTACGGTCGAATACCTTAATTTATTATTATCCTGTTTATACATTTTTAACTAATTATTGTTATTATTTCACTTTCAATTTTATCTTTGTCTTATTTATCTACTTTGTTTTACTTTTAGTAACTCTTATTTTTTGCAATATTCTCTTTTATCTTCCAAGACCCCATTAAAAAACTTGTAAGATATATTAAGAAAATACAAGTTAAAATTAATAACGCTGCCACAGTTGTGGACTTCAATAGAACCTGCATATATATATATATATATATATATATATATATATATATATATATATATAGTCATGCCCAAAACTTTTGGGACTTTTATATTGTTTCCTATAATTTCAGCCAAGAACCTTATTATTGGTTTTACTTTGTGACAACTTGCTCCATCATGCTGGAAAATATAGTTATGATAAGCAAATTGGTTCTGAACTTTTGGGAAAAAGAGCTGATGAAGCACGTTTTGATACTATTTTAAGTTCATGGCAGTCTTTTTGAGTAAATTTGTTAGTACTCCAGTTCCCTTAGATGAGAAGCAGTTCCAGACTCGAGGAGACTCAGGATGCTTTACCTTTGGCATGCCATACGACTCGAGAAAGCGCTTTTCCTTTCTTCTCTCAACTAGAGATATTTCAGATACTCCAAACGAGATAAAGGGCGTTTCTTTAGAGAATATAACTTTTCCCATCTTTAACAGTACATTCTTTATTTTTCCTACAAAAGTGGAGTCTATCCGTAAGTTTCATTTTGGTCAGATGACCCTTCTTCGTACCCTTTCTCGACTTCTGACCTTTGTCGAAACGTCTCAGCTTCACTGTGTGCGTTGAAGCGTTCACACCTGATTCTTTACAATTATGAGCAAGTTTGGCATTGGAGCCTACCCGTTCCTTGAGATGGCACCTTACCAGGAAGCGATCTTATCTTTCTTTTGAAGCTCTTGGGCGTCCCGAAGACTTCTTCACAGGATGGGAACCTGTCCTTTTGTTAGGATTATTTATTTTAAAGATGATGCTCCTTCATATATCCTTAGCAACTATCTCCTTGCATTTCAGAACACTTTGATCCAGATAAATAATGGTTTTATAGCCCTTAATAATAAATCTCAATTGAAATTTTATATTAAGGGTCCAAATGGACAGAAGTAGTATTATCTTATTTGATACAAATTCAAATGAACCTGTTCTAAATAATACTTACGAATTAGTTAAATATACTGAATTTTAAACATAAAGCAAAATAAATTACAGCTAAAAATCCAACTACTAATATATCTTATAATAAAACTGTTGTTTCTATTTTAATGCTCAGATGAACTCAATTCGTCATAACAGAGAGCGTAATTAAATTTTTATTGTATTTACTTCTTTATACTTTTTAAAAAATATTTACCTACTATTATTTTCGTATAACTTATCAATAAATTTTTTGATAACTTTATTCTTTTTCCAATTTAATTTCAGTCTGTTTTTAATTAATTTTTTGAGGGTTTGTATTTACAGTTAACCCATTTTTCAAAAGGATCTTGTTTTCATACGGTTCTGACCAAACACTACTTCACTTAACTTCAACAGGTTAGTGCAAGAAATTTGGTAGATATCTCTGCTTTGTTCCCTCAAACTTAGGGGGAACAAAGCTCTAGAAATGCTTCTAACATTTTAGCGACAAGCTTTAATGATTTATTAAGCTAATCTTGTGGATCGCACTCAAGATTCCACTAGTGTTAATCCTTTTCAGAATTGTTAGTGGCGTGCGAGTCTAGGTGCGTGCGACTCTATATCTCACCATGTCGGTCGGTCGGTCCCCGTTTTGCTTTTTGTTGTTTTGGTAATAACATTGTAACTATTTGGCCGATTCTAACGAAATTTGAAACCCTTATATTGTTTTACATTCTCTTCCGAATGATATAATTGCCAGAGTACTCCCAAGGTTGCCTGGGAACATTTTGGCAATAACATCATAACTATTTGGCCGATTCTAACGAAATTTTAATCCCTTATGTTGTTTTACATTCCCTTTCGACTGATATAATTGCCAAGGTCCCCTAAGGTTAGACCAGGAATCATTGAAAGTTTTGAAGGTCGTAATGGAATAAATCAGAATAACTGAGCACGTGACTTTGGTCAGCAGACTTCGTTTAAATAAAAATTAGAATTTAATTTAAGGAAAGATTTGGAAGTGAATGAGAGTCAATCTTTCTCAGATGAATGATATTAGGGTGCGCTCATTAATTGAGTTTTGAATGGAAAAAATGATAGTGACCAATTCAAAATACTCCGAAGGAGGATTCAAGTAATCTTATTATTATTTCAAAATATCTACTTACCTTAACAGAGTACATGGTTATTGGATGAACTTTGATCTTATTTGAAAGTATGTTACCATTAAATTCTTTTAACTACATCACCTCGAATGGGTCTTGCTCTCACTCAACCGTTGTGAAAGTTTAGCATTATCGCTATAGACGAAGATTTGAAAATCTTAGTTAAGCTGAGAAGAGGACCGACACAAATTCTTTGTGCAGGACTCTCACATTGAGGCCTACAAAAATTGTGTGATTATGATTATGTGATTATGCGAGCCCAGTACAGATGACCCCAATGAATTCGGAATGAATAGTTTTAAAACATTGGCTAATCCCCTTTTCGTGCAAGAAGGCAAGGTTCAAGGTAAAGTGAAGGATCCATGAAGAGGAAATAGACATACAGTCAATAAAGAGATCTAGTAAACAAGCATAAGATGAATTAGGGTAAAGTTCTATCGGCTAGATAGATAATTTTAACTTAAAGTATTATTACTACCGCATTTCTCATAAATTTAAACCAGTGAACTACATCTGCAAACAAAGCATTCTGTTTGTGGAACATTTTCTCGAAAATGTTCGTTTAATTTCCTTGAAAATTGTATCGAATATTCGCTTGGTTTGGATGTTAAGGGAGGAAAACTTAGTCGTCCGTTAGCACCATACTTGCTCCTATCCCCACTAGGGGCCCAAGTGGCCCAAGATAAATTGGGTGTAGCTGGAAGACGGAGATGAATATTCTTTGAAATTTGTCTTCTGTTCAGGTTTAATTTCATAGAACAGCAGATAAAAAAAAGTTATGACGAATGCAATGTGTATTTGAAGAAAGATGCGTCCAAAGTTAGAGAACGATAATTTAAAATTATAATTTTCGGTTTACGCGTAAAAATACGTAACGCATGTATAGCAACACTGCAACACGTGTATTGTAGACGACTACTGATTGTATTACTCATTTATCAAAATTGCGAGACGAGTTGAGGTCAATAAATCCTTGCAGAAAACAGGTTATCGAGTAAATGAGTGATGGAATGGCAAGGTCTGGCACATCAAAGCATTGTAATTGGTCAAAGATTGTGATTTAGCGCATAATAAATCTCCATGAGGATGACGGGTCCTTCATGTCAATGAAGAAAACAGGTCGTCCTCGATAACTACAGCTGGGGAAGATCGCATGATGCCAAAGATTTTGATGAAGGACCGTTTGAGACAGGAGCCGGTATTTCACGTCGCTTGAGGACGGGACACATCACGCTCCATTGCTAAGGAACCATTCAAAAATAAAAAGATTAATACAGCTAGGTTGGCCTTCCCTACTGACCATGCCCTGTGAGGTGCTGAAAATGAAAAAAAAAATTTTTAAGCTAGAAAAGCAAATTTATTTTGTTTGGATTGATGAGAAGCAGTATGTAAAGCGTTGAACATGTGAAAGATTGAATTTCACATGCACGAAAGCACACGTTAAATTTTAAGTAGCAAGGATATGGTGTGGAGAATGTTTTAAAACGACGGAGTATGTCCACTTCTCCGTTTACGTGGCAAAGTAAACGTTGCGCTATGCAGGAATGTGCTTTAGGTACATGTGATCTGCTCTCTCCAAACGTCGGGAGTACATGAACGTGTTTTAATGCAGGTCATTGTTCCGTGCCACGCAGCAAAGACGGTCAAAGCAGTTTTTCAATGCTGAAAATATCGACGTGGTGAACTGATTTGCGCACAGCCTGATTAGTAAACCTATGACGGATACTCGCTGAGATAGTTATGGTTCGGGAAACGACGAAGCAGAATTTAATAATATCACGCCCTAACAGTAAGAAATAAATTGTAAATTCCTGCAACCGTAGATTATTTAAGTTATTTAGAATTAGGGCCTGCATACTACTTACTCATAATTTGTCCAAGTGTCAATAAGATAATTATGTTGTTTTCTTGTTATGTTTGTATTTATACTGATCCTTTTTCCCGTGTTGGACGCATTCTTTCTTCAAATACACATTGCTTTCCTCATAAATTTTTGATCCACTGTTCTATCAAATTAAACTTTGACTATCAGAAGAAAATTCAGTTTTCATGAAGATTAGAGTATTTAAAAAGAATTAGATTTTGGTATTTTGTTCTTTAATTTAGGATAGTACTGTGTAAAAATCATATGAGCAGCATTAAGATTTAAAAGACTTATAAATGGTATATTGCATTAACAAATATGCATAGATATGAATGAAAAAATATACGAGGCACATCATCATCATCATCATCATCATCATCATCATCATCATCATTACTAACTCTATAATTTAAGAAGGGGATTTTTTTGAGAATTTGAATAATAATTTCATCTTAGTTTGGTTATGACTTATGTTTTTTTTATCAAAGTTATTTCTAATAATTATTTTTAATATCAAAAAACAAAATGGTGAAGTTCAGAAATAAATATAAGTATCGAAATTTGAGGAATTTTTTAAAACACAAAGAATTACAAATGGTGAAGTTCAGAAAATTTATTTTTATATATCTTCTTCGATAACTATATTTTAGTAACGTGATATTTTGAATGGGAGAAAATTTAGTTTAGTGTTTCTTTTTAAAATTACCAGACAATGGCTTCGCCACTTCCCTCCTACGGGGGGAGTTTGCGCTTCGCTACTAAAATTAAAATTTAAAATCTAAAAAAACTATGGTTAAATTTATATAAATTTTCTGAACTTCGCCAATTATAATAATTTTAAAAGGAACTCTAAACTAAATACATCCCCCATCTTTCGAAATATCACGTTACTAAAATAGTTATAGAAGAAGATATATAAAAATATATTATCTGAACTTCACCATTTTTAATTTTTTGGGCTTTAAAAAATTCACAAAATTTCGTCGATACTTATATTTATTTCTGAACTTCACCATTTTTTTCTTATATATTAAAGAATCATTAAAAATAACTTTGATAAAAAAAACATAAGCCATAACCAAACTAAGATGAAATTAGTATTCAAATACTCAAAAAAATACCCTTCTTAAATTATATTTAGTAATTATAATTGGCGAAGTTCAGAAAATTTATAAAAATGTAACCATAGTTGCTTTTTTTTAAAGATTTTAAATGGCAATCTTAGTAGCGAAGCGCAAGCTCCTCCCAAGCCATTGCCTGGTTATTTTATATTGGAACATTTAAAAAAATAAATCGCATTGATCAAGATTACAAGGAAGCTTTGGTCATACAAAAGGCGCAGTAATGGAAATGTCTTAGTTAGAAACATGGTGCTTGGTGAGGTGGGCTTCTATTTGTATAAGTCGGCAGATCTACGGAGGGATACGGTGATATGAGGCTGCATTGTGGGGGATAACAGAGAGTGCCTTTATTGTGAGTCAAAATGAGGCGAACAAAGGGGTAGCAAAAGAGAGCCAGCATGTATGTGGCACTAAACTCACTTCTGAAGCGGACTAGTGTTGCCAGTACAGTCTATTACCCGACCTGGAATCACATAGAGAGATGTTTAAGGCTTCGGGAGTTGTGGGAGTGATGGCCGCACAAGGTACCTGCTGCTTAGAGTTCATGGCTGGATGATTGGAGGTTTTGGTACAAATCTCTGCTCACGGCGTTTGTTGAGTCACCGCAAGAGTACCTACGATGTCAAGGCATCAGAAGAATACAGCTAAAACGCTTGAGAGCGGACTTTATTTTTTAAAAGTCCTTTTGGGATCACAATGTGATTCGTCATCAGCATGAACCTTTAGCTCAAAGCACAGTTTAAGTTAATCTTAATTAGTCTGAGCTTTTCATTTATTGTGATAAGCTCCAATCTGGCTGTGAATGAAAACACGGTGAGATGTGTGCCCTGCCTCGGAGAGTGGCTTCGAGATAATGGCACTCTCCTCTGGGTATTTTTCCACCTTTCTTTATTTTCGAGTCTGTGGCTCTCTCTCCCATATCCCTTTCTTGGCTTTGGGCGTCCTTTCCATCGCCAGGCGAATGTTATTTTTTTTGTGTGAATTTGTGATGATATTTGAAACGTAGATATGTGCGTATCAAAAGCTCCTGAAGAAATATGTAATTTATAGCACCGTTTATGTTATTTTTTTCAGGAATCATATAAAAGTCAGTGATTTTTTTATCATTGTAGGCTCATTAAAATTCTCTCAACAAAAACATAAGAAATACCCCGGGTTTATTTAGAAAATCAGCCCTTCTCTTATTTCCTGGCGTTCATATGTATGATAGATCGGCAGAGATAAAAGGCCGAAAAAAAGATCCAAGACCGATCTTTTCAAGCGAAAAATCTCTAAGAAAATAATATGAAGACCCTTCAAATAGTATCCATTATACTTGCTCTCTGCAAAAAAAAGATTATCTATTTTTACCCCGTTTTAACTCCATTTTTACTTCAAAGAAAAATGGATTAAAAGGAAGCATTGAATCATACAGAGTAAAATAGTTAGAACAGCTTTTGCCGCACATTAACCTATCAAACGACGAACTATCTGAAGCTGAATTTTATATTATTAATAGAGGATTAAACTTGGGATTAACCCATTAATGGATAAAGTTTAAAAAGAAGATTATAGCGATAATTTTCTTCAATTAACATAATTAAACCTATAGATGATGTTATATAAACTTTATTAAGGTAGCTATATTAAAAAAAGTTACACCCTTGTCAAAAATATTGGATGTTGTCCATTTAGCGAAAAAAATGCAAACATTTCTTCTATATTCAAAATTATTTTCTGTCTTGCAATATATGGAAATTTATTCGCCAAAAGTTACAAGCATCGCGTGAGTAAGCAATAAATGCAACTAAGCTCACAGGGAAAATTAATACGAGGATTCCAAGTACTTTCCAAAGAAAAAAATGATCCCGTTTTTCTGTTTCTTGCGGTATGCTGGATATATATATATATATATATATATATATATATATATATATATATATATATATATATATATATATATATATATACAGGTTGGGCCAAATGTTACTGAGGGGTTTTGAATTTTAATAGCTTCTTTATTTTTGTAACTAGAGTTATGGAATTTTAACACAATATGAGAAGATTATGGAATTTTTTTGGCAAAAAGTTACAAAAGATGAAAAATCACTCATGTATGAAAAATGACTTCTTTTAAATGGCGTCCATTTTCAGCTTCACACATCCGTGCCCTTTCCAAGACATGCTCTATTACGGATTCAAGGGTTTCCCTGTTTCGGTTCAATGTCCCGATTTCATTCGTGATGTTCTTCTTCAATTGTTCCAGGGTTTCAGGTTTATCGACATACACCTTCTCTTTGAGATACCCCCAGAAGAAGAAGTCAGGGCTGATCAAGTCTGGGGAACGCGATGGCCAGTTAACATTGCCGTAGCGAGAGATAATCCTGTCTCCAAAACATTGCCTCAGCAACTGCATTGTCTCTCTTGCCGTTTGAGCAATTGCCCCATCTTGCTGGAACCACGAATCTGACCTATTTTGAATTGCCGGGCGCAGAAAGTTCTCGATCATGGTCCTGTAACGTTCTTCAGTCACAGTGACAGGGTCTCCATCATCATCCTCAAAGAAATAAGGCCCAATTATCTTATCCGTTATCATTGCATACCATACCGTGCACTTTATGGGGTACAACTCTCTTTCGTGTGTTGCGCTCGGATTCTCAGAGCCTCCCAAAACGGCAATTTTGTTTGTTAATGAACCCATTGAGATGGAAGTGAGCTTCATCAGACATGATCAATTTTTGCGTAAAATTTGGGTCATTTCGTGCCAATTCCTGAATTCTGAGCGCGTATTAGAGTAGGTTCATAATCTTTAGGTTTCAACTGTTGAACAAACTGTACCTTGTAGGGAAAAAGGTTGAGGGTGTGCAGAACTCTTCGCAGCGAAGTTCGTGATATCCCAAGTTGTCCAGAACGTCTTCGAGTCGACGTTCCAGGATTCTGTTCACCACTCTCTCGCACTCTTTCCCTGGTCTCATTGGTTATGACAGTGCGAGGTCTCCCATCTCGTGGAAGATCAATCACTGCTCCTTGTTCGTCAAAACGACGAACTATGCTCAGAATTGTGTTCGCAGTTGGTGCATCTCTCACTTGAAAATGCCTGCGATATGCTCTTTGTGTTAGAATAATTAACCCCTGACGTTGATAGAAGAATTTCACAACTTGGGTACGTTGTGCGACGCTATACTTGTCCATAATTAATTTCCAAGTCACAATCTATTAAATACCTGAAAAAGAAAGAAAGAAAACTATTAGTAGCATAATGATCACATATTGCAACCCCTCAGTTACTTTTGGCCCACCTTGTATATATATATATATATATATATATATATATATATATATATATATATATATATATATATATATATATCCAGCATACCGAAAGAAACAGAAAAACGGGATCATTTTTTTCTTTGGAAAAAGCTATTTCCTAATTCGAAAAATTCCGTACTAGGGTGGGATTCGAACCAAGCACACTGAGGAAGTGAACAACCACTTTGATCTCAATTAAACCGAGCCTTAGACAACTTAGCTACGCGGAAGATAAAAAAAAATTACGAATAGACAAACTTTTAATGCACGCTTCGCAAGGTCGATTGGGACTTTGAAAGAGAGAGAAATTAATTAGGAATTCAAAGGACAAAGCAGAAATTTTAGTAAACACGCAATAAATATACAATGTATATATTTTATGACCGCGAAAGAATGAAGAAATAAATCCAGCATACCGCAAGAAACAGAAAGACAAGATTTTTTCTTCCGAAAAACTTATTTCCTAATTCGAAAAATTCTGTACTTGGTTCGAATCCCACCCCAGTACGCAATTTTTCGAATTAGCAAATAACTTTTTCCGAAGTAAAAAATTATTCTATTTTTCTGTTTCTTGCGCTATGCAACAAAGCCAACAGGGTAAATTAATACGAGGATTCCAACTGCTTTCGAACTTTCTTTCGTTAAAGAACTCGAAATAAAGTTCGAAAGTACTTGGAATCCTCGTATTAATTTTCCCTGTGAGCTTAGTTGCATTTATTGCTTACTCACGCGATGCTTGTAACTTTTGGCGAATAAATTTCCATATATTGCAAGACAGAAAATAATTTTGAATATAGAAGAAATGTTTGCATTTTTTTCGCTAAATGGACAACATCCAATATTTTTGACAAGGGTGTAACTTTTTTTAATATAGCTACCTTAATAAAGTTTATATAACATCATCTATAGGTTTAATTATGTTAATTGAAGAAAATTATCGCTCTAATCTTCTTTTTAAACTTTATCCATTAATGGGTTAATCCCAAGTTTAATCCTCTATTAATAATATAAAATTCAGCTTCAGATAGTTCGTCGTTTGATAGGTTAATGTGCGGCAAAAGCTGTTCTAACTATTTTACTCTGTATGATTCAATGCTTCATTTTAATCCATTTTTCATATATATATATATATATATATATATATATATATATATATATATAGAGAGAGAGAGAGAGAGAGGGAGGGATAAAAAGAGAGAGATAGAAGGAGTAACTGCAAGTTCTGCGGTTGATAACAACCACCACAGGGCTTTCGCCATATTTATTTTCTGCCTTTCAAAACAATTTTGAAGACAGAAACAAAGGTGCAGAAACCTTGCATTGCAGACTATATAGCAGGAATTTCAAACTTTTTTTCCCTTGGGTTATCTATGTCTTCTCGGTAAAGGATTGCCTTCATTTTTCAGCCCTCTGCTCTCTTTGATTCTAGTCTTCTTCTAATGTCCCTTTCTCTTACCTCTAAAAAACTCCTGTTCTTGTCTCATTGCTCATTCGAGTCCAATTTACCTTTCTTATATATATATATATATATATATATAATAAGAAAGCAGAGATCATACTTGAAATGACCCCGAGAAAAGTCAGGGGAAAAAAAAACTCGTCACCCCGGGAAGGACTCGAACTTCAGACCATTGGTTATCTAGAACACTGCTCTACCGACTGAGCGCTCTTGTTTCTGTGTTTCACTTCTCATATTTTACACTTCCTTTGAGCATTTTACGAAATTCGCTTTCCTTGGTAAATCTGCAGTTTGGAATTCTCTTTACCCTCGCAACGAACAAATGGAGTTATTCTGGCGATATGGCCTTTATCTAAATGGAGTGGGCGTGGTAAAGCTTCAAAAAAAAATAAATAATTCCCTTGCAAATTTTCAGACAGAACAGCATCGGAGAGTAGAGGGCAAATAAGGGAGAGTGTTTCACAACGCCGTAATAATAATGTAACCCTTAGAAAAACTAATTTACATGCCTACTACTGCAACGTGGGAAGTATTTGAAGTACCTCGACGTATTTAAATGTTTAGTGCACATACGCAGCTTCGATATTGTAGCAATAACGGAATTATGGGCAAAGACATCTAGGAGAGGCTATATCGGTGAATTGTAAATACCAGGGTATAAATTAATCAATAAAAACCGTACGCATAAACTAGGTGGAGGAGTACTACTGGGCACCAAAAATCATATAAGTTTAACCAAATTTAAAATGTCCTCTGCCAAAGAAGTTGAGGTAATATATAGCGAAATAAAATTGAATAGTTTTTCAATAAGTATCTTTGTAGTCTATAGATCTTTACCACAACAGATTGAGATTGACACGGAATTATATAACATTATTGGAAGTAACATTAAAATTAATGCACTTTATTAATTGAGGATTTAAATTGTAAAAATATTAACTATGAAACGTTAAATGAGGACGGGGAGGGGCAGAGGCTATTGGAGTTTATAGAAGAAAATAGTCAATGAACTAACCCGAGGGGAAAATATACTAGACGTAATTCTAACTAACAACGTTAATCTTATCTCGGGTATTAGCATTGGGGAAGTCATATGTTTCAGCGATCACAAATCAATAGAGTTCGATATTAATATAAATAGTAACAAGGAAAATAATGATATTAAAGTGCCAAACTTTAAACGTGCGGATTTTAATGGCTTCAACCGCCAGTTTAGAGAGATCAAGTCGGATCCATCGTTAGGAAAGGTTAATCAGTGCTGGTCCTTTTTCACCGAGCATTTTAGAGAATTAGAGGAGAAATTTATTCCGCGAAAAAACAAACGAACCATCTCAAGTAACTCAAAATGGTGGAATCATGATATCGATGTAAAATTGAAGAATAGGAACTGTGCATACAAGCGTCACTAGCGTAACCCATCCGAAGAAAGTAATCAAATTTACGTAGCCCGACGAAGGGAATGTCAGAAGGAAATACAAAGCACGCAAAGAAAATATGAAATTCAATTTGCCAAAGAAAATAAACATAACCCTAAGAAGTTTTTCGATTATGTATCCAATAGGAACCCGATAAAAAAAAATAATAAGACCTATCAAAAGTGATAATAGCGAATTAGCTTCGGATACAGAAGATGTAGCAAATATATTAAATAACTTTTTGCATCGGTATTTATAAACGAAGACGAACATAATATACCACGAACGAAGGACGTGATGAACTTTAACGAGCGTAGCTTTTTAACCGATATCAAATTCTTCGAAGCAGAAATAGATTTTTATATCATTAAGTTAAAGTCCAGTAAATCTTCTGGTGCTTATTTAATCTATTCGGCGCATTTAAAAGAAATCACAAACGCTGGACTGCTAACGAAATTTTTTAACAAATGTTTAGAAGAAGGTGTCATACCATTAGATTTTAAGCTAGAGAATATAACTCCTATTTTTTAAAAAGGAAAAAAGAGAACTTCCGAACAATTATCGACCTATAAGTTTAACATCAATCGTAGGCAAATTAATGGAATCCGTCATTCGCGATAGTCTGATCGATCATTTGGAAGCGCATACTCTCATAAATGATAGTCAACACGGCTTTAGACAGAAACGTTCATGTTTAACTAATCTCTTAGAATTTTAGGACAGCATGATTAAAAGCTATGACGAAAGTAGATCTTTGGACATAGTGTACTTAGCCTTCGCTAAAACATTCAAGACCGTTCCTCATAGACGATTAATTACTAACTTTTTGCTCATGGAATTAGGGAAAACCTCCTACAATCGATAGAGTGTGGCTAAGTAATCTAGGCAGATAGTAGTTTTTCTACGGTAAATTTTCGGAGAGGAAAAATGTAACTAGTTGCATGCTCCAGTGATCTGTGTTGGGACCATTGATGTTCCTTATTTATGTAAGCGATATGGACATTGGCCAACTTGGTAGATTATCCAAATTGCAGACGACACAAAAATTAGGGGCAAATTTGAAATGAGATCGATAGCAAATTCATCCAGCGACATCTGGATAAAATCTTCGAATGGTTTAATAAATGGAACCTGAAATTCAATTTAGACCAGGTGTAGAGTTTTGCACGAAGGTCGAAATAATCCAAGTTTTTTCACTATGAAATGGGTGGTAAAAATCTCATCTCCGTGGACAAAAAAAGACTTAGGGGTGCGGGTTTCAAAGATTTTAAGTTTAACGGTGTGACGAAGCGTGAAAGAAGGCGAATTGAAGGCTTGGATTTATTTTAAGAAGTTTTCACTACAAACACCAAGATATAATCATACCTCTATAGAAAAGTTTAGTAAGGCCACATCTGGAATACGCAAAACAATTGTGGTCACCTTATAAACAGGTAAACATCAATAAATGGAAAAAAATCAACGACGGGCAACTAAACTAATTCCCTAGATTAGAAATAAGTCGTATATCGAAAGATTAAATATATTAAAACTCCCGACTCTCGAAGCTAGGCGATTTCGAGGTGAGCTTATCGAAGTATTCAAAATTTTAAATAAATTTGAAAACATAAATTATTAAATTTTCCTTAAGTACGACCATGGAATCACACGTAACAACAGTTTTAAACTGAAAGGTTTAAAACCGAACATAGGTAAACATTTTTTCATCTATAAAATCATCGATAAATGGAACGCACTCCTTGCGGAAGTAGTAAATGCTAGTAGTATGAATAGTTTTAAAAACAAAATTGAGTTATTTTACGAATAATGATATTGTTTAAATACGGTGCTCTGTTGTGGATTGAATGTCGCGTGAGTGAGCATCATGGCGACAATGTCAAAAAAGAGGACTACTAGCATAGAATGGGACTGGCCTTTGAGGTGGACTAATGCTTGCTGGCTCCCTGTAACTATGTAATAAGGCCTGTTACACAGATGCAATTGCAGCAAAGTATAAGGTGTAAAATAGTGGTCACAATAAACCTTGTAGCCTGCATGACCATGAACGCTTGCTCTGGGAATCAATTTTTCACGACTTCACTATCAACACAAAGTGTCTTCATCTGCAATTTCTGAATCTTCACCCTTAAGTACTTCTGATCACGAATATATAAAATGATGTCCCCAGTTTTCAACCCATCATCATTAGTTTCTTAAAGAGTTTTTATCTTTATAGACGTTTCTCAAATGAAAAATAAAGACAAAAAGTATTTAATTCAATTCATTATAGAAAATCTTTAGTTACTTTTCAAAGTTCTTTATTTATATGTATATATATATATATATATATATATATATATATATATATATATATATATATATATATATATGTAAAGGAAAGGGACACCAAGAAGAATACCCCATTCATTTGTTTCTCGAATTCCTTTCCTCTCTATCTCTCCTAAGTATAACTCTACGTGGAGTAAGCTTTGTATCCAAGGAGAAAAAATAAAAGAAGAAAGAATTTGAATATCTGTCAGCGCCTCACAGGTGTAGTTAAGTAAGTTATGCGCTAGAAGCTATTATCTCGCCGATGAAACACTAATCTCCGTAGTCGGGAAAATGCTAGCCGAAAGTTCCCCTCCCACATCGTTGGAGACCATTAAGATCTGTGTCGGGCGACAAAAGCTAATCCCTCTCGGCACTACAAGCTTTATCATAGCCGTCTATGCCTTCCAGCAAAGGAGCGCCATAAAAATGGCCGGTATATAAATACCCTATGGTTTTCAAAGATCAGGAGATTGAGTTTGAGATCTCTTCGCCTTTGGTTCAGATCGTGTATCTGTTTCGTGGTGAATTCACGTATACCATCGAGGCTGGAGCTCACCAGGCAGATCCATCTCTTTTGTGAAGGCTTACTCTGTTCAGAGCAAAGCATCCAATCGTTTTGTTCTCGAAGGACTGGCTGGGATTCTTCTCGTCCCATCAGAACCGCCCTTCAAGGGTCTCCAGTTTCTCGCGTGAGATTTTGCGCCGAGCCGCGTCAGAGTCTCGATTTTTGGAAGTTGCACTTCTCTGGAGCAGAGGTGCCTTCATCCGTCTTCAAGCAGGATCATGAACTCGTCTTCTGGTCCCCCCCTTCCTCATCCTCGTCACCATTAGGATATTTGGCCGGGAATCACGACCATTTACATTTCCTATATTTCCCGTATGTATTAATATGTTAACTAGTGACTTATTAAAAATTGTATTTTTGGTTTTCACTCTTTAAATATATCCTTGAACTGCAACTTGGTAAACTCATTAAACGCTATCGGCCCCTGTATTAAAATTGCACTCTTAGACCTCGTGATCAACGATTACTTTTTCAAAGTGAAGGTAATTGTACGTAGCGAAGGACGCGTACGTACATTAGAGGATATATGTGTATATAACTGCATATAGTCGTATATATATATATATATATATATATATATATATATATATATATATATATATATATATATATATATATATATAAATATACATATTCTCGTGGCTTTTATCTCTTTGCTCCCAACCAAAAAAATACATATATCTATATATAGACGTATTGTCTGGGGAGGTGACCTATTCCTCGACAAAATTATATATGAATGCAATGTCCCGAAGGAAAAATAAAAAGGTGCTTCCAAGTACTTTCGAACTTTATTCAGTTCATTCTCAAGGATAAATACCCGAGAAAATAATATAATAAGGGTATATATAAACTAGTAAAAGATAAAGGACCTCATATAAGAGAATAAATCACCACTTAGGAAGTAGGGGAGGGATGTGTAAATTCACATTAAGATTTAGCTATACCAGGTAGCAAGGTCAAGCTGAGTGGCAAGAAAGAGTTAAAAACAGAGCTAAAAGGGTTTAAACGATTAACAGATAAAGCGATAGTCTAAAGAGGGAAATTAGGAGAGCCACGAGAAGTGAATTGAAACGAAAGGGAGAGGGACAAGGAGTGAGGAAGATAAATAAAATAATGTGAATACAAAATCAATGCAATAATTAAATTGACAAATCGAGTTCCCATAAAAATGAAAATTGCAAAAAATATTAAGAACATAAGTCAAAGCTAATTTCTTTAAGAATGAGGTTTTCATAATGACATCAACTTTAAAAAGGCCAGGGAAAATGTTAAAGTTATTAAATTGGCTTATACATGAACATTCAACAAGGTTTCTTTTAATTGAGTCATTTGAGCGAAAAATCAATTCTGCTCAATTCCAATTAATTAAGTGGTTATATTCGGACATATGCACAAAAACGCATTATTATTTACAGCTCTCCTAACATTGTATTTATGCTAATTAATACTGACAGATAAAAATAATTACTTTCCTGTCTGTCAAAAATATTTACTTGGACAAACAGAACATTTGACCGAATAGACTTCCAATATTATTACAATTATTGTGAACTAGAATGTTTTTTATAGTTGACTCGTATTTGAAAGCAACTGAAATGTTAAAGTTTTTTAAAAGACGGGAAAGGTCAATGAAACAAACAGAGAAGGGTAAAACCAAAATGTTCTTAACATTAAAAGGGATAGCAGGAACTGTATTATAGAACGTCTCTTTTTGGCAGAATAAAGACAGTTTAGAAGAAAGGGAAAAGGGTAACATAGTTTATGATGAATTTCAAAGATATTGAAGAATTCAGAATCCATATATTCAGGACTAACAACTCGTAAAGCCCGTAAAAACATAGAGGAAAAAACTGAACGTTTGACTTTGAAACTATGCGCAGAGTAAAAATAAATTTAAGAGTTTGAATCAGTAGGTTTTCGATAGATGGAATATTTAAAACCAGTCGGTGTTCTATGAATAAGAAGATCGAGAAATAGAAGAGATATTATTTTCAACCTCATACGTAAGAAAGCTATTAACATCTTTAGAATTAGGCCACAAGCAAATGACATCATCAATATACCTGTACCAAACAATAGGGAAGTCAAGGATAGAAAGGAGGAGTCTTGTTTCAAAGAACTCCATATATAAGTTAGAGAGAACAGGTGATTGGCTAATCCAAACTTTTGAAGAAAATATTTGCTATGGAACGAAAACTTACAATTTTGGGTACAAAGTGAAATGAGTTTCATAAATATAGTACCAGATACGGGAAGAACAATATTTTGCAATTTATCATTTAGGAAATTGAAAAGATCCTTTCAACTAGAACTTTAGTAAATTGTGATAGAACGGTTTGAGGCCGCTTAATTTCAACCGTTATCACATGTTGTTTAGAAACACGATGCTACCCACGTGCATCTTCGCCTTGAAGCCGGGCGCGATTATCGCGCCACCTGAGTCAATATTTAACCAAGGAGGTTTATTCCTCCCCCGTTCGCCCCATGCGCCGATCACGCCAGATTGAGTTAGGCTTATGGGCAGATAAGGTATTGTTCTCAGGCGCGGCTGTGCATTCCCTCGAAGCCCCCACTCCATTGTCCCCTACGCTAAGGAGATGTCTCGACTATTTATACGGAAACTTTACCACTAAGAGGAGATTCGAGATCCATATTTTCTTCGCGAGACATCACTACGATCCAGTCTTACCTTGTGCACCAAGGGCCCTCTACCTCGAGATCCACCATCATTGTCTAGAAGAGGACAATATCCCTTGAGTGCCAAGGTTCAAGCCTTCAAGACGCCAAGTCCACAGGGCTTTCCCTGTTGTTCAGAAAGAGAACAACGTTAGAACAGCCATTGTTCTTTGAGCCCGTTGACAATAAACGGTTCTCACCCTTCCCCCCTGTTGTTCAGAAAGAGAGCAACATTAGAACAGCCATTGTTCTTTGAGCCCGTTGACAAGAGACGGTTCTCACCCCCCCCTGTTGTTCAGAAGAGAACAACGTAGAACAGCCATTGTTCTTCAAGCCCATTCGCCAAGAAACGGTTCTCATTCCCAAGACGCCACTTCAGGATCATTTAATTCCTCCTCCCCCTTTGGCTGGAACTCGCCAGCAGACCGAAGATTCCTTTACGTTTCCTTCCTCTGCACAACACGTGTAATTACGTAAGCTGAACGTTACCTTTGAGTATTTAACACTTTTGTCAACCCTATCCTGTGCTTTAAATGGTTTAGCGAACCATCCCATCCCTTGAATTTTTATTTGTTTTACCCTTTTTAAATCTCTTCCAAATCTTAATCCTCGGATTAGCTAGATTTCCCATGACCCTTTCCATTCTCTGTTTATATCAATATTTTTCGTTTTGTGTGTTGTTGATAGTTTTTATTAATAAAACTCTATTTTATTAATGATAGCCATATTATTATCCTTGAGCTCAGTTCCACTTCTTAAGCATATTGAAGATAAATAATATCGGTCAACCCAGACACCACGCACTCTAAATAAAAATGAATAGTTCCCTCAACGAATAGTCATATATGGTATATCGTCGAGAGTCCATTCTACGACATATATATATATATATATATATATATATATATATATATATATATATATATATATATATATATATATATATATATATATATACTATTTATATTTGGTGTCAGGTGTGGGGTTTAACGCTATATCTTTGCAAACACTGGTCTCAGTCGAGTAGAGCATAGTGTTATTCGTTATAAGATTAGAGTATAGTAGTTCCCTTTTGTTTTAACGATTGCTATCCCCTTTTTTTGAAACTTAAGAAGCTGGAGTAGCTCGAGGAACTGTTATAATAATTTGTTTGTGTTTTTTTTTGTGTGATTTTAGTCATTGGTTATTTAGATCGAGAAACCAATTACGAATAGGTCAGTGCCCATATTTAGGTAGGCTAACTCTCTAGAAGGCATAATTCTTATTGCAAGGAATTTTAGTTGGTTGACTATTGCGCCCCCAAGTGCAAAGATTAATCAGGTCGAAATCTTCAAAGCGCAAGGAGAATCCTTGGGACTTTCCGGAAAAGAATTAATTGAGTACGTTCAAGAGGAGCAAAGAACAGAAAGAGAAAGAGAAGAAAAAGAAAAAGAAAAAGAAAGAGAAATCCAACGAGAAGAAAGAGAGGAACGGAAAAAACAAGCTGAGCTTCACCATCAGATTGAAATAGCTCGTGTTGAAGCCGAAATACAATCAGCCAGTTCCCGTTCAAAAGCCCCGCCCAATCTCCCATTTAAGCTCCCCAATTTCAGGGATGGAGAGGATTTCGAAGCATTTTTAGCTCACTTCGAAAAGATCCTCGAAATCAATAACATGGATCTGGAGGCTAAGGGTGTAGTCAGATTACTTCCCTTGTTAAATTGTAAATTGCGCGAAATTTTCATATCTTTACCATCTGAATGTGCAATTAACTACAATAACTTAAAAGCTGAGTTATTGGCCGTTCATAATATGACTCCCGATTTTTACCGCCAAGAATTTCGAGGAGGTCGTAATAAACCCGGACAGACGTTCCGTCAATTCGGATTCATTCTTCAGAGGAATTTTAAATTCTGGTTAGAATCCTCAAAGGTTGATCCTAACTACGAGTCCTTAACAGACTTCGTGTTGCGGGATCAATTTTTGGCGTCTCTCCCGATGGAGATCCGCGCGTTCTTCAAGGATCGTTGGTACCAAACCTTTAAAGAGTGTACCGAAGAAGCGGATGTCTATGCCGCAAGCCATAGTTTATACCCAAAGGAGAATCGAACTTCTCTCAACCCCCCAACCAGGAAAGAAAGAAGGATTCGTGCCACTTCCCAGGAAAGCTGACGAAGTTTTAGGGCCATGTAAAACCCCAAAACTTCTTTCCCCCAAACCAACAACGGGACACCAAACCTCCCGTTAAGATTTCTCCTTATCACTCTTCCCGAAGCGACCAATCATATGCTTCACCTGTGGTGTAGAAAACCACATGAGCTGGAATTGCTCCCAAAATTCTAGGCTTAAAAGCGGACCAGCCCACCAAGTTCACCAGATTAATGCCACCCCGACTTCCCCGGTGGTGCAGACCCAAGCAGCAACTTCTCTCCCTCCGTCAGGCCACCAGGTAAATTTTATTTTTCACAAAAGTTCACCGGGAACTTTGAAATTTGAGGAGGGCAGCGTGAACGGCTGCCGAGTATCGACTCTCGTCAGGGACACAGGATGCACGTGTTTCATCGTGTCCGACGAGCTCCTCTCCCCAGTGGACCCTAACCACGAAAAATTTGCGGTGGTACATGACTACCTTGGGTGGGCGAACCAATTCCCCGTCGTTAGATGTTACCTGCAGTGTCAATATTATGATGGCTGGGCTGAAGTCATTTCAGCACCCATACAATTCTGTTCCGTACTTATAGGACATGTCCCCCAAGTAAGTTCCGACCCTGTGTCTCAGGCCGCCCTTCCTCGATGCCGAGCTAAGAAAGAAGCCCAGGAGCCCGTCACCCTCAGAACCCCGATACCGTCCGAATTCTCGGAGATCCTTAACTAGGACTTTAGGACGGCACAAAAGGAGTGTGAAGTACTAACACCCTTATGTGATAAGGCCCAAAACAAGGACACGGAGACTGTCCGTGGACCTAAAGAAAATAAGTGCCCCCAACGTGCCCATGGAGATACGTTCGTAGCACTGGACGAAACATCGGCGCTTGAAGAGGATTACCCCGCAGAGTCTCTTAATGTAATACAGACAGTGTGCATACAACCTGATGCCGATTACTTTCTTCCTTCCCTACCAGGCGAGCTTTTTGAACCCTCTGAACTGGATATTGACGCGCAGCTGACACCACATCAAAAGAGTCAGCTACAAGAACTATTATGTCAGTTCGACGACGTTATTTCAGAGAAGCCTGAATGCGCTACTAGTTTCGAGCATGATATTAAATTAACAACCTTAGAACCCGTCCGTTCAAAACCCTATCCCATGCCGATTCATTTACGCCAAGCGTTTAATGCCGAAGTTGATAATTTAATTAGTTTAGACATAATAGAACCTTCCACCTCTAGTTATTGTTCCCCAATTGTCATGGTCAAGAAACCTGATGGCTCTTATCGGATGTGCATCGACTTCCGGAAGTTAAATTCGGTAACTGTGTTCGACGCCGAGCCTATCCAGTTGGTAGACCAAAACTTTCACCTTTTTGAAAACGCCAAGTTCATCTCAGAACTCGATTTGTGCAAGGCGTATTATCAAATCCCCCTCTGGCCCGAGGTGAAAGCATATACCGCCTTTGCAACGAGGAAAGGCCTTATGCAATTTAAGCGCCTTCCTTTTGGCCTCGTCACTGCTTGTAGCAACTATAACCGTCTCATGAGAAGGTTGTTAGATGGACTTCCAAATGTATCCTTTTACTTCGATAATGTCTACGTCGCTACTCGCGAATGGAGTCACCATTTAACCACCCTATTAGCTCTCTTCGAGAGACTGCGCGAAAAGGGCCTCACCATTGGCCCCAGCAAATGCCATTTTGCCCACGAAACCATGAAATACTTGGGTTTCAAAATAGGACAAAGCCAGTTAGGTCCCCAAGAGGACAAGATTACGGCAATCGCCGACATGCCCCTCCCGATTACAAAGAAGCAATTAAGATCGTTCCTAGGATCAGCTTCTTACTATCGGCGATTTGTCCCGAATTTTGCTGCAATTTCGGTGCCCCTCAGCTCCCTTTTAAAAAAGAATTCCCCCGATCGTCTACGTTGGAATGATGTCGCTGTTTTCCATTTTAATCAGCCCAAAAGGAAGCTCATTTCTGCCCCCATTTTAAAGTTGCCCAACCCGGAAAAATCCTTTGGGAGTAAGACCGACGCGAGCATTGAGGGCATTGGAGGTGTACTCCTTCAATATGAGGATGACGGAACGAGTCATCCAGTTGCATATGCTAGTCGCCAATTATTACCACGCAAGAAGAGATATGCCACTATAGAGAAGGAAGCTCTATCAATTATCTGGGTTATAGACAAATTCAAAATGTACTTGATAGGAAAAGAATTTCAGATAGTAACCGACCACCGCCCGTTAGCCTATATTCAGAATGTACGACACTCCAACGGCCGAATTATGCGCTGGAGTTTACTCTTGCAAGAGTATCAATTTAAAATGAATTATATAAAAGGTTCCGATAACCAGGTCGCTGACGCACTCAGTAGGAATGCGTTACCAAATAGCGTAGATTAATTGTATTCGTAGGATTAGGATCTCCATGTATGTATATACCGTCTTGTAAGACTTAAATTAGATTCTCTTGTAATAGAACTAGTTAATGTATATGTCTGAATTTTGTAACGCTCAATGTCTATTTTTTTTGTATGTATATATATTTGTACCCATTAAATTACGTATAAATTATTTTGTCCTATATGTGCCAATTTTATATCATTTCATTGCTCTATGCCCCTTTTATTGATTAAGTTTGTATTAAAGGTTAGTTTCCCCTATAATCAAAAGATCAAAATAATCATATGTATTGAGGTAATACTAGTTAGGTGCATGAAGGTACGGTCGGTACAAGAAAACGAGTTCCCCACAACGGAGCTCTATCGTTCTCCCTTCTCTCTTTTTTTTTTCGAAGTGACAACTTCCCCCGGAATGGAGGGGTGTGATAGAACGGTTTGAGGCCGCTTAATTTTAACCGTTATCACATGTTGTTTAGAAACACGATGATACCCACGTGCATCTTCGCCTTGAAGCCGGGCGCGATTATCGCGCCACCTGAGTCAATATTTAACCAAGGAGGTTTATTCCTCCCCCGTTCGCCCCATGCGCCGATCACGCCAGATTGAGTTAGGCTTATGGGCAGATAAGGTATTGTTCTCAGGCGCGGCTGTGCATTCCCTCGAAGCCCCCACTCCATTGTCCCCTACGCTAAGGAGATGTCTCGACTATTTATACGGAAACTTTAAAACTAAGAGGAGATTTGAGATCCAGATTTTCTTCGCGAGACATCACTACGATCCAGTATCAACTTGTGCACCAAGGGCCCTATACCTCGAGATCCACCATCATTGTCCAGAAGAGGACAATATCCCTTGAGTGCAAAGGTTCAAGCCTTTCAAACGCCAAGTCCACAAGGCTTCCCCTGTTGTTTAGAAAGAGAACAACGTTAGAACAGCCATTGTTCTTTGAGCCAGTTGACAAGAAACGGTTCTCACCCTTCCCCCCTGTTGTTCAGAAAGAGAACAACATTAGAACAGCCATTGTTCTTTGAGCCCGTTGACAATAAATGGTTCTCACCCTTCCCCCCTGTTGTTCAGAAAGAGAACAACATTAGAACAGCCATTGTTCTTTGAGCCCGTAGACAAGAGACGGTTCTCAAACCCCCTGTTGTTCAGAAGAGAACAACGTAGAACAGCCATTGTTTTTCAAGCCCTTTCGCCAAGTAACGGTTCTCATTGCCCAAGACGCCACGTCAGGATCATTTAATTTCCCTTTCTTCGGCTGGAACTCGTCAGCGGACCGAAGATTCCTTCACGTTTCCTTCCTCTGCACAACACGTGTAATTACGTAAGCTGAACGTTACCTTTAAGTATTTAACACTTTTGTCAACCCTATCCTGTGCTTTAAATGGTTTAGCGAACCATCCCATCCCTTTAAATTTTATTTGTTTTACCTTTTTAAATCTCTTCCAAATCTTAATCCTCGGATTAGCTAGATTTCCCACGACCCTTTCCATTCTCTGTTTATGTAGATATTTTCCGTTTTGTGTGTTGTTGATAGTTTTTATTAATAAAACTCTATTTTATTAATGATAGCCATATTATTATCCTTGAGCTCAGTTCCACTTCTTAAGCATATTGAAGATAAATAATATCGGTCAACCCAGACACCACGCACTCTAAATAAAAATGAATAGTTCCCTCAACGAATAGTCATATATGGTATATCGTCGAGAGTCCTTTCTACGACATAAATAATGAGCAGACATCGAAACTAGCAAGGGTAAAATTATTCGAATACTGAATGGCATTTAGTTTAGAAATAAGGTCGTAGTTATTGGTAACATGTGAATGAGAAATGGTCGTAACTAAAGCTGTAAGAAAAAAAGTAAGCAAGTTAGAGCGAGCATAAGAAACAGAACCAACAGAACTTATAATGGGGCGTAAAGAAAAGTTTGGTTTGTGCGTTTTTACAAGTTCATACAAATAAGGAAGAGTGGCATTACTCGACTTGAATTTTGAAACTAATTCAGGGAAGTTTTTAAGTAATAGACGTACATTTTTATGCAAATCACTATTAACTTGTAGAGTGGGATCTTTCAATACTGGGAGGTACGAGGGGCGGTCAATAAGTTTTGCAATTTGGATATAAGGAAACGAGATATGAGGAAAAGTGTTTTATTATTTTTCAATATAACTACCCTCGTCTTCAATGCACTTGCGCCACTTGTCCCTGAAGCTTCGAATTCCCGACAACCAGAAACCTCCCGACTGCTGTTCAATCCACTCCTGGACCACGAGCTGGACATCTTCATCGACCCCAAACGAGCGTCCACGCAGTGCAGCCTTGAACTGGTGGGAATAAAAAGTAGTCGCTAGGGGCAAGATCTGGACTGTAGGGGGATGGTTGAGCTCTTTAAATCCGCACTGGCACAGGACAGCTTGTGAAACTCTGGCCTTGTGGACTTTGACGACGTTGAAGTCGATCATGGGGCGTGAGGTTTCTAGAGACCCAACTGGCAGAGACCTTAGTCATGGCCAAATTGTCCTGGATGATGTTAATAACACTTCCATGTGATATTCCAAGTTCTCGTTAAATTTCTTCGACCTTCACCCGGCAATTTTAGAAGATCATCCTCTACACACGGGCCACATTGTCCTCGTGGGTCACGTCTGATGGGCGTCCTGGCTCGGGGTCATCTTCAAGGTACTCACGACCATGGCGGAACTCGCTATTCCAGTGAACAATGGTTGCATAGGAAGGGGCGGTGTCGGTGTACACTGCAACCATGCGTTCATGGATCTCTTTTGCATTCTTGCCTTCCTTGGTCAAAAATTTGATCATTGTGCGGTGCTCAACCTTCTCCATTGTTAAAAAATTTGTGAATGACGATCTGCGATCAGCTCTTGCTTCTTAAATAGATGAGACAGGAGCGTGCGGCTGCAGGTCCTGACTTGTCATAACTTGTCCTAACACTCTCACAAACAGCCACCCACCTTCCTCTGTTTTGCCCTACCGATTCACAAAACTTATTGACCGCCCCTTGTATTTCTCTTATATTTTGTATTTTGCGACCTGGACAGCAATGGCAGTTCTCTTACATTCCATATAGATTTGGCACTAATTTGGTGAAAAATAAACTGTAGAGCTTTCTAGAATATTCGCGAATTTTTTATATGTTGAAAAATTTCTAGAACATTCTGTATAAATACAAAGAATGTCTATTCAACAGATCAGTTTAACTCTAGTCGTCACAGCGCTGACATCGTCACTGATAGAAGCATTCGTCACACACGGAATCAAGAGGTTGTAAGCATCTGATAGATGCATTTTGCTATATATGCTGCGAATTTATTAAGACAAGAGGGAAAAATTATTCTGTAGAGAGATCTGCTAAAATGTGCAAGGCCTACAAGGCATATTTCGGTATGCCAGTCGGAGATCAAGACAAACCTTGGGCACCTCATTTCACTTGCGAGTTCTTCAAAAGAACTCTGGAAGGTAATATATATATATATATATATATATATATATATATATATATATATATATATATATATATATATTTATATATATAGAATGTTTTTTTTTATTTGGATACTTGATTTTTTTTAACATTTCTAATAACACAAAGTGAAAAGTATTCGTATATTTATACTTATGTTTTCATTTTGTTTTTTGGTCCATAGGAGAAAAGAGAGCCATGAATTTCGCAATCCCATGAATTTGGAGGGAAACAAATGACTACTCAAGTAGTTGTTGCTTCTGTATGGTGAACCCTTCCAAATGTCGAGTAGGCAAAAATGCGCCTGTTATCTATTTCAGGAGTGCCACACAGTTCTGAGCTCCACGTGCTCATTCCTCCAGAAGAGAGCAGCAGTTTTTAGAAAGGAAAAGCAGTTCAGAAGAGGATGAAGTCATTGATCCAGATTACAAAGGTGCAACTGAAGAGAGAAACCCATACATATTACCCCAACCAAAAAGATCTCAACGGCCTCGTCAGAGATCTTGGTCTCACAAAGTCCAATGGCGAGCTTTTAACTTCGAGACTCAAGCAGTGGTATTTGTTAGATGACAGTGTGAAAAAATAAGGTCAGAGAAAGCGTCAACAGTGTTTTTCAAGCTTTTTTACACGTCAAGATGAGCTTTGATTTTGTCACCATGTGACCGGTCTGTTTGAGGCAATCAGAATTGCCTGTATCCCCAACGAGTGACGCTTCTTCATTGACCGCTCGTCCAGGAACCTCAAAGCAGTGCTGCTTCATAACGGGAACATGTATCCATCTCTTCCTCTTGCTCACTGAGCCTAGCTCAAAGAGGAATACAACAGTTTCAAGATCTTGCTAGATGCATTGAAATATGAAGAGTACGGTTGGGAGGTTATCGGAAACTTCAAAATAGTGGCCTTCTTGACGAGTCTCCGAGGCGGCTTTACCAAGTTTCATTGTTATCTTTGCCTGTGGAACAGCAAGGACACCGTGGCACACTACCATCATCAGGATTGGCAACAACGGACGGAGTTTAGTGTGGGGAGAAACAACGTCACATGAGAGCCTTTGTTGGACCACCGAATAGTACTGTTTCCTTCTCTGCACTTAAAATTGGACCATATGAAACAATTTGTCAGAGATCTATATAAGGAGTTTGCAGCTTTCAAGTATCTGCAATATTTTTATTCTAAGCTATATGCGACAAAGGTGGAAGCCGTGGTCTTTGTCAGTCCTCCCCCTAAAAAAGATCATGGAGTGAAAGGAGTTTCCCGAGAAGCTCACTAGGACGGAAAAAACAGCGTGGAACGGCTTTATCGCATTGGTTCTGGGCTTCCAAAAACTATGTAGCTCTTGTTAGGAGTTTGGTGAGAAACTACGGCAAGATGGATTGCAGGATGTCCATAAAAGTCCATATTCTTGACGCTCATCTTGATAAATTTCAGGAAAACATTGGAGCGTACTCCAAGGAGCATGGCGAGCGCTTTCATCAGGATCTACTGGACTTTGAATGCCGCTATCAAGAATTTGATGATGAAAATCTGATGGGAGATTATATTTAGGGGATGATTCATGAAAGTAATTTACAGTATAAGCGTAAATCACGGAAAACTACTCATTTCTATTATTTTAATTGTCTCACTTATGTAATTTTAGACTAAATAAATGCTATCTTTGTATCATGTCGTTTTATTTCTACTTTATGCAAATGAAAGTTCAAATTCACCACTTCCTTCCAGGGGAATAGGTAAATTTCATATAAATATCATTATCCTGAGCACAAAAGCAAAGTCTAAAATAAATAACTGTTTTTTCATGTATTCTAGACACAAGCAAATAGAAAATAACAGTTGTTACCTAGAGACAAAAATCGTGATACACAGTGAATAGAAGAGAAATGGTAAAGTAGGTCGTGGTACAGATTCCATGTTAAAGACTAGGTCCAAACAATGTGGAGCTATTCCATTTTACCCTTCTATCCCCAGCTATCAGTAGTCGGTCTCCTGAGATCTACTTCTGCTCTCCTATTAAACATTCCTTTACACCTTCTCTTTTCAACTTCTTCTATCATGGTTCCACGGCCCCCGCAGTTCCTTCTTCCTCTGGCCCCACCAAATGTGATAGGGCCGAGGGAAGAAGGGTGCTGAACCTGGAGGGGCTTACCGAGGGTGTTCTTCCCTCCTGCCACACCAGGGTCGTGAGGGGGCCTGCAGCCGCTACACCTATCATCTACCACAAAGAAAAGATATCAATTAACAATATATGTGAGGGAAAAAGCACCTGAGGGGAGAAATAACGTCGCTTTTAAGCATTGCCTCCACGTGATGGGCCTCGTGTAGCTTACAAACAATTCTCGAAGCTCAAAAGCGTGAGAAAGTATAGGAGCGGGTTGATTGAATGTAGCCCTTATCAAGGCGAGTATTTGAACAAGACGAGAAGTCTCTCCCCGCCTTTAAGCCACGCTGGGAGCGGTTGAGACAATCGCCATCCGGACCGCGTTCGCTATGACTCAAACGATGTGAGATAGTCCCTCCCCCTCTTCTATCTGGTAAGTTCCCTCACTTCTGGTGTCCATATCTACCCGCGTAATGTGAAATGAGCAAATTGGTCCGAGATACGCTAAGGAGTGCAGACCTTCTTACTCCTCCTCGATTCGGCTTTGTCATACGGCGAAGGCAAGGAAACGTTGTGGGACAAAACCAAGCATCCGTTCTTGGATAAAACAAATATCCACCCCCTAGAGTTAGTCAAGAACTCTTCTTCCCGTAAGAATACCCATCCGACTCCGCTCATCAACGTTATCTCCAAACAAGAACCAAGTCTTAACCCAAAAGGCTTCATGAAGATTTCCCTTAGCATAATACCCCCTTGATACGCATCTCCGACCAAACAAACTGTTGAGGCTTGGAGAAACTCACCCTCCGTTATCTTCAAAGGAATTTACACAGGAAAAATTCCAACCTCCCTTCTCAAAGACTCTGCTCCCCCCCACCCTCTGTCATCTCCATAGAATATTTTGCTACAAACAGGTTGACCTTGGACCCCGTCGAAATGACCCAACCATCATCTTACCGCTTCGCAGGAAACGACCAACGTTTTCCCAAATTTATAATTGCCGACTACCGTTCCCCATTATCATTTGTGTAACTATGTGTCTTAATTAACGGTGTATTATTGTATCATATTAACTTTAATTATTAATATTTATTAAAGTCGATTTTTGCGCACTCCTTTGCTTTCTGAACCTCAAGCTCATCATAGCCGTATAACAAAAGCCTGTAACTAAGTGAGATTTGGAACTCTCAGCCAATACTAAGTTTTAAAATATTATCTTTTGGACTAGCCCTCCCTTACGAGGATCTGACCTTGTAAACGGACCTCGGCCTACCTAAACCATTTAAAAGAAAACCCCGCACACTCTAAATCAAATATAATAGATGGATGTAGGATATATAGAGCTATACCACGACAATATATATATATATATATATATATATATATATATATATATATATATATATATATATATATATATATATATATATATATATTAGGTGCAAGAAATAATACACCACAATGTAGGAATCCAATTTATTTATGAAGAGAACTAGTTTCGGCTTCACCATTATCAACTGTATAATGAAAGGTATGATTTGCGACTGAAGTATAAAAAGGCGAAAAATCAGACTAAACAAAATGAAAACAATGTAAATACAATGAAAGAGATAAATATGTTTATGGATGGGAAAGCAACTTTTAATCCCGGGGATGGAGCGATTCTGGGGGCTTATAAATCGATTGGGCGACAGTGTTTGAGATATATTAGTTAAATTCATATTGTACTTCAGAAATATTAAAGTTATCAACCTTGCTAATTAAGATTGATTCAGCAATCCTCCTTTCTATATGTTTGTTGGGTTTATAAATAATTTTGGCTTGGTTAGATTCGATTTTATGGTGATATATATATATATATATATATATATATATATATATATATATATATATATATATATATATATATATTTATGATAAATAAGCAGGCTAAATTTAGTAAGTTCATTACTATATTATAACTTCTTGGTACTAACGTTTCGGGTAGGAACCCATTCTCAAGGATGTGAGATTATAAATATATACAAACATAAGAATTTTTTAGATAAGTTATCAGATATTTATAAATTAACTATACGGGAAATGGGAAGCAGCAGAGGTGGTAATATTCAAATTATAAAAATGCAGGACTTTTAACTATTAGGAAATAGGAAATATGTTTTTATTTTTAAAATAAAACTGAGATTAATTAGTTTTGGGTTTCTTCATTGTAAAAAGGGGGAGATAATAGAAATATTTGAAAGATAGGGGTTGTTTTGGGGGGAGTAAATTGGGCGTGTGTGATTTGTGGATGATTATAGTTGTAGTAAAAGTGGAAATCAGTTTGTGTCAGAGTTTAAAGTGGGGTTTTTAAATCTAATATAAACAGATTCCAGTGTACGTGGTTGGTTTTCGTTATTTGCTGTGTCTTCAATTGGAAAATTATTTAAGTTTGGTTTATGGTGTGGATGTCTGTTTTCGTAGTGTATTCGGATAGGGAAGAACTCGGGAGTAGTAAGTGGGGCTCCAGTTCTATTGCTGATGCCTAGATGTGCGCAAATACGGGTATGTAGTGTCGGCTGTGTCGATCCCAATACACCTCGGAATTACATCCCGAGTAGGTAAATTCATATATGATGGAGGATCGAAGCAGCGTTGGTATTTTGTCTTTAATTTTGAAAAGATGTTGTACTTTGCGTGTGTTTTGAAAAATTGGTATAAAATGTGTTGCAGAAAATATATTCTTAAGAAATGGTGAGAGTTTGGCCCAGATAAGTGAATTGAGGGGTCTTTTATATGGAAGAGGTACAAAAACCTTTTCTTTAGGGACGTTGAATGAGGGATCTTTCGGGGTAAATATTTTATTGATAAAATTTCGAAGAGTTCCGTCATATAAGTTTGAAGGAGATCCGTTTTCTTGGAAATGGTTAGTGTGGAAAGTGATCTCGTTGTGGAAATTGAGGTATGATGTGGAGAGATTGTAAGCGTGAGAAAGTAAGGTTTTGATAGAATTTAACTTGATTTTGGTGGAACGATGACTAAGAAAATGAAGTCCTGAGCTCGTATGTGTAGGTTTCCGGTGAATGGAAGTGGAAAAACCGTCGGTTGTGAGTGTTATTAGTAGGTCTAAGAAAGGAATCGAGTCGTTGTTTTCCTTTTCTTGAATTAATTTAATATTTGGATGTAACTGGTTTATGTACTCTAGGAATCAATCAGATGACTTTTAGAGCGGAAAAGGGCGATGGTGTCGTCTACGTATCTCCCGTATTATTGTTCTGCCAAAATCAAATTAAACTCTATCAAAACCTTACTTTCTCGCGCTTACAATCTATCCACATCATACCTCAATTTCCACAAGACATAACTTTCCTCACTAACTATTTCCAACAAAACGGATCTCCTTCAAACTTGTCCGACGGAACTGTTCGAAATTTTATCAATAAAATATTTACCCCGAAAGATCCCTCATTCAACGTCCCTAAAGAAAAGGTTTTTGTACCTCTTCCATATAAAAGACCCCTCAATTCACTTATCTGGGCCAAACTCTCACCATTTCTTAAGAATATATTTTCTGCAACACATTTTATACCAATTTTTCAAAACACACGCAAAGTACAACATCTTTTCAAAATTAAAGACAAAATACCAACGCTGATTCGATCGTCCATCATATATGAATTCAACTGCTCGAGATGTAATTCCGAGGTGTATTTAGGATCGACACAGCGCACACTACATACCCGTATTTGCGCACATCAAGGCATCAGCAATAGAACTGGAGCCCCACTCACTACTCCCGAGTTCTTCCCTATCCGAATACACTACGAAAACAGACATCCACACCATAAACCAAACTTAAATAATTTTCCAATTGAAGACACAGCAAATAACGAAAACCAACCACGTACACTGGAATATCTTTATATTAGATTTATAAACCCCACTTTAAACTCTGACATAAGCTCATTTCCACTTTTACTACAACTATAATCATCCACAAATTACACACGCCAAATCCACTTCCACCCAAACAACCTCTATCTTTCAATTATTTCTATTATCTCCCTCTTTTTACAATGAAGAAACCCAAAACTAATTAATCTCAGTTTTATTTTAAAAATAAAAACATATTTCCTATTTCCTAATAGTTAAAAGCCCTGCATTTTTATAATTTGAATATTACCACTTCTGCTGCTCCCATTTCCCATATATTTAATTTATAAATATCTGATAACCTATCTAAGAAAATTCATATGTTTGTATATATTTATAATCTCACATCCTTGAGAATGGGTTCCTACCCGAAACGTCGGTACCAAGAAGTTATAATATAGTAATGAAATTCCTAAATTTAGCCTGCTTATTTATCCTAAAAATACGTATACGTCTGGCAAAGCGCAACCCCTCTGCTCTCTTAAGATATATATATATATATATATATATATATATATATATATATATACTTACAGAGGCCTCAATATCTGCTTTTTTAGTCATTGTGACATGGTATGCAAACTTGTAGTTCTATTTTAAAAATAATTCATACCTGCTGCCTCTAGTTGATAAATTAATTAATAATTTTTCTGAAATAAATTTATTCTGCAACCTTCCTGTAATATGATATTCCTAAAAATCTAAAATATTTCGTAGCTCCTAAAATGGGACCATTTTATCGATTATTTACCACACGCTACATTAAATAACTAAAAATATTCTCCCACACTAATATAAAAAGGAATTCGTTAACTTTATTCCGATAAGTTTGTTTTTCCTCAAAAAAACAAACTTCCCCTTAAAATGAGCAGCTGCATTTTTTAAATATTTTTCTTGTTTCTGTTTTTTTGCGAGGAACCTACGTTGGAAGCACAGGAAAATGGAGGTTTTGTTCCCATATTTGAATATGTCACATGCAAGACAACTTTTACGATAAATATTTATATCAATCTATATTTGCGTTTAGTTTTCTTTGTATTCAGTTTCCTTATTTAAACTCGTTGTTATATATTGATTTTGATTAGCTTTGTTCTCATTTAGTGTTTTGATTTAATTGTTTTTATGATAATGCTAATTTAAAGAGATTGATGAAGTTTTTACTTTAAATTGGATATTTGAGCTTTTATTCTTTTATTTTTTTATTCTTCTTCATTAATATTTTAACTCAATTACTTAAAGAGTTTCCCATTTAAATAGAGTTTTTTTGTTGATATTTTGTCATTTTAAATCCAGTACTTCAACTTTTCTTGCCTACGATCTCCGTCATTAATGTTTTAAAGCGAACACATTTCAAAATATTGCTGATTTAGAACATTTTACTATTTGCGTGTATTACACCTTATTTTAATTCACTTTTATAGTTTTCAAATAGAAATTTACTTTCTTGTCTCTAAGAATGATTGCTTATAAATGTTTGCCCGGAGCTTCTCCGTCTCGCATGTCTCCGGGAAGCAGAACTTTCCCCTTGGCCCAGACTTACCAATCGGTGACTCTCTTCCTATGATTTTGGCGCCTCGCCCACTTTTGCATTCGCAAGGGTCGCGCAATCGAAAAAAAAATCATGGGTGGATCAACCCCTCTGGAAGAAAAAACAATCAGGGCCGGGGATTCTCATGACTCATTTGGGAGAATTATGGGAGGCGGGCCTATTTGGCTCCTACCCCTTTTTTCGACCTACAAATAGTGACTCTCTGTGGGTGGACGTACCGATTCTCCTAAACATCGCGGTGTAGGTTCTTGTGCCGGCCCCTCAAATTTGCACTCCTGGTATGGCCCACGAACCTATGGAATTAAAGATTGGGATTTCCAACCACAACCCATTCGCGAGGCAAACGCACACCCTATGGTGCCTTCTCCTCTAACCCAAGTGTTTTCACCGTGGACGAATGGTGACTGACTGGTTACCTTGTCCGAGGCAGATTTCACCCGCAGGCAAGGATGGGACGGTCTTCCAGGCCTCAACGGGAGAGAAGATCTCTCGTCTGCACCTCGAAGAAGGATTAAGCCGAAGCTCGTCAGCTCAGACTTTTGTTAGAGGTAGTAAGGGAGAAGAGGACGCACACCTAGCTCACCTGATCCCCCCCCAAACACACTTAAACTATGAGAACACAAGACTCTCCTCCCTTCACGTGATTACTGGCGAAGGACGGCTCCTTCGCTAATTCGTCAAGTGACCAGGCTAAAGATGGCCCATTTGACCCCGAGGCCTCCCCTGGGGGAACAGGGGCAAAGACCTTTCAAAAAAACAGTTTCATCAGATGTGTGGTGTATCAGCAATATCGGGAATCTCGTCGAAAGGTTATCCGGCGTCTTCCAGTACACCGGTTTCAAGCTATCTTTAATGTTCCCTCAACTGAGTGGAGTATAATGTCCTAAGGACAAATGTTACCCCGACGTTAGCATTGATTATGGAGCTTAGGAGTAAACCAAAGGTTCCCTTTTTCTCGGAAAGGAGAGCTCTGGTAAATGAGTCTGACCCTGCATCGGCGGCTGCCATTTGCTTCAAGAGAGGAGGAGAGCCTACTTTAGCATGCCATCAAAAGAGGTAGCGCCTTCAGCTTGTCTACGTTATTAGTACGTTAAACATCTTCCTCAGTTCTGTTTCCAGGAAGGCTACGACCATTCCTGTGTGCGTCTTCTCATTAAAGAGCCGTTCCCTTCCCCTAACCGCTTCTAGCTGCGATTGGAGAGCAGTTTATTCAGTGGAATTACGATGGACACCAGGATAGCTCGAATGAGCTGCTGAGACTCATTTCTTTCCGTCCAACTTGAGCTATTCGTCTTCAGGAAAACATGTTGGCTCCATGTCCCCTGGCTACACTCCCTGGGTATAATAGTTTTGTAACCTCGCTACCACAGGATGTGGGGGTGGGCAGGTGAATATGCATTTTACACCAACCATGATATTTACATTCTCTTTCTGGTTTTAAATACTCCCTTCGAAGCAGTAGCCGTGCAGCTGCACATGGATGTAAGGTGTATTATTATTTCTGCGTATCATATATTCCAAGCTAATTTACCTCGATTTTTCGGATTTCTACCTCGGCCTGGCATAAATGCCAAGGTTTTTTTTCCTCCTCAAGTTTTGAATTGTATCTACGCTCTCTTGGGTCTGATCCTGGTGGAACTAATAAAAACGTTGGAGATCGGTATCCTATATATGGATCATGTCCCCAATCAATGTCCGAGAAGTGATTCATATTCTTCTTTAGATCTCTCCCTGTGCTTACCAGATGCACAGCCTTATTTGGTTGGAGGTAGTCGATAACACTCATGGTTGTGATCACTTTCCCATGCAATTATCGCTCTCTGGACATTTGCCGCCTCAGAAACCGCCTCGGTGATGTATTTTAGGTAGTGAATGATTTCTCTATCTTTGGCAGGGAGTTTAAGTCGGTTGGTGAAGCCATTGAACTTTCCTCTGACACCCTCAACGCCGTAGACCTGACTAATATTCCTAGAACGCCTAGTCATTTTGCGCGCTGTCCGCTTCCTTGGTGCTCGACCGAATATGAGCAGCAATATTAAAAATGCACCCTCCTCCCCCCGAAATATTTCACGATAAGTGAATTTCCTCGAGTTATAATTCGTTCCGTTATGTTTCTAAGCCAGCTCGCCGCTCTTATTAAAGGGGCATACTTGATTTCCCTTACAGAAAAGACTCCTCTTGCATAGGTGTGTAATCGCCTCAAGAGGATTTGAAGGCCTTGGTAATGCTTTTAATTTTTTATATTTTCTAGTCTTAGTTGTCGTTTTTTGCTTGTTTTCTCTTGTTTTATGTTGTTTTAAGTTTCTGTTTCTTCATTATTTAGCCTATTTGTAGGCTAAAAAAAGGAATTCGTAATTTTTGCGACTATGTTCTTGCTGGCAGTCACCAAATTAGTACTTTATTTTTTTAAACCTTTTCTCACGCTAAACAATCAGGAATTGCTGGTCCTTATCGATTGTTGAAAGCTGCCTCGCTTTAGGGTTGGCACCCTCCTAAAGCACACATACATTAAAATAATAATATGTATCAAAGATAGATTACAAACACTAAATAAATCAAAGTTCATTCTCAAACGCTCTTCCTCATGATATATGTCACGAGAGCCCACAACCGCCGCCTAAGGACTACCGCCGTCTTTCGACCGGGACAGAACTACGCTCTTGTACATGGCTCTGACTGAACTTCTCCTCCTGGCCGTCTGCACCAGGTATTCTCTCTGCCGGTGTTGGTCCAGGTAGGCGGAAAGTTGCGTTATTCTTTGCAGTACTATAGTAAACGGACACGAGGTCCTTTTAAAATTGAATATTAGTTCTTATAGTGTTTTCATATAGAGAAATATTATTGGACATTTTAGAAATTTTAAATTTATCAGTTATTTTTACCCTAAACGCATTTTGATTTTTGAGCTGTAAAGGAGGAACTAAATAATCTTGTATTTTTCCCCCAAAGAAAAAAAATACCTATATTTTTTCACGAAAATCTGCATAAAATTTCATGAAAAATGCTGGAAAGTGTAAAATTCCTGGAATTTTAATAAAGGAAAAGTTGAATTCTTATATGTGCGGAGGAATTTATATGAAATTGACAACATGAGGTGTATGAAAGAATCGAGCTGCTTGAGAAATTGATCCTTGGGTGCATCTTGAGGCCAACATTTTATATTAATTCAAGGATTAAAAATGTGATTATTTCGAGGCAATAAAAATATGAAATATTGTGAAGATGAAATGAGGGATATTAATAAGTTGAAAATTAAATTGCCTGGTCTGGAATGCGAGTAAACGTTTCCTCTTCTCTTATCACCTAACCTTTATTTGACCAGTTTAGCTTTGTGGAACCTTATTAAACTGAGCTCCAGCAGTGGTAAACGCGATAAATATATTCTCATCAAAACATAAAAGTAATCAAACGATTAAATGTTTGCTTGCTGAATAAATGGGGAAGGTGGATAGTGGAAGGGAATGAATAAGTAAATGGAAGAAGAGACAAAAAAAAAGATAGGGACAAGGCATATCTCCAGTTTTTCTGAACCAACTTGAAAACTTCACATCTTTCCACTCGGAGGGTGACCACCCTCCGGCCCCTTGTGGGTTCCAGCCGCCCATTTTCGCTTAATGGGGAAAGTTAGAATGAAATAATATAATAAAATGGATTCAAATGATAGAAATAACGCAAAAGAATATAGTTAAAAGACAAATATAAACCTCATCATCTTTAAATGGTTAGAGTCCTGAAGTCACGATGAGAAAACCTGAACATTCAGACCACTAGATCGCAAGGAACAAGCGTAGGCTCATATGATGGTCCTGGGTGGTTGCCCATTTATCATCGAAATAATTGACCGCTGAAAAAAAGGTGTCAGCGTTTATATAACCATTTAATATCTGTAATCATTGATTAAAAAGGGGTGTGGGGGAAGCTTAATCGCCTCTTTCACCCATAATTCGGTCTAAGCAGACATAAGCTAAAAATGAGGATATATCGTAAAATAAGAAAAAGGACGAATACGCCGTGGTCAATTATCCCAAATTCCCAAGAATTTGCGGCCAAGTGAAATTTGTTTGTTACATGAAGCTACGAAGCGAAAACGAGCGTTGATATATATATATATATATATATATATATATATATATATATATATATATATATATATATATATATATATATATATCAACGTCCAAAACGAAAAACATCTGATAAACATCAAACAGCAATTTGAGGAGAACTCCGTGTTAAAATTCACTTATGAATTGAGCACGGGCAATAAACTCCCTTTTTGGACGTTGAGGTTCAAAACATCAATGGCACCTATATCACAAAAGTATATAGAAAAAGTAGGGACATGGGGAGATGTCTCAATGCGGATACTGAATGCCCTGGAAGGTATAAAATAAGTGTAATCCGCTCATAATCCGTCGAACATATAAATGCTACTCTACGTGGAAACTTTTCCAACAAGAGATATCACCTGTAAAACAAACGCTCATGAACAATGGTTTCTTGAACAGCATGATTAAAAAACAACTCAAATCATTTTTAAATAATCATTTTAAAGATATGGATTAAACAAAAAGTAATCAGGAAGCAGTAAACAACATCAAGCTGTATCACAGAAATCAAATGTCTGCGGCCTATAAAATAGATAAAAAAACATAAAGGAGATTATTAACCGTAACATCAAGGTTAAGAATCAAACGGACAAAATTCAACTTATTATATACTATAAAACGAAAAAGCCCAACAATCTCCTTATGAAAAACAACAGCTGCCTAAACTCCTCGAATCTCAAGTCAACCAACATAGTTTACGAGTTCATCTGACCCAATAAAGACTGCAAGAATTATTATAACTCAAAATATATTTGTTTGACAACTACCACACTTTAAAGATGTTTAACCATGCATCTGCAGAGCGGAGGGCCTAAATATCCTATGCAGAGCGCGCAGAACATCAACCTAACGACAGATATTCTAGTTGACAACACCATAATTAAAATAAAAGAGGAAATTAAATCTAGGCTGAATATCTTAGAAGCCATTTTAATAAACGAAGAAAAAACGGCCATCAATAGTTAAGCGTTAAGCTGGAATCGAACATTAAAATTGTTCCTAAAATTCCCCTAAAAACCGTTTTCTTTCCTTCAGTCCGATTCTGACTCCACACATTTCATCGGTAAAGGAGGAAAGAATAAATCTAGACGCTCCGAAGTTGATTGCATAAGATCGGAAGCTCAGCAATTTATTTTGGTTTTTACCAAACTGATTCATTTAAAAGAGAGATAAATAGAGGTCAAGTGATCTACCATCTACAAGATGGAATAAAAAAAGAGAGTTAAAAGAATAGAAAGTTGCCAAAGGAAATTAATTAAGGCAAAATACATCATGGTCTTCAACAAAATTTGCATTTAAGAAAGACTGCTACCCATCTACACACAGACACACACACACACACACACACACACATATATATATATATATATATATATATATATATATATATATATATATATATATATATATATATATATATATATATATATATATATGCGCGTGTGTGTTGAGGGTAAAATACATACAACTGAGCTTAACGGAATTTCTTTCGAAGATTTTGGACCTAAGCCAATTCCAGTAACTTTGAATGACCTCTAATTATAATAGACAAAAATGGAAGATATAGATGAAGCGGCCGTATGTCGCCTACTTCTTCTGCCCCATTAAGGGAGAAGATCCCCTGTTGACTGCTCCCTGTTCCCCTCCCCTCTCCTTTCCAGGTTCCACCATGTTCGGTGGGCCAGAGTGAGAAGGAAGAGCAGTGGCCAAGGAGAGAGGATAGGAGGAGAAGGAGATGAAATTGGGTGAAAAGAAAAGTATGGTAGTAGAGAAGTAGTCCATTTCCGGTGACCTTCTTCTTTTATCTGCGGATAGAATGGAATAGTTCCATTTTACTTGCACCTGCTGATTAATGTGGAGTCCGAAATAGGATTTGTATTCATCGTTTGCCCCTCTGTTCTTTGACTCGTTGCTCTGCTTGAATGTAATCACAACTTCTGTAAAGTTGTCCGCTGAGGCGACCAATCTCAGTAATCATTTATTTTTTCTTTCTTTCAGTCCTGTGTATTTTGTATTATTCATTCTCGTATATGTGTGTTGTTATTTCCGACTCAGTTGTGTGCGTATTGGATGTTTCTTCACTTATACTCTGTCTTATGTTGCATGAAGGTTTCTTAAACCTTCTATTTCAGCACTTTTTTCACTTCTCTATAGTTGAGTACTTCTTTCTTTCACTTCACTATAAGTGCTTTATGTTGCATTGGATTTTTCCTTTAAACCGCTATAGTACAGCCATGGCCAGAGACTAATATATGTAGTTTATTATTTTTATTCGTTTAAAGGTTTGTGTGATTCTAATAATCACTAACTCTATAATTTAAGAAGGAGATATATTTGAGTATTTGAATAATAATTTCATCCTAGTTTGGTTCTGACTTATGTTTTTTTTATCAAAGTTATTTCTAATAATTCTTTTATAATATCAAAAAACAAAATGGTGAAGTACAGAAATAAATATAAGTATCGAAATTTGGTCAATTTTTAAAAACCCAAAGAAATACAAATGGTGACGTTCATAAAATTTATTTTTATATATCTTCTTCTATAACTATATTTTAGCAACGTGATATTTTGAAAGGGGGGAAATTTAGTTTAGAGTTCCTTTTTAAAATTATTAAAATTGGTGAAGTTCCAAAAATTTATAAAAATTTAACCATGGCTGCTTTTTTTTAGATTTTAAATTTTAATCTTAGTAGTGAAGCGCAAACTCCCTCCGTAGGGGGGAGTGGCGAAGCCATTGCCTGGTTATTCTAATATTTAAATTATTGTAGGTCTATTAAAAATTCATCATTTAAAAAAGTAATTAAAAAACTGCTTTCCTTTGCTGAATCCAAAATTGTACTATGATCCTCTTCCTTTAAGAGGAGAGTTTCAGTTCCATGAGCTTTACTACTCGATGTTGTACAGTTATAATCTAGTTCGTAATATTTTATAAATATTGTTTAGATATTTTTTAACTCCAGAAATGTTTCTTTCCAAAGAAAAGCGTGCAACCATAGTTGTACCAAAGGAAATCTTTAGCATCATTAGTGACTTTAAAAACACTAGCTACACTCCTGTAAAGAAGTCTTCTAGAAACCCAGAAGCTTCAAATCAACGCCAAGATCGAGTCCTGGTATAGTCTTTGCTGAAGTATGGGGTTGCTTTCAGTGTCAAGCTTACTCACAATTGGAAAGAGGCAGGTGTGACCACTTCAGCCGGTACCGTGACGCCGAGGCTTTTCGCTGAAGGTCCCAAGTTGAGAAGGTCTGCAAATTAGTCTCATATAACCAAGAAAAACCTTACGGATAGGATCCACTCTTGTAGGACTGAGGCAAAGTGATATTCTCTGACGAAACTCCCTTCCACTTGTTTGGAGGTTCTGAAAGATCCCTTGTTAAGAAAAAAAGGGATAGATTTCAAGAGTCCCTTTTCGTGTCTATGGTGAAGCATCCTGACACTCTTCATGTCTGGGGCTGCTTCTCATATAAATGAACTGAAGCACTAACAACTTTGCCCCAAAACAGTTTAATGAACTTAAAATGGTACCAATAGATCCTTGTTCAACACATTTTTCCAACAGTTCAGGATCAATTTCGGGATGATAACTTTATTTAGCAACATGATTGCGCACCTTGTTACAAATTAAAAGCAATACCAAAGTTCATGGCTGAAAATAACATTAAACATATATGGGCTTTAGCATGGGAATTTGCCAGATTTTAATCCAATGACTAATTTGTGGGTGATAATAAAACTGGTGCTTAATAAACAGAAGCCACCCACTTGTGAGCATTTGCGGCTGCTTATTGAACAAAGCGTGCCAAAATGAATTAAAGAAATTGTGAATATTTCGATCAATTGTAATTTAAATATTTGTATATTTGACCTTCAAATTATGACCCAAACATACTAAAGCAAAATGCAACGTTTGATTAGCTCTATTTTCTAATAGGAAATAATCCAGTAATCTCAAAGTTTTGGTCATGAATGTATACTTATTTCTCTATCTATTTTCTATTGTTTCACTTCGTTTATGTTCATTTGAAGGGGGGTATTGTTCTTATGTGTCTTATTAAGTAGGTCACTTTATCGGTGGACTTATTGTGTGATTTTTTGTCATGTTTGGTTTGGGGTTGTTACTTTCAGTTGATTTCCTAGAGAGCTGGTTATTTTCTTGAACCTCAGTTAGTATTAACTATGTGTACAATGGTGTTTCCACTATTACATTTTAAATTCTTCTACTAGGAATTCGGGAGTTAAAAGGAGTGTTTAGACTGGTGATTATTTTGTCTGCAAATGTTGGAGGAAGGTTTTCGCTCTATTTCTGATGACGATGTTGATAATTTTGATCTTGGCTTTTCTACGAAGGGCTCTATGGATTCTTCTATCGTTTCTCGAGTTCCAATTTTCTTGACTTTGTTAAGGTGTTTAGGAGGATGGGAGACTAGATGAGCGCCTCCCTTCATGCAGACAACTAGATTTTCTCTTGTTCTTGGTGCTAAGCATCTTCGTAATTATAAGCTACTTAGCACAGGGGTTGTGTTGACTGCGAATGGCGCTTAATTTATAATCATGATGCTGCTGGAATTCTATCAGCTCAGTATGCCACCTTGTCTCAGAAACAATGAAGTAAGTAAAGGAGACAACGGTCAGAAAGATTTCGTAAATGTGATAAGCTCAGGGAAAAAATAATGTTTAAAACTAAATAGATAAAAAAACAAAGAAAGAACGAGATAGTTTCCAAGGTTAATATAAAGAAGATATTCAACTACTTAAGACTGTTGTCGCGTCAGAATGATCTATGTGCCTGTTGATGCAGTAATCGTCAGAGACCTGTTGTATTCGAGGAAATTTCTGTTCTTCTTATTAGAGGATAGTCCTAAGACCTTGGCTTATTACGAAAGCTTAGAAATAAAGTTGGTCAAGTTCAATTGTACGTAATTTAATCACAATATGTGTTAAGTTAGAAGTTTCACATTATATATATATATATATATATATATATATATATATATATATATATATATATATATATATATGTATAAATATATATATATATATATATATATATATATATATATATATATATATATATATATATATATATATATATATATATATATATATATATATATATATGCAGTGGCGTCTCGTGGGTATCAATAAGGGTGGAGCCAGGAAAGGATATTATTAGTTAGTTAAGGTACCTAGCTATTTAAGTACTATAATTCAAATTTTTAAATATATCTCACATACTAACCTTTATTTATTTGTATAAGTAATCAGCTCTTCGGTTCTTCATCTGAGCAAAGGTATTAATTGCTATGCTGTTGTAATCTCCGATTTCGCTTATATATTCCTTATTAATGGATAGACACGCGAGAATGTTCAACCGATCTTGTGACGTGGTATTTCGTAGAAAGGTCTTTATTCGCTTTATTGTGCTAAAGCATCTCTCTGAATTAGCAGTTGAAATTGTGTCACAAGGACAATTTCGAGCAATTTTGGTACTTCATAGAATGTTTCATTAAAGGTGTTTTCATTTATGAATTTCTGCAATTTGCTAATGTTTGGAATTTTAGCGAAAGTATCATTTGTATACAAAATGGATAATTCACATTTTAATTTCTCTTTATTAAGCATTGAAGAATTCGCACAAATTGCCTCAATATGATCGTTGGGAAAAGAGTTTCTGTAGAGTTTAAACTCACTTGAATTTACTATGGTAAATGAATAAAACATATCTGCTACACATGTTTTCAAATAAGAAAATAGAAGGATGAGATGGTTCCCTTTTACGCCTTTTTCTTTGCTGTGATGTTAAATTTTCTAGTATTGGTTTTGATTGGTCACTATCATTGGAATATTCGGACACATTTTCACGCAGGTGGATAATAGCCATTTCAAAATTCTTAAGAGCTTCTTTAGAAATATTGCTATTTGTGTGTCTAAACTATAAGATTCCAATAAAAATATCAACATGTTTGAACATATCATAAAATAATTCTAAAAAGAAAACAAATTCTTTATCTTCCAAAGTTTTCTTGAATCCAATAGATTCACAAATGCCCTTCTGATCCCACCCTTCTTCATTTTGAATACTAGTAAAACACTCTATTGTTTGTTTTCTGTTTTTAGGTACTGCAATAATTATTCTATATTGAAAATACCAACGTGTCTCACATACTCCCGGAATTTGAGCAGTTCAGAATTTCTGGAGCTGACTTTTGCGCTGAGGTGAAATAGCAAAAAACATACAAATTTCATTCAAACTTGAAAAAACTCCAACTCAATCCATTTATTAAAAGAAATTATTTTCTTAATGATCAAGATTAATTGCTGTGCATAGCAATGAACGTAATGAGTCACCGACTCATCATTAGCTGTCTCGGGCCAGACTTGCCTAGCCCATATTTTGAGCTATTGAGTCACATTGTAAAAAATATGATATGAAGCGGCCGGTGAGTCGCTTCTAGAAAGAGATAAGATATATGCTTAAATGGGCCTGAAGATGTGGGCCCTTTGGCATTCGTTTGGAAGAGGCTTTGAAGAAAATTTTCTTTTATGCACTCATTGCAGGCTTTGCATGCATTAACAGGTTTTGATATGGAATTTATCTTGTATACTTTTAATTTTCTATTCATTTTGTTGGTAGGGCCCGGCCCATCTAGGCCATTATGTACAAGCCGCCACTATATATATATATATATATATATATATATATATATGAAATGGATAACTCACAAAGTAGCACGTGAGGTTCACAATGAATGCAATGTTCCGCAGGGAAAATGGAATGGTGCTTCCAAGTACTTTCGAACTTTATTCAGTTCATTCTCAAGGATAACTACAAGAGAAAGTAATATGATAAGGGTATATATAACCTAGTAAAAGATATAGGACCGCCTCTAAGACAAGAAATCACCAATGAGGAAGTCGGAGAGGGATGGGTAAATTCATATTAAGATTTAGCTATAACAAAGGTAGTAAGGTCAAACCGAGAGGCAGAGTCAAGAACAGAGCAACAGAGCTTAAAACGATTAAGGGATAAAGCGATAATCTAAAGAGGGGGATTAGGAGAGACACAAGAGGTATGCAGATACGTATGGGAGAGGGGCAAGGAGAGAGGAATAGAAATAAAATAATGTTAATACAAAATCAATGCAATAATTAAATTGACAAATCGGGTGCCCATAAAAATTAAAATTGCAAAAAAATTAGGAACATAAGTCAAAACTAATTTCTTTAAGAATGAGCTTTTTCAGAACAGCATCAATTTTAAAAAGGCCAGGGGAAATGTTAAAGTTATTAAATTGGCTTATACATAAACATTCAACAAGGTTTCTTTTAATTGAGTGATTTGAGTGAAAAATAAATTTTGCTGAATTCCAATTAATTAAGTGATTAATTTCGGACATATGCACAAAACATGCACTATTATTTATAGCTCTTCTAACATTGTATTTATCCTGATTAATACGGACAGATATATATTAGCGGGCATAATGCTTCGGACACTTGGGTTTCATCACAAAATCTACAGTAACTTCAAACTAAATAATGTTAAGTAATCCATGATAATTTATAGATATAAAATATTCATGGCTATAAGTTCTACATGTACATTGTTCATGTTAGGATGGATAAAACTGAAAGTTACATGCAGAAGCGCATGTTTATTCCAAAAATATGGTGGTCAAAATGTGGCTAAGATAGATTCTCCACCATCCATACGCAACCTTTTGAGTCTAATGGGACACCTAAGTGAACGTTTTTATTGGGTTCTGCAAGTTCTCTGCTAAAATGCCAGATTTACATACATAAAGTCCTAAATTTCTTTTTTAACATATAAATTAAAATTATTATATTATTAATCTCTGGAACAAAAATAAAAGTAATCTTACAATATAAATTATAGAAATGACTTTATTCGTGGGTCAAACCTCCTCCAATTTTGCCCTTATGTGCTGTAAAAGATATTCTTACACTAACATCTATCGGAAGAGTTGCCACATGCACCGGTCATCAAATTAACCAAATTCTCTTTATGTAATAAAATAAACAAATTAAAGATCCGTACACATGAAAGAGTAAATTAAACCTCAGAACAAATAAAACCGAAGTTAGCATCGCAAGTGCTCTTCCCTCTTATAGGATCTCATTATGGAATGAGAGCTAGAGGAGAATACTTAATACAAACAGAGGGCCGAGATTATGGGAGACGATGAGTCTATATTTGGACCGGTGATAAATTTCTACCGAGAAAATAAACCTTGTTGAAATTGAAGAAGACTCAGGTTGATATTAAAGCTCATACCGTTGAAAATATTCGTATCACTCTTTTATTAGTTGCAATTATTGGTGATGCTTTTATTTAATCAATCGGGTGATTGAAGGGGAGCATAAAGAGATTATTTGATGCTTTAAGTTCTTTGTCTATTTGTCCAATATACGAATAATTACAAACTTTTCAGTTAATAAAATATATATGGAGATCACGATTTGATACCAATATCGTGCATATTGCTTTGGACAAAGAAGTATAAAGCGTAAAAACAAAATGGTTTTAAAAGGTTTAAAAAATGTCAAATATAAGGTATTGTTTCAATATACCTGCTCTTATACCAAATTTCATATTAATACAGTTATTTTTTATATTCCTTAGCTATGCTGTCGTGTAAGAACAATCTTAAAATTATAAAACTCGATCCAATGCGGCATTGTTGTTAACTTTCCTCGAAAAAGGTTACCTTGAAATATGGTAAATCGGGGTAATGAAAACATTATTTACTCGGTTGTTGATTAGATAAATAATGCAATAGCAAGGATAATGACATTTAAATTCATTAAAATGTTTCTAGATTACAATAAACGGTGTCTAGTAAAACAATGGAGTTGAAAGAAAGTAGATATATAACTTTAGAAAGAATAACATTTTTGCGTTGCATTTTTATTTGTTACAAAATAAAAATTACCAAACTTGATATAAGATTTTTCTCCATTTCAAAATTGATCAAGCTGACGTGTTTACTGATTACATACGAGGCGAAAAACAGTACGTGAATGTTTTTAGGCGTGATGGGGATCGGTTAAAAGATATGGTTTAAAGGTTATATTCTGTTTACTGTTATTGGCATTCTTCTGTCGGATCAATTCCTTAAAAATTAATGAATTTTCTTGTTTGTCTCGTATTTAGTGAACAACATATAGCAATAAACGAGTATACGGCCAGTAAATAGGCATTCAATACACGTTTGGAAAACAGTTTATTGCATTAGTTACACGCTTTGATTGTAAGTAATTTTTTCATATTTTAAGGCACGTAGCTTTTAAATCTATAATAATAAATACGAACAAAATTGTTTACCAAAATACTAAGTATAGGAATATACCAATTTTTATTATATGATATGGCAGGAAAAAGTATAAAATAGTTCTAAAAGTATATTAGTTAATACCAATACAGAATTGGTTTCTTATTGTTAATTAAAGTTTATTTAAAGCGGTTCTAGAGCACACTAGAAAATTCTAAATAAACAACGCAGTATGAATAATTGAATCCTGAGGTAGGTTGGTGTCATTCCTTACTCCAACATGATGCAGTTTTATGCAGTTTTATGATGTAATTGTTTATTTTTATGTTTAAGGCTAAAGTTATGAAGGTATTGGTAAAGATTTTAATATTTCTTCATCTGATCATCGTTACTTCGATACTTTGAAAGTGGATGGAAGATGTAATAACAAGAAAAGGTTCTCCGTCTGGTTTCTCTCAAAAGATTTCAAGTCCTGTTGACAACATAGTTAAGGAATGGTAAAAAATAACCCAAAAGTACTCGCAAATAATTAGACTTTCGACCATGCACTCAGCCACTCTCCCAGCATGGGTGTTGCGATTTTAAAGTGCAAGTAGAGAGCCGATGGTGAAAAAAAATCTACGAGGAAGCATGTCTCGTTTTTACTAAGCATTACTATTTATAGAAGCCAAATACCTATTTTACTAATGTCTTTTGGTCTGAATAAGCAAACCCAATTTAGTTAGCTTCAAATACCATCGTCAAGTTTAGAAGAAGAAGAATGACGCGGGCAAAACAATGAACAAAAAGACCCACATCGTGAAACATATTAGGTCATCTTATGAGTAAAAGTAATTTTTGTTAATGTTTATATTATTTAATGGAAAAAAATTAAACAATTCTTTGAAATTATTTATATTGGAATAAGTATTTATTTATTAATTTAATAAGTATTGCAATTTCCACTAGTTTTTGCAACTAGTCTCCATCTTTCTAGTAACCTTTCAATAAATGTACAGTTTGTAAAATTATATTGACTTTGATTAAAAAATTTCTTTAAGGTTGTTTCGACCTCTTCTGATGTTGCCACCTTCATTCACTTCAAGTAATATACTAAATTCCTAAAAAGTTAGTAATTTGATACAGCTAAGTCGGCAGAGTATGGAACATTACTAACTAGTACCCAATCGGAGGTGTTAAGCTTTTTTGTATAGCATCTCTTGCGATCTGAGGCTGCGTGTTGTCTTTATGAAAAAAACACTCTTCTCTCGATTAATGTTGGCCCTTTTTTCAAGTATTGCACGTAAACGTTCCAACTGAGCAAAACCAACCTCCGCTTCCCGGAGGCTGAACTTAAGGCGCTGTTGGCTGAACGAGGCGCTGAAGGTGATTGTCACCTTCAAGGACTTATCCGAGTAGGTTGGGTTGGCAATGTGAATCTTTTCCTCCCCCCGCCTCGAAACTATTGGTGGTCGGGGTTGCTTCGGAGGCGGGGGTATTTAGAATCGCCCATGTTCAGCCATGTGTGGGGGCTGTAGGAGGTGCATCGTCTTTGGTCATGTTCTATTTTTGGGTGGCAGCTTTAGGAACGTGGGAAGACTACTTCACGACTACCTTCATGGGGGTTGCATGTTGCGAATCTAACGGCTCGGTGGAGGCAACCTGCCGTTTCGCGTTACGGAAAAAGTACAGGCTGTGTAGGGGGAAATGATTTTAGCTGAATGTAAGGTGTGATCTCTTTGTACCGCCTGCTCTACCTAGGGAGCACCCGTTTAAGGGGGGGGGGCACAGGAAGAGTGATTACAAATTGGTGCTGAAGCCACCCTGCTCATAGGCCTGGAGTGGCCATGAGCAGAAGGTGCCATTTTTAAAATGGAGGGATAAGGCGTCCCAGGCAGCGCCGGGTGCTCCAGGACAAAGTCTGTAGCTCGCGAAATGAGAGACAATCCGCTTCCTGAACGCCTAAGATGTCTTTCAACAGTAGATACGCCTCACATTGCTTCGAAGAAGCGGACTGCGACTATCCTCAAATGACACGCCAGTAGTATTGAAGCCCCCCTGCCGAGTCTACACACACACACACTATCACACATACTCACAAACGCACACACATACACAAGCATACACACACATGACCGTCTTGAAGGACCCATCCCCTTCGCGAAATGCCCTCCTCTTGATTGATTTGACGTCTTAACTAATGTTCCTCCCCCTCAAAGAAAATCCCCGAGTCTCTTATGATAGTTTTAATGGATCCGGTCCCCCCTCCCCTACATCCCTCGCCTCCACCCCGAGTGAATCTGGACAGACAGTGAGCCAAAGTTGCAATAGGATAGGGTGTCTTTGACACGGTTTGAATATTAATAAATGAGATATGTCTAGACTATGTTTTTGAGACAAACGGCCCGTTTCATTCCACATTAGTAACTATCAGAAAATTAATACAAGATCATAATGTCAAGACCAAATTAAAAAGGTCTGGCAGCAACATATTTTCTCATCGAGTAAAATTACTTGAAAATAGTTAGAAGTGCTTAATGAGGCAAGAAAAAGAATTATTCTTTATATATTTTTTATTTATATATTTTTTAGTAGATCAAATGTCTAGACATTATTTCTGAGATAAACATCGTTTTCTATCATTTTAGTGACCAGTTAATTTTCTGGTTTAACTGAGATTTGATTAAGCTGAATTTCTCTCCTTAAGATGTCAAAAGTTTTTTTTTCCTGATATGTAGAGGTATAAAAACGCATATCAAGCTTTATCCATTGGTCAAAGAAATTTGTAGTTTGCTGGGAAAATTTTTTTTTCCTCATTGTTCAGATAATCGAACTTGAAGTTGTAACTATATACAAGAATATGGAAGTATTAACAGATAATGAATGGAGTTCATGTGGCGAGATAAGTGTTATTCTTGAAAATATCACAGACCATCAGTTTATAGCTTCATTAACAGAGTAGGAGATTTTCTAATTTTCAGGCTAAGTTTTTTTTTAAAGTCCAGGTTGTTATAATGATTTATTTTACATTGAAATTCAACTATACATACATTTCTACAGATTAATAAATCTAAAAAAATATAGAAAAAGTAATCTGGTTATTATCAACTAAATAATAGATACAATTTAGTAGATAGACTGCATATAATAATACACACCTCAAACTAACATTAATATTTATTGAGTGTATAATATCAATTTTTTTAAAAATTCTACAAGTCTTCTATAGATCTTATAGATTTCACCATTCCATCCTTCCTCGTATCCTTTTTGAAAATTGCCAGGAAACGCGTGGGATTCGAACATAATCACCGATCTTATATATAAACCTCTTTTTCTTTTCCTTTAATTCACACATTTGGTATAGCAACATCATACATAACTTTGAACAGTGTGTTCCCAATCATTCAATGTCTAGAATTATTATACGCGTTTGCAAAATCATCTAACACTTCGATGTAAGTATACTACAATATTATATTCGCTCAATAAGCATTTCATCTTCTTTTCTTTAAACTCTCCTCCATTATAAAAACATATTTAACCTGGAATCCATCCGGTTTCTTCCATGAGATATCGTATAGCATTTGACACTTCCTGATACATCTTCACATTTAAAGGAATTAATCAGAGATACTCGTATCTATAATAAACGTCAATTACAAAGAGTATGTAGCGTTCACCCTAATTGAGACTTTGAAATATGCGAATAACAGTGAGATCTATCTGCCAAATCTCATTAGAACCTTGTGCTTTTACATGTTTTGTTTTGAATCTTTTTCGCACTGGCTTATGTAGAGTATAACTATCCAAACCTGAGAGAAAGCTTCCTATATCAGATCCTTTAGCAATCTTTTTTACAGATTTAAATAGCCGATTTACCTTACAAAAAGATGTTGTCAGACTCGGAGATGTATATAAGCGTAACAATTGGAAGTTCATTTTTAAATGAATATTTGATACGTTTGCACTCTTATATAACAATTCAATAAAAAATATCTTATGTTAAAATCCAATTTTATTTTACATCTAGGTTAAAATACATAATTTAATTAGAATTTTATGGATGTCCGCAACCTTATTACTTTGTACACATTTACTGATTCTCTGAATCAAAAGAGTTGGGTTAATCTGGACATTAAAACGGCATTTGATATTCAACGGATGATAATTATCAATGTGTATTCATAATCTAACTTTATAGTTTTGAAAATGAATACCAGAAGGGGTTTTTTATATGATCTATAATTTGAGTCAACATATTTTTTAAGGAATCGTGCTCTAATAAAAAAATACTTTTATCTAGGGTGAACTTAAACTTTCTTCGTGCATGTCTTGATGACGCAGGTTGGTGACACTCTATACTTTGGACTTCCATGGTGAAAGTGATTGATAGATAAGTATTCTATTAACTTTTCTTTACACGTAATGATGACGTAGTCATAAAGATCCCTAACAACAAATTCTTTCACAAGTTCGATACTGTCCCTTCTCATGTTGAGAAAACAATGAACCTAATCAAACGACACATTTTTGATATACACAGCTTCTGGGATGGTAGGGGGAAGTTTACGACATTCATCTAGTCCTTCGTTGAATGCAAGATAACCAGTATCAACCGCATTCTGAAAACACTTCATCTGACGATAACTTTGATGAAACTCGTCTTCAAGTTTTAAAAATGTATTGACTTCATATTAATTGTACAGCGCGTTTTTAAACAGTGTAGGAATGAGATATTCATCCCTTTTCCAGTAAATACTGAAATATATACTTGGAAATAGAGTGGTAGGATTTGCCTTCATTACATACTTTAGTTGTTTCGCACCGTAGTCCTTCACCGTAATCCTTTGGCTGCCTCAAACACCAGCCAAAACTCATCCTCACTAGGGAATAGTTTATCGTTATAGCGAGATCTTCCGTAGGAAGTTTTAAAGATCACTCTAACATAACCAGATTTTGTTCTAGTAATCTTTAAGGGTTGAATATATTAATTTTATGTTCTTGTTGTGTAATTTGCTTAACATGGATTTGAGACATTCGAGTAGCTTCTTAGCGTGAGTATTCGAGTGAATTTAGACAGACAGTTAGACAAAGTCCAATAATAATAAAATAAATAGGTATTTATAATGTGCCTTTCAGGTCTGTTAGGCCTCACAGAGCACAGGTTGTGTAGCGAGTGCAAAGAGAGTCCGTCTAGTTGCAATTTTTTATCTGTGAATTTGATTAATAATTCCACGACTTCCTTAGTTTTTGCTGTTGGCGATAAAGAAAAGTATGACTTGCGTTTACGCAAACAACTGAGCTTGATGTAGAGGAAGTAGATGTGTGAGTAATATTTTCTAAATCTTTCCGACGTTGCGAGGTTTTTATGATCGATTTCGGATTATTAGATGATGTTCATTTTACTTTCTCCCAGAAGGCTGGTTGTGATCTTTTCCATGTTCAGGCTAAATTATTGAGTAGGTCGATAATGTTATATTGTGGAAGTCTTTTACCATCGATGGTAATCACCCCATCATTATTCCAACTGAATCTTGTGTATTTTCTTTAGTGTCTAATAAATTAATCTACCTCTTTCACGAACACTAGGCTCTAGTGTTCCCAGTACTTTATCTGTATAACTGTTTATTTGATCCTTGTCACTCTTATTAACTTTAATGGTAGGTGTGTTTACAGCCTTATCGTAATGTTTCAAATAGTGTTCCAACGTGTTCTGGTAAGTTAAAATACGGTTATCTGGTGGGATTTGTGAATTACTTAGTATAGTAGTCAACTCTCTCTCCAGAGATAAAAGTTTTCCTTATGATGGCATTCAGTTTGGGGGTACTTCTCAAACTTGGTAGAAACGATCCTCCCCGCTGATTCATTATTTTTTTCTTTAGAGGTATATGACCTGGCTCCCGAGCTAACAGAAGTATCAACCGCTTGAATCGTGATATCTTTTGTTTCTGCGATATTTTCATCGGAAAATTAACTTTATTAGATTAATACACATTTCAAATACACATGTAACAACATCACAATCGATGTTTCATATAATTGATTTTTTCAACTTTTTAGGGAGTGGGGAATGTACGGAATAGATACGCGTATCTTTTCATTCTATGCCTCATTCTAAAAGATATACGCTTTCAATTTCGTTTAGAAATATTCCTGTCTGTAAAGTTAATCGTACAGTGTTTCACGGACTGAAGTCGCAGAGCAAATAACCATAGGATTTTGAGAATACTTCTTAATATATCTTCATGAAACTGTTCTGTTTCCCAGTGAATATATTTATCTAAAAGATATCTCTTCTCTGGCTATATAAGAGTAGATTGTGACAATTTAAGGTAATATCTTGCATGTAAGAATTTTTATAAAATAAATTTTGGGCTACTAGGAATATGAAGATTTCTTATGGTGGGAGGACATTGTGAATATCTCTGATATACATATTTGCATCTATCTTCTCCATTAAGTAATCTAAAATAAGGAGTGTATGAACTCTTCCTTCCAAAGATCACACATCATACACACCTTCATGAAATATTACTTCATTATTACAAATATTCTTTTTTTTTAGATCATTGAGAAAGCGGATCTACCAAAACAACCCAACCTCTTTCTCTTTATCTAACCCCTCATCGAATGAAGGTGTCGTCAGTGAAATTTTGCACAGAGTGAATTTTGTCGAACTACTCGTAGTATGCCTAATAAAGACGAGGATGTTCTTGATAAAAACTTTCATCGACAAAGAATACCCGACATTCTGAACATTAACTATGATGTCATTACATTGTGCTCTGACGACGAAGATGTAGAACTCGCAATAGAAGGTGAATGTTTAAATATAGAAGAAGATAGATCATGTAAAAAGACCATTCTTTTTTCGGATGAAGAAGTAAATGAACTGGACAGAACTTGGTCCCTTAATACACAAGAGCATCCCCTACATCAAAGAGAAAATCATTCTCGCGTAAAAATTCTACTCTTAAGAGAAAACAGGCATTGAAACCTTTCCATCATTTTATACCGTGCAATCGTGGAGAAACCAGAAGAAGTTAGCTTTGGCAGAGTAGTGCGTGAGCTTTCACGGCATATATTGAATCTGTAATGGCTTTAGGAGAGTGATTATCGTATATATATATATATATATATATATATATATATATATATATATATATATATAAGTTTTGAAATTGAGGATGAAACCGGTGATATGATCTATTTACACATTCAATTCGTTCAACGGCGTGAATCGACACCATTCGATTATGAAATGGAAGGATTCGAGACAGCATTCCAGTCTGCAGATGAAATTGAGTTTCGAACCTTCCATCACATAGTTCCTATATATAAGATTTCTGCAGGTCATGTAATAATACCATCTAATCCAAAAGATGAAGAGAATGAGAAAATGGCATATGTGAAGAGGGTGAATGAGGCTGAGGGGATAAACATAGCAAAAGGCAACATCGAAAGGAATCCTGGAAAGCGTTTTAGAGCAAAGTTCTGTCTGAAAATAATAATAATAATTGTAATAATAATTATAATAATAATACAAAGAAAAGCCCATTAATCCTGCTCATATTTTCTTCCTTCAGTGTCTTGGATCCGTGATTTAATAACGGTCATCTATGGTTCGGATCATAATGTTATAGAACTAAATAAAACGGCGATTATATTGTGAACGCCTTGGATACAGTTGGCAATGTGTATATAGCAAAAGTGAAGAATCCTCAATATGTATAAGTTGACTCCCACGTTACGAATCTTTCAAATGCAACATTCACAACCCCCTATGCTCAAATCAAGCTATACGACCTCTTAGACTCGTTGGGTGAACGGTTTTTGTAATGCGACACAGACAGTGTCAGCTTCATTGCTTGGAAAGATGACCTACAGCCACGAATTGGAAAATTCCTTGGTGCTCTCACTGATGAGATCAAAGATGGGTGCGGTGCCGATGCATATGTAGATTCATTCTGCTGTACGGGTCACAAATCCTATTCGGTACGTATCCAATCATCTACGATACAAAGAAACGCCTAGTTGGAGTTAATGAAGGTGGAGAGAAAGCTGATAATCATATCCCTGTACTATTTATAGGTTTTAGAGCCGAAGAACACGGTGGATGATAGAAGTGAGAGGGGAAAAGTTTTTCAGAAAGACAGTTCGTAAACGAATTGAACTCCGAGGGAGTTATCAAACCATACCTCTCGGTTTCAAAGGGAGCTTACATGCGATTTTAAAATAGTTAATATACACTGAATCCTTATCAGTTATTATGACCTCTTTATGTATCTATTTTTTATCATTTATAATATTCTCTGATTAACATGAAGAAAATAAAGCTAAACTAATACGAGTTATAATAACAATGTTTTAATGTGTCCTCAAAATAACTCATCACATTCTCTTGAATTTGTGAGAAGAGAATTCTTTCATACTTGCCTCTTCAATTTTAATGTTCATTATATCCGTGAGCTGGTGGGAATACCACGGGAGAAAGCGAAATAGCAGGGGTTTGTGTCAAATATAGTGATGTTCACTGCTTTCACACCATCATTAATAATGTTAGAATGTAATATGCAGGAAATCTTGTCTCTCTCATGTAATGTGATGATCGGAATGGCCCCCTACAAAGAAAAACTGATCCATAAGCTCGTTTTTTAATTTTTCACCGATGATTAAATCTTCTAAATCCATAAACTAGAGATTTTCAATTACTTCTATCCGTTATTGTAGTTGAAAGCTGGTTGGATTGACCTACTATACAGAAATTCAACCGATCACTTGGATGTTCATGAATAGGTCGACGAAGATGCTCGAATAAATCAACCGTAGATGAATAGTCTGGGCTAAATGTATAATCCGACCCAAACACATTATAGGGATGAAGGGTGGTGAGGGGGAGGGGGAGAGGGGGTCCCGGGTCCATTATGACGGTCATGAGTGTGTATGATCAGGTATGTCTGTGTGTGTGCAATTCGGTATTGCTTGGAAAAGGTCACTGACCTAGTCAAACGAAGATTCGGTGATGTTCTTTGAGGGGGCAGGGGATTCCGGGTTTATTATGACGTGAAACCAAACAAGGAGTGGGGGTGGGAAAAGAGGGTCCATTAGGACGGTCACTTGTGTGTATGCTCGTATATGTGTGTGCATTTGTGTGTCAGTTTGTGTGAGAGTGTGTGTGTCGGTATGTACACTGAGCATAAGTGCTTCAATACTACTCACGCCTACCAATCATGATAAGGACTTATGGTGTACAGATTGGAACAATTTACACATAATTTACACGTTTACATGATTTATTCGTGCACCTGGAGCAGTAGCAGTAGTAGAACCATCGCGGCAATGGCTGAATGCCTTAACGGGGTAGCAATACCAACCGGTACGACAACTCAGGAAGCTTGTTACGTTCAAACGTGGCTCGAGGTTTCGAGGCTACTCCTTGTTTTCTATCACACGATCAACCTTGACCGCTCCGCAGTCACCTAGAATTTCAATGATGACTTCTAAGGAATATTCCACGAGTTTCCTCACATAAACTATTCGTTTCATGAAGTTTATGGTAGAGTGCGTCGTCACACTCACCGCCCAGCCATTAAATGTCTGAAGGGCACTAATAAAAGCAACCTTAGAAGGGTTCGATGCATTTGTCAGAAGGCTTCCTTCCGAGAAACGGGTCACCTTCGGCTCTCTACCATTCAACCTACTTAATGCTTTACTCTGATGGATCATGTTGCCATTTGCAAGCATGCTGCGTACGGGTTATCGTCGCACCAAGAAGGGTATCGACCCATGAAACGAGAGCGGAAGGCAGATAATTTTGCGAAAATAGTTCGTTGTGGATTCCTTGCTTTTGGAAGTAAAGTACTGTTGGGGTCCTCCAGCGAGCTCGCTACATGCTTTAATTGTTGGCTGAGTGGCATATCAGCTAGAGAATGAGTAAAAAGCGGTTGCAAAAGACTTCGCTACCGACGCGTGGTCAGAGATTTGGGTCCCATCATTATAAAATCATGAGGAGCGTCCAGAGAGAATTTGCCCCGAATCACTTTGATATACCTCCACACACAAGGCGAAATCGTTCGGGTGGCACCATTATCGCATTCAGGGATATTCCTTTCTTTAAGGGTGGTCTTACACCACTTGGCGGACTAAAAAGGCAGCGGAAGGCATGCAGAACGACGAGGCGTTCTAAAAATGATAGGCCAAAAACGATGACGCTGGTAAAGCAGAACTTAAGATTTTCATTAATCAAGCTACTCTCTACAACTGGGTTAGAGAATTCAGTCATTTTCTGAAATGCTGCCCACGGTGTCCACCCTAAACACAACTGGAGCAGAACATCTGACGTGGAGTGGAGCTTTCAAAATCTGCATGGTGCAAGAGACAATTGATCTTCGCTCTTCATGAAATAAACTAATTTAAAGGTAAACGTATTTTCTATCAACTTGCAGACCTAAAAGTTTTAGAAATTGAGCGGAAGCCAGCCAGGCTAGTGATCTATCCCTGGTTTGCGATAAGCAAGCATGGTAGGCATTCGCAAAGAATTTGAGAGGATACCTCCATTTAGATAAAGTTCAACAGAGCTAGCAGAGAGGTGGTGCCTAGCTCACACAAGTGTCCAAACATGGCAAACGGGATATCATCGCACCAGAAATGCTATCCCTCGCATGAAACGAGAGCGGAAGGCAGATCATTTAGCGTAAATAGTTCTTTGTGGATTCCCCGCCTTTGGAAGTAAAGTACAGTCAGGGGCCTACAGCGAGCTCACGACGTGCTTTAAATGCTGGCAGAGTGGTATCTTGGTTAGAAAAGGTAGAGAAAGCGGTCTTGAAGGACTCCGCCACGATCGCAGCGGGGTCAGAGATTGTGTTCCAGTCCTCGAATCCTTTTGATACATCTTCACCCCTACGGTGAAATCGTTTCGGTGGTGATTGTATTGCATTTAGGCATATTGCTTTTCTCTGGATAGTTTTACACTCGACCGACCACCAAGGAAGCGGACGGCATACAGAACGACTAGGCGTTCTAAAAATGTTAGTCAGGTTAACGACGTGGAGGATGCCGGAACAGAACTTAAGGTTCCCATCAACCGAGCTATACTCCTCAACTGGGATAGAGAATTAAGTTATTTGCTGAAATGCGGCCCATCGCCTCCGCTCTAAGCCCAACCAAGCTAGTTTCTCAGAAGGCAGCGGTCCAGCAAATGATATTTAGATGGGAATGTGATTAATACCATTTAGGTCATCGATCATACACCAAAACCAGGTTGTCGGTGCGCAAAGCACAGAGATAGTTCTAGTCATGAAAATAAGGTGGTTCTCTGAAAATGATGAGTTAATTCATTGAGAGCAATGACACCCATCTCAAACTCTTCGGCCATCTCTGCAAGGACCTGGCCCATAAGATTGAGTGTGTATTCTCTTCAGAGGAGGAACCTACCGTTCAAATCCCCGAGAAGAAGTAAGGGCCTCGGGATCAATGCCACGACTAGACGGAAGTCCGTCACAAGGTCAGCTGACGGGTGGAACATACAGTGAAATATAAATATACTTCTATCCAGGTGTAGCTGCTGTGCTGCTGCCTAAAAAAAGGTATTTCAAGCCAGAAGAAGAACGTCAACACCATTTTGGGTGTAAGTTGCGCCTTCCCCGTGCCTGGTTTCCATCCCGGTGTGGTGCACGCGCCCAACATGTTCTGAAGACAAATAGCTCCTCCCAGTTAGCCCAGAATGGGGCCATTCTTTAAGGGAAAATCGCCTCCAGGCATAGCTCGAAGGAGACGCAGGGGCCCTTCTTAATTTGACGACCCTCACGGGAATGACCGTAGCTTTAGTGGATAAAGAACTCCGGAAACTGTTGTCTGTAGAAGGCGCTGAAGGAGTAGCTCCGTTAGAGGATTTACTGGAGGATGCATTGTTCGTCATATCGTAATACGATCATTTCTCTCCTCCTGCTTCGAAAATTTTGGCTGGTGGAACGGCTAAAAGGTAAGCGATCTTTCGTCCTTTGTAGGGCTCCAAATTTTCAAAGCACCTAGTCTAGCTTTGGACGGAAGCGAAAGAGTAGAAACTTCCTTGTTGGTGCCGTCCTTTTGCAGGAATATCAAATAGACTCATAGGAGGTTCAACCACCTCCTTACGGGCATTTGCTTCCGGTGAGTCGAAATACACGGTAAAGGCACACAGTTTCCACCTAACAAGCAAACCCATGAACCAAAATAGAGCAGTTAATTCACAATCGTCTATTTAAACCATCAAAACATACAATCTAATAATTCACACAACCTAAAATAACCTTAGTGTCAACAAATAACTCATAATTATAATATAAAACTAAAGAGTCCAAACAACCCGCCCTATCCTTTGTAACGCAACAAAGAGCTCAAACGCCAAAAAAAATCAACAAACACAAATAACATACCTAATTTCCGTCACACGTAATCAAATAAGCCAAAAACACAGCAAACATGTCAAACTGCTCACAATCATCAAATAAAATGAGCAAATCCAAACAGCCCGACCTAACATTCATCACACGCCAAAGAGTTCACGTTCCCCAAATAGAACCCACAGACCTAAATTACGTAAACTAACTAAGAACTCTTTGGTGTACCAACACAAGTCATGAGTCGGTTGAATACCGTCTGTGACTCAAAAGCTAGGAAGCTCTTGATACTGGCCGTTGAGAAGTTTGTTGTCTCTCTATCATCTCTCACTCATCCTCTCTTCGGCAGTGACCTTGAGTTTTCTTCCTTCGCTCGCGAGTACTCCATATTCTCAACCACGCTTGTTTCTCCACTAGCTACATAGAAGGGAACAGGAATGGTATTATATACCATCTGCAAATAAAGCAAATAGTGCTTTCGAGAGAGCCGCAATTAAGCCCGATCAAGTATCTGCAACCTTCTAGTTTTTAAATATAAAATTGTTTTCGTTTATAATGTTTTGGGAATTGTTATTATAGGGATATGAGCACTTAAGCTATAAATTTTGAGTAAATATCTGCATTAATTTTGAGTAAATACCTGCATTAAAAGTTTGTATCTAAACTCATAAACTGTTTTATTAGCGTATATTAAATACTTACTTGCCTCACTATATACATGCAGTGCTACTTGGGTTTAATATGGAATTTTATATAGCTTAAATTATTTATACTTAACAAAAACGCTATCTTTAAACTCAACTTTAACCAAATGTTAATCGACCTCGATATATCTAAACCAAGTTATTCGATTATTTAGAACCAATTGGTTGACATCGAAAAATTGCATGTAATAAATGATGAATGTCTGTTTAAAGTATTTTTTTAAAGAGAAAATAGCCCACAATAACTATACTAAAAATATAAATTATTATTAGTTTGGGAAATGTATAGTCTTTGGCGAATTGGAGTATTAGGTCGACTATTATAGTTAGGAATGAAAAAAATGGAGGCAATTCACGATTAGAAAGAGTCAATATATAACACTGGCGAATACAATTTTTGTTGAGTTAGGTCTGACAGCTGTTTTTAACTAATATTTCATTGCTGAATCCAAAACTGATCTCCATTTTCTCTATCACGTCAAGTTTTTGAACTTTTTCAAATATTGACATACAATGAAATATGAAAGAAACAGGCATGATTGCAATGCTTATTTAACACTATTATGTTTTAACAAAGGATATGACTAAAGAAATTATATAATTATAATTGTGTGCAAGTAGTTAAGGTGAAAATTTACGTTTATAGCTCTTTCTGGAGTGTTCAACTTGAGGACTATGGCGTTTGATTCTTCAACAATAGTCAGCCATCATATGTACATCCCATCTACCCTGATAACGTTCTTCCATAACTTTAAAATCTTAGGGAAATCGTTCATCTTGCTCGTTGCTAACAGCACCAAGATCATCTGGAAAGATGGCAAATGCAGAAAATGTAGTTTAATACTCATGTTGCAACCAAGCGCCTTGTAGCTCTCCAATAGATTCTAAACAATTTCTGTGTGATTCCTCACACGTGTATTTCCAATAAAGTTCTTGACGACGTCTTTGAATGATAACCAAGCATTCTTCTCAAGGTTTGACATAGTCCCGGTGAACTGTTCATCTTTGATGAGCTGTTGAATTTGTGGACCATCAAACACACCGGCCTTGATTTTTCAATTGATAGACCCAGAAATGTCAAGATGATGTACTTAAAACAGTCGCCATAAGTTGGCAAGGCCTTTACAAACTGCTTCATGAGACCTAGTTTTATGTGCAGAGGTGGGAATATTATATTTTTCTTGTCAACAAGTGGCTCATGTAGAATGTTGGGATCTCTAGATTTAAGATCAGATCTTGGAGGACAATTCGTTTCAACCCAATGCTTCCCTCGAGCTCTGCTATCCCACATACAGAGAAAGCAGGGATACTTTGTGTACCTACGTTGCTGACCAAGAAGGAAGAACTCCATTTTAAGGTCAACACAGATGGTCCAATTGTGTTTGTCATATTGCAATAACTCAATGACCCAATTTATTTCTCCATGTTCTTCACGAAGACAGATAGAATGCCCAATAGGGATTGCACCAAATAAATGGCCATTGTGCAGGACATACTTCAAGCTCCGCTTTGATCTGTCAATAGACATTCGACATTCATTTGGATTAAAGACTGAAAGCCCTAATTCCTCCAGTAAGCAAGGAATGTTATGGCAATACGCAAAGCCGCTGTGACTTCGAAAGGACTGCAGAAATGTACTTTCTCTGGTTCAAAAGTATGATACTTTCGCTCCTTGTTCAAGTAAGTTTTTCTCATTCAGTCTTGATGCTAGGACTTCTGAAACTTTTTTTGATAGGCCCAAATCACGTGCCAAATCATTCAACCTGTGCTGATCAAATCCCCTACGAACCGAATCCTCGTGAATTTTGAAATCTGCATCATTGCTGTCACTGCATTCGTCAACATCACTCAGATCTTCTAGAGGAGGTAGTTGTTCAAAAACCGGCACTAGAATTTAAGCTGAATGAGGCATTGGCTTTATAGCTGACGGTAGATTAGGATATTCTATTTTACTTTTATTTTTCTTGTTAAATCCTGATGTTTTCACTAAACAAAAGCAACAGTCTGTGCAATGCTCCTTTTGCTCTCGCCAAACCATGGGGTTACCAAATGGCAACCTTTCACGTGTAACTTTCGTCCACATACGTAAACTCTCAACACACTGCCTGCACACTCTATGGGGGGCCCATAGCTTGTCTTGATCACGAAGTTTTACTTTAAAATATGCTAAATATGCTTGTTTGACAAATGCACTGATGTTTGCCCTCTGACTTTGAATGGTGAAACTGCCACAAATGTAGCAGAAGGAGTCAGGGTTGTTTAAGCATTTACGACGAGAAGTTGCAGGAGCAGACATGTAAATTAAACACTAAGATGGAATAGTTACCAGCTTTGAAAGCTAAAAAAAGCATATAACGAAATAGAACGTACAACACACACCTCTCACTGCACTGTCTCAATGGTGACTGCACAAACAAGTTGCCATGTAGCTGTAGATGAATTCAATCGCAATCAGCAGGCAAATCTTATTACAGCTAAGCAGTGGAATTTTACTTCTCTGGGCTGGGGGTAAGCTGTGGAGAAAAAAATAGACGTGCTAGAAAAAAGCTGACTACAAATTTGGAATCAGCATGCTAATTTTAGTCTAAATCAGCACAAAAATCTAACTCAACAGATTTTTTTTTTTAAATTGTTTCCCAGTGTAATCCAACAGATCGAATTAAAAAATTGAACGACAATTGAAAAATAAATGAGTAAATAAAGTATGAAATACCAAAGAAAATCAAATGAAAACCTAAACACCCCGCGGAGCAACTGAAAAGCAAGCCGAAAATATCGAATATTATGAATATGTTTTGGCGCTAACAAGGGTGGACCTCAACTCAATACATCAATATTTTTAAAATGAATGAAGAGATATGAAGGAAACGGTGGGAGGTGAGAGACAATGAAATATTTGCCAAACCTTCCTCCTCCGGCCATCTTAAGATGGCTGGAGGGGTGAGGGGTTGGGAACCCCTCCCTGCCACTTCCCGCTCCCGGCAGAGCTATAAGCGGGCTTCTGAAAGAACCGCGATGAGAGCGGGGGAGGGGGGCGGTCACAAGGAATAGTAATACCTCAAAGGACATTGCTGACCATACCGTGGAGGTACTATTTTGGGAAGGTCCTAACCTATAGCATAAGAGAAACTCTAGCATATATAAAGTCTCTCCCCGTTCACCTCTCACACCCGCATTCGCGGGCCAGAAAGCTGAAACGATACCTGAATGTGCTGAATAGAAAGAAAGAACACAAACAGCAAATTTTTATAGAAAAGTTGAAACCTATATACTTGCCTCAAATCTATAATCTATACTAAGGTGGTAGCGTCTAAGTCAAGATGTGGATTATCTTGTCAAGTCGAGATTTGAACTGTTCGAAAGGCGAACTGTTCACCACTTTTGGCAGTAGATGGTTCCACGTTCTGCAAATTTTGTACGAGAAGAAGTTTCCGAAAATGCTAGTATGGAATTTCGGTAATTCCTGTTTGTAACCGTGGTTACGTGTAGCACTTCAATATACTTCCTCAGGGTTGGGGACCAAAATTGTAGGGCGTATTCAAAGTGTGACCGGACTAGAGAGTTGTACAAGGCGAGAACAATCTACTTATTTCGGAAGCGAAAATGCCTCTTTATGTACCCCAACATCCACTAGGCCCTCATTTTCACCTGGAGGCACTGCCTGGAGAGCTTTAGATAACTGATGATTAGCACGCCTAAATATTTCTCAAGGTCAGTGGTATCTAGTTGTTTGCCTAGCAAGGAGTAGGTTTCCCGAGGGTTATCATAGCCAATGTGCATTACCTTGCACTTGTCAAGGTTAAATGGCATCTGCCACCTCTCTGACCACTCGCCTATCCTGAGAAAGCTATTTCGCAGGTATTTCAATCCTTCTCGCGAGCTCATACTACCTCCTAGCTTGCTATCGTTGGCGTAATTGGCTATCGAGCATATTTATCCTTCGTCTATATCATTGATGTAGACAGTGAACAATAAAGGCCAGAGCACTGAGCTCTGGGGCAACCCGCTACTGACTGGCGCGTATTGCGAGGTTACCCCGTTGATATTTACTCGTTGCCTCTGCCCTGAAAGCCAGTTTTCTATCTAGTCGGCTATCTTGCCTGTAATGCCAAGGGCGCAGATATTATTTATCAACCTGCGGTCTGGTATCTTATCGAAGACTTTTTAAAAGTCAAGGTATAAGATATCCACAGCTCGACTACGGTCCCACTCACTCAAAATACAGTGGAAAATTTCTAGTAGATTAGTGAGACATGAACAGTTTTTGCGAAATTCGTGCTGAAGATTCAAGATCAGGCTGTTCGACTCTAAGTGCTGCACTATAGGGTCAGCGATTATTCCCTCGAGCAGTTTGCCTACGATAGATGTCAGACTAATAGGCCAGTAATTACACGGGTATTCGCGGGCCCCCTTATTATAGATGGCAGTTACGTCTGCTATTTTAAAGTACTCCAGCACCTTTACAGTTTCCAAAGATTTGTTGAAAATGGTGGTGAGGTATGAAACGAACTTTTTACTGACTTCTCGGATGACTCCAGGAAGAAAGCCATCCGGACCTGGAGACTTATACGGGTTAAGGTTTCCTAGTCTGGTTACTACTTCGTTTCTCTCTAAGACTATTTCGCATAGGTTTTCACCCTCTTCGAGATGAGTCCCCGGCCTTGGAGCTGGACTCACAACTTTCCTCGTAAATATGGAGGCAAAGTAGCCGTTCAACACGTTGGCGATGTCTGGTTCTGACTTTCGTAACACTCCATTGTCATCTCTCAGCGGTCCTATGCTAAGACGAATCGGTTTGCGGATATTGACATGCAAGAAGAATTCTTTCGGGGTTTCTTTGCAGAAGGAAGTCACCCAAACTTCCTTGCTTCGCTTAGCTCTGCGCATTAGTGATTTAGCTTGCCTACACTTTTCCCTGTATTTAAAGAAGCCTTTCTTCATTACGGTCAACTTTCCAGTTATTGTAAGCCAATTTCCTGTTCCTTATCGCTGCGGCGATGCCTTGATTGAACCAGCTCGGTTGGAGAAGCTTGCCCTTCATTCTTCTGCTGGGAACAAACGCAGACTGTTGGGTCAAAAATTTTCGTTAAACGCCAATCATTTATCTGAGGTTGCTTCTCCTGTTGCGGGCCCAAGCCGAGCAATCGCATCCTGAAGACCCAGAAAGTTCGTGCGTCGGAAGTCGGGTTTAAAGATAACGACGTGAGAGCGTCTTTCACATGGAATGTGGACGGAAAACTGAATGTGCGGTGATCGCTCATCCCAGACACTCTCTCGCGCTGAATCCGGATACCATGTCGTCCTCGGTGGTAAACACCAAGTCTAGCTTTGTCGTGGTATAGCTCTACATATCATACGTACATCTATTATATTTGATTTTAGAGTGCGCGGGGTTTTCTTTTAAATGGTTTGGGTAGGCCGAGGTCCGCTTATAAGGTCAGATCCTCGTAAAGGAGGGCTAGTCCAATAGATGCTACTTTAAAACTTGGTATTGGCTGAGAGTTCCAAATCTTACTTAGTTATAGGCTTTCGTTATACGGCTATGATGAGCTCGTGGGTGGGAAAGTAAAAGGAGTCGGCAAAAATAGACCTTAATAAATATTAATAATTAAAGTTAATGTGATACAATAATGCACAGTTAAGTAAGACACATAGTTACACAAAATAAAATGGGGAACTGTAGACGGCAATTATAAATTTGGGGAAGCTAAAATATTCGTTACGATACCTTGTACACAAATGGAGGGGTTGGGAAAGACGATGGTCGTTTCCAGCGAAGCGGTGAGATGATGGTTGGGTCACTTTGACGGGGTCCAAGGTCAACTTGATTGTAGTAAAATATTCTTTGGAGATGACGGGGGTGAGGGTGGGGGGGAAGGGGAGCAGACTCTTCGAGAAGGGAGGTTGAGAATCTTTCCGTTGTAAATTCCTTGGAAGAAAACTGAGGCTGCGTTTCTCCGAGACTTCAACGGTTTGTTTGGTTGGAGATGCGTAATGGAGGGAGGATTACGCTAAGATGAGTCTTCACTGAAGCCTTTTGGGTTAAGACTTGGTTCTTGTTTGGAGATGGCGTCAATGAGCGGAGTTGGACGGGTATTCTTACGGGAAGAAGAGTTCTTAACAAACTCTAAGGGGTGGATATTTGTTTTATCCAAGAAGGGATGCTTGGTTTTATCCCACAACGTTTCCTTGCCATCGGCGTATGACAACCCGAATAGAGGAGGAGTAAGATGATCTGCACTCGTGAGCGTCTCTCACACCAATCTGATAATTCCTCGTTACGCGGGTAGATATGGACACCAGAAGTGAGGGAGCTTACCCCATAGGAGAGGGGGGGGACTATCGCACATCGTTTGAGTCATGGCGAACGCGGCCCGGGTGGCGATTGTCTCAACCGCTCCCAGCGTGGCTGAAAGGGGGGGGGGGGGAGAATTCTCGTCCTGTTCAAATACTCGCCTTGATAAGGGCTACATTCAATCAACCCGCTCCTATACTTTCTCACGCTTTTGAGCTTCGGAAATTGTATTTAAGCTACACGAGGTCCATCACTTTGAGGCAATGCTTAAAAGCGACGTTATTTCTCCCATCACGTGCTTGTTCCCTCACAAACATGTTCTCACCCATTGTTGGCTCCTCTACCCACTGTTTCAGCAACTTAACCTGAGTGAAATCAATCAATCTTTTTCCTTCCGCATCGCCTGTCCAGTTCCTCCAGTCACTCCCACGGCAGTTGAAGTCAGTAATGACCAAACTCGTGCGACTATTTATCAGGTCGGTGAGCTTTGCGTATAGGTTTGAGTCTAATTCTTCTGACTGTCTTTGCGGCCTGTAAACCACCACCACTCGATAAGAGGGGCTGGTAAAATATATGACCAGATCTCACATTGCATCCGAACATATACTATAACTCCGCCGCCCCCTCGACAAGGTCGGTCACGGTGGAACATTGTATAACCGAGGATCACAAACTCACCCTCGAAATCTCGATTGTCAGTATGGATCCACATTTTTACGATCGGCACGATATCTATTCGCTTAGCAGAGGCGAATGCAGCCACAAGTTCATCCCCCTTGTTTCGTATCGAATTTGCGTTAAAAAATAAAACTTCAGGGAACGCTGAGTAGTCCACACGCTTCCTCCGCTAACGCGTTTCCCGACGACTTGGATGGACTGCTGTTCTCAGAAAGGGGCGAATTACCATGAGCTCCCTCCGAGTTGCCTGGATCTTCTCCACCTCGGACCGGTTCTTTGGGGGAGGGGAGAGCTACAAGAAGCTACACGGATAAAAAGTACCCTAGAAGACCTTAAGGTCCATTCGGAGAGGATACCTATGGACTAGCCATCAAGCAGGGACAGTTCTGCTCAAAGACTTTTTCCAGTCTTGACTTGAACTGATCAACAGAATTGCTAAGACAACTTCCACTGGAACTGCATTCCAGCTACCAGAGATGCTGTATGTGAAAAATTGCCTACACAGATCGCGGTGGTAACTTTGTAACCGTGATTTCTAGTTCTGCCCTCATTAAGTTGGAAGACATCAGTATAGTCTACATTGTCGAAGCCTTGAAGTATTTTAAACACTTCGATAAGCTGACCACGCAGTCGCCGGGTCTCCGTCGAGAACAGATCTAGTTCCCTTAATCTATCATCGTAACTTTTGTGTCTGATAGAGGGAATCAGTTTGGTTGCCCTGGCTTGCACACGTTCCAATCTCGCGATATCCTTTCGAAACGAATGACTCTAAAATTGTACGGCATATTCCAGGTGCGGTCGGACAAGTGAATTGTACAAACAGAGTACTATTTCCTTGTTTTGACATCCAAACTGTCGCTTTATATATCCTAACATCCTTTGGGAATTTTTATCCGATTCTATGCACTGTTTCGAAAACTTGAGGTCACTAGTGATTGTTACACCCAATTCCTTCTCGGTATCAGTGCGTTCGAGAGCATTGCCCTTAAGGATAAACCGTGATTGGGGGTTTCTTTGGCTGATATGCATTACTTTGCCTTCGTTCACGTTAAAAGGCATTTGCCACGTGTCCGACCACTCCCCAATTTTCCGGAGATCTTGTGGCGGTTAGTGTTTCCTTCCTTTGCAACGTTCATAGCAAGCTTAGTATCGTCCGCAAATTTAGAAATCTTCGCAACCATGTAACCATCCATGTCGTTAACATAGATGATGAAAAGTAGTGGTCCCAGGACAGAACCTTGGGTTACACCGCTGGTGACGGGCATCCACTTAGAAGCCTGTCCATTCAGCACCACCTGTTGCCGTCTGCCACTTAGCCAGTTCTCTATCCAACCTGCTAATTTCCGTCTATGACCAGCGCACGCACTTTCCGGAGGGAGCGGCAGTGTTGTACCTTATCAAGGCTTTTTGAGAGTCTAAGTAGATAAAATCCACCGCCTTATCCCTACAGAAACAGAACTACAGAAACAAGGACCAGCAAAGACCCTTAGATCCGCTCAAGGCCAATCCACTTACAAAAGCTAATAACTACCACATTCTAACGTTAGTGTATCATGCTTCTTATTTTTCATGCTGTTTTTTTGTTAACTATTTCAACTCTACGGTACACACTTATCTACATGTGTACCCTTTGTATATATATTTTTAAAGGATTTTTTGAATATTTCTATTCTACTGTACACACTTATCTACATGTGTATCATTTAACCTTTCTGTACATGCCTGTTATATTTAGTTCAATTCTACGGTACACACTTATCTACATGTGTACCCTTGACATACAGGTTCAGCTATCCCTCAAATATACGAACACGCTTCTTCGAAACAGAGGGGGGGGGGGGAAGTGATAGGATAGTACTCTCTTCTCTCGCAGGCTTCGCCTGCTAGTGACGAAATAATATACTTATAGGACAAACAGAAAAATAAAAGGGGAATTCACATGCACTCCATGAGAGAGGCGTCGCTGACATCTTTTAATTCATCATTTCATTTTAATCCTTAACTCCTTACAATATATGACGTTTTAATTTGTGCTCCTACTACGTTATATTCACACTATTAAAGTACTCATTAAGTTGGTTTTTGAACATATTAACGGACGTTCTTTCTACTACACGGTTGGGCAGGTTATTCCACGTTTGCGTGATTTTAAACTTTAAGTAATTTTGAGCTATAGTAGAGTTAAATTGTTTGTTCACTAATTTTAAACCATTTTGGCGTGTATGGCCATTTCGTCCATCTCGAACAATAGTCTGTAATCAATATTAGTAAATTCTTTTAAGATTTTAAATACCTCAATCAATTGTCCGCATAATCGTCTACTTTCAAGGGATAGTAGGTTTAATGAGCGGAGTCTATCATCGTACGGTTTGTTTCGGATTCCAGGAACTAGTTTCGTAGCCCGACGTTGCTCTCTTTATAACTGCGCTATATCCTTGTTTATGGAGGGACACCAAAATTGAACCGCGTATTCGAGGTGTGGGCGCACGAGCGATTTGTATAGTGGCACGATTATATCTTTCCATTTGCAAGGAAAATTCCGAGCAATATATCCTAGCATTCGGTTTGCTTTTTTTGCAAGCTTCTGCGCAATGCTTCGATCCTTTAAGGCCCTCCGAGATTAAATTCCCAGGTCTTTTTCTAAGTTAACGGATTCGGGAATTTTGTCTTACATATGGCATTCTACTTTTAAGTTATGACATCCTGAAGGCATGACCTTGCATTTACCTATGTTGAAGCCCATTTTCTATTTATCCGCCCATTCCACAATTTTATTAAGGTCTCTTTGCATTTGCTCTACATCGGGTCTCGAAAGGGCTCAGTTTCCTAGCTTTGTGTCATCTGCAAATTTAGAGATCCTACTAAACACTCCATCATCCAAGTCATTAATGTAAACAATAAATAATAATGGGCCCAGGACTGACCCCTGTGGTACCCCGCTGGTGACTGGGGCCCAGTCTGAACCCGCGACATTTACAACAACCCGCTGTGAAGGATTTGATAGCCAGTTTCTAATCCATTTAAGTATGTTACCCCTCACTCCAATTGCTCTAATTTTCATCATGTGCCTTTCATGCGGAACTGTATCAAAGGCCTTTTTAAAGTCAAGGTAAATTATATCCGCCACTTTAGTTTCATCGTAGATGCAAATCATGTTATGAAAGAATTCGAGTAAATTGGTTAGGCAAATCCATGCTGGGAGTCGGCAATTAAATTATTTGCCTCACAATGGCTCACCAACCTATCTCTAATTATTGATTCTAAGAGTTTTTCTATTACAGAAGTTAGACTGATAGGACGGAAATTAGTAGGCTCAGTTTTATCCCCTTTTTGAATATCGGTGTAACATTAGAACGCTTGAACTCAATTGGAACTAGGCCTTCTTCTATTGATCAATTGAAAATCGTGCAGAGAGAGAAAGAGAGAGAGAGAGAGAGAGAGAAAGAGAAAGAGAGAGCTACCTAGAGTTACATAGATACACAGATCACACAGGCCTTACGGCCCAGACTAAGGTAATCTGGCCTTAAATCTACTGCCACTTACACATAGAATAGTAGAAGTAAAGGATAGAAAAGTTTTAGGCTCTCCCCACCCTCTCTCTCTCTCTCTAAGAAAGTAGAGAGAGAGGTGACGCCCCCTAGTCGCGGGAAGAGAGCTTGTGCGTACCCTTGACTTTTCGAGCTATGTCAGCGGGGGTACCTATCTTCTGGTACCCCTGGCAGGGTTTCCCTTGTCGATTTGGTCGGAAATTAGGTTCCAGACTAAGTGCGTCTTTCTTTTTCTTTTTTCCTACTCTATCCTTTCTCTTTTTTTTCTTTTTTTACATTAATCCTATTTCTTCTACTTATAAAAAAAACAACAAAAAAAACCCTATTCCTATCATGTCACTCTTACCCTTTTTTCATCTATCTACATATAAGGACCTGGTAGCTACCTCATGCGTCAAAAGAGAGGCTTTGAAACCTCTATAAGCAACGCCAATCGACGCTCACTGGTTGCGAGAGACTTAGACTTAAGGGGTCTTAGGCGCTGGGGCACGATGAATGGGATGAGGGTAGTGCCCCGTTAACCCCTTTCCTGGCGCGTAATTATTGACCGTTCCCAGTGCATGTTGACGGGTGCTTATGATAGCATTGGTCCGAGGTGACGGCTCTTTGTTCCCATGTTGGTTGCCAGGCAAAATAAAAAGCCTTGGGTCGAGTTCCTTGGTGTGGCGGGATATCCATTGAACGCTGCTCCGAGATCCTGGCCGTTGTGAGGAAACTAGTAGGAGTTTAGTAAGGGGCGTGCTTCGTTGTTGTTCACATGGTGACAAATCGATGGCCCCTTCGGGGACCGTCTGTGCTGCTTGGTTGGGAGCCACGGCACGCCGAGGCTTGACGACTCGGTCATACGAACAGCAGCACATGGAGCGTGCCTTCTGAAAGATCCGAAACGTCTCCGATCGATAGGCGGGAGCGATCCCCGCGGGGAGAACTCACCAACCCCCTTTTTTATATTGATTGGTCACAAAGTTTTGAAAGAGAGAAAGTGTTCAAAATGACAGGGAAAAAAGGTCCAGCTGCACTCAAATATACATGTGCGATATGCCAGAAGGATAAGTGGTGCGTGGACTTCCCGGAAGGATGTTTTTCGAAATTCCACCCGGGAAGTATATGCACCAACTGCATCCTTAAAGGAGAGGTCCGAGAGGCAGTGGCATACTGCAACGAACTTAAGGATCTCTTCACAACCTCTGAAGAAAAATCTAGGGCGCTGGAAAGTAAAATACAGACCCTAGAAACGCAGCACGCGCTTCAGATTCGGCGTCTCGAGAAAAAAATCCTAGAGCTAGCCTCTAAACTAGAGGCCCAGTCGGCTCAAGCTCGAGACGAAAGTCCCACTGACTTGGGTGGTTCTGCCGATGTGACTCCAGCCCAAGAAGGTGAAACTGCATTGGCAGTCCCACTTCTGTCATGCGGAGCCAATGAGAAGAAGAAAAAGAAAAAGAAGAAAAAGGACCTTAATGCTGCTCACCCCAGTGTAGAGGATTCGAGCGTTACTGGTGCGCAATGGAAAGTGGAAAGAGAAGAAGAGAAAAGAGAAACGGAAGAAGAGAAAACACATGAAGACAAGAAAAATAGGATGAAGAAGAAAAATAAGAAAAATGTAGAGATACAAGAGGAAAGCGGCAAGTCGCTTCCAAGAGGAAAGAATAAGTCGCCTGCTGACAAATGTGCCAGAGTCACCCTTATTGTTGATTCTCAAGCACGGGGCCTGCATTCCCTGCTAGCCGCCCGCCTACGCACTAGTGTGAAGGTAAGCTGCCTGCCAGGATGTGGTAACCACCACATCAGAGTAGAGGCTGAGAAATCACAGATTTCTGAGAGCTCAGTCGTTGCTCTGATGGTCAGTGGAAACGACCTCTACCTTAGAGGAGGTAGGGTAAGCCCTACAGATAAAATCCCCCACACGGTCATGGGTGCCGTGGACGACTGTGGGCTGAAAACCCGCAGGCGTGTTGTAGTCGGGATGCTCCCGAGGAGAGGTCCAACAGGGACTGCTCACTCGATGAATATCTCCTTAAACAGGCGCCTGGCAGATTTGTGTACGGAAGAGGGGGTCTTTTTTGTGGACCCGTACCGCACCTTTTATGGTAGAAATGATCTCTACCAAAGGGATTGGGTACATCTTTCCTTTAAAGGAAAGGCCTTTCTCTCGAACATGATCCAGGATGTCGTAGAGAGGACCGAAAGGAGTATCCGGCCCAGAGTGAGGGCGGACGTACGCTAGTGCGCCCGTGTCACTTCAGGAACGACCTTCTTAGAGGTCGCAAAAAGGGGTGCCTCGCCAACAAACAAGCCTGGAAACAGAAGAGCGTAGGGAGTCCTACAGTTGGGGACTCCCTGAAAGTTCTTCTGTTTAATGCGAGGTCAATCAAGAACAAGCTTCCTGAGCTCCGTGGCCTCGTAGCGACGGAAGAACCCGAAATGGTAGCCATAACAGAATCGTGGATAAAAACCTCAAACTGAGACTTTGAAGGCAAATTCACGGTTCCTGGCTACCAACTCTTCCACAAAGATAGGCCAGACAGAGAGGGTGGCGGTGTAATGTTGTATGTCAAGGATACAATCAAATATATGAACTCCAACATTATATCCGATCACGAGCTCCTAGGCGTTGACCTAGAGATAGGTCCTGTCAGATACAGGACCCTGGTACTTTACAGACCCCCTTCTCAACCCGTTGAGAAGGACAGGAAACTGTACCAGCTGCTGGGTGAGCTTGTTTAAGGCAGAGTGTGCATTATTATGGGCGACTTCAACAGACAAGTTGACTGGGAAACCAGAGCAGCCTGTGGCGAGAGCGCGCTACTCCTAGAGTTCGCCAACAACGAGTTCCTCACTCAATGGGTCAGAGAACCGACGAGAGGAGACAATATCCTCGACTTGGTCTTCACCTCTGAGGATGATATCGTTGAGGATGTCTCTGTAGGCTAAGAGTCTGATGGCAGTGATCACCAGCTAGTTAGATTTACCGTCAAGATCTCGAAAGTAAGGTCTGTTGCCAGTCAATCAAGGAAACTTGACTTGAGAAGAGCAGACTTTGAAAGCCTTCGCGCTGGGGTGACTGATGTAAGGCTAGCGGTATGCGAAGAGGTTGAGGATCCGTGGAACAATTTCAAAAATAAATTCGTGAGTCTTCAATCAAGTTGCATCCCTCTGAAATGCCTCCGTCGGTCTTCTGTTCAACCAAAGTGGTTTAATCGAGAAATCGGCCAACTGCTTAGGGAGAAGAGAAATACGTACCGGCGATGAAAGATCTCGGGTGCCTTTGACGAGTACCGGAGGCCAGCCAGGAGAGTGAAGTCCAGCATAAGGGCGGCTAAGCGTACTGAGGAACTCCGAGTGGCGAGACTCTGCAAGGAGAATCCCAAGGAGTTCTTCGGCTATGTAAATAGCCGTAAACCAATCCATCGTAGGATTGGGCCCTTAGTGGACGAGGAGGGTGCATTAACTCAGTCAGATGCAGAAAATGCTAACCTTCTTCAAGACTACTTCTCCTCAGTGTTTACTAAATAGTGTGGTCCCATCCCCCAGCCTACGGATTCCTACTCGGAGGAAAAGCTGGAGGCAATGGATTCACCGAAGAAGCAATAAAGAAAAAGATCGCTGACCTAAAGACGAATAAGTCCCCTGGAGCGGACGGGTTTCTACCCAAGGTGTTGAAGGAAGTGTGCGATGAAGTATCACGACATCTGTGCGCTATCTTTAACATGTCAATCCGGACCAGATGCGTTCCTAGAGACTGGCGTGCGGCGGAGGTGACTCCGATCTTCAAGAAAGGAGCCCCCAGCCAACCGTCAAACTACGGACCTATCAGTCTGACTTCGATAGTCGGTAAACTCATGGAAAGCATCATGGTGGACAAAATGACGTCGTATTTAGAGTCAAACCTGCTACTGAGGAGTTCCCAGCACGGCTTCCGAAGGCAACTGTCATGCTTAACGAACCTTGTGGAATTCTTTCACTTCGTCTTCAGTGAGCATGATCGGGACAAGGCGGTGGATGTGGTTTACTTAGACTTTCAGAAAGCCTTTGATAAGGTACCACACCGCCGCCTTCTCCGGAAAGTGCGAGCGCTGGGCATAGACGGAAAAGTAGCTGGCTGGATCGCGACCTGGCTAAGGTGCAGACGGCAACGGGTGGTGGTGAATGGACAGTCTTCTAAGTGGGTGCCCGTTACTAGCAAGGTGCCTCAAGGTTCTGTCATGGGACCACTACTATTCATCATCTACGTCAACGACATGGACAGTGACATGGTTGCCAAAATTTTCAAATTTGCCGACTATACCAAGCTTGGTATGAACGTTGCAAAGGATGGAAATACTGCCCGCCTGCAGAAAGATCTTGGGAAGATTGGGGAGTGGTCGGACACGTGGCAAATGCCTTTTAACGTGGGGAAATGCATAGTAATGCATATCGGCCACAGAAACCCCCAATTTCATTATATCCTTAAGGGCCCTGCTCTTGAATCGAGTGACACTGAGAAGGACTTGGGTGTTACTATCACTAGCGACCTCAAGTTCGCGAAACAGTGCATCGAGGCAGAGGAGAAAGCCCAAAGGATGTTAGGCTACATAAAGCGCCAGTTTGGATACCGTAACAGGAAGATAGTACTTTGTCTGTACAACTCCCTGGTTTAGCCGCACCTGGAGTATGCCGTACAATTTTGGAGTCCTTCGTTTTGAAAGGACATCGCAAGGATGGAACGCGTACAAGCCAGGGCAACCAAACTGATTCCCTCTATTTGACATAAAAGTTATGAGGATAGACTAAAGGAATTAGATCTGTTTTCGATGGAAACCCGTAGACTGCGTGGTCCGCTCATCGAAGTTTTCAAACTACTTCGAGGGTTCGATAATGTTGAGTACCGGGATAATTTCACAATGAGTGAGAACAGAACGCGCAATCACGGCTTCAAACTTGAACTGAAGCGTTACAACCACAATCTATGTGGAAATTTTTTCACTTACAGTATCTGCGGTAAGTAGAACGCACTTCCAGTAGAAGTTGTCAACAGTGAATCTGTTGACCAGTTCAAGTCAAGACTAGACAAAGTCTTGAAAAGTGGCCGTTTAGGGACGCAAAACAATTGAGCCGCCATGTGCCCGCTCGATTGCTAGTCCCAAGGTACCCTCTTTGAATGGACCGTAAGGTCTCCTAGGGTACCTTCTTTCCTTGTAACTCCTTGTAACTCGACTCCCTCCGGCAAAAGCCGTACATGAAATAACTTGGGAGAGAGAGAGAAAGAGAGAGAGAGAGAGAGAGGGATAGGGATAGAAAGAAAGACAAAAGGAGGGAGAAGGGGAAGAAGAGTAGAGAGTTGAGGCAGCAAAGCTTGAAATAACGTAGTATACTTGACAGTTGACCTCGCTGCTTGGTGGACTAACAGCTTTACGTTCGTTCCAAACCGCGGTATCTATTATATCATTCAACTATTCATTTTCTATTGTGCGCCTGTCCCACCTATAGAGTTTTCAACTCCTTCGGGCGAAGGATAAAAGAAAAAGTGTAGGGAGAAGTGGAAAGAAACAGGTTTGCAAATGAATGCTAGGTTGCAAGGAGATCATGATAATCTCTTTCCGTTTGGTAGTATGATATAATTTGAAATTAGATAGTTGTAGTTAGTTGTTCCCTGAGTCTCAGGCTATCCTTCTTCGTTGTTTCATGTTTGTATTATATTTGTTGTTGTTTTTAGGCGTTCAAACCGTTATTTTTATTCTTTATACTGCTGGTATAGTTTAATAAAAAGGAAAATGTTTCTTAATTTACCTTTCCGTTTTCCTTTTCTAAATTTTAAGATAAAAATTTCTTGTTCGATTTTTGATGCATTGGTTGGAAAGAGGTGTTGTGATCCCTCCTCCCTATGGGATATCAATGGCCATATTTCCTCTCCTATTTCTTCTTGTGTCTTTTCTATTAGTTTCTTAGCTCTTTCCTCAAATATTTTGTTTATTGTTTTCATCTCAGCTTCTCTGTGCATGGCTCATTGTCTTCTCACTTCTCTTTTTCTTGTGCTTGTGATTATTAATACTGCCTTGTTTTTAATTATTTGCAGTTTAATAATGTTTGATTTTGAGATGGTGTACATAGGTATAAATGGATACCCAATTTATGACTAGATAATTGCTTAATATATTTTCTTTAGTTTTTCCAGATGAGCGATTCGAGTGTGTAGAGTAGTCTCAGTTCTCCGTTTTTCCTATCGACTCGTTCTCTTGCATTATTTTAAAAGCCCACCTGGCGACTGCCTACGACTAGGCTATATTAAAAAAAAACAAATAACAAGTAAATAACAAGGATAAAACGATCATAGGCTAAAAAACAAAAGCAAAAAGGTAACAAGAAGGAAGCGCACTACAGCGTCCCTCCCCCCGGCGCAGGAGCATGCGAACCACAACAAACAGTCAGATAAAGTGGATGAAGCCAGCCTCTCCAAAACGTCGTATAGTCTGAAAGTCGGTGTGACGAACCAGGCTAGAGTACAAGGGACAAGCGGTAGTGAACCTGCTCGTCCCAGTACCGAGACAGGTAACGTGCGCGAAGTTCTTCCAGAATGTGGCGAACAGTTCGGGAGACCACGCAGTCGTCCAGTAAGGCACAGGCGAGCGCTCCACCAAATGGCGGTGCTTACCGCGAGTTTGACCAATTCGGAGACGGCAGAAAGCAACCTGAAGCCATCGCGGCATTGGGTGTTAGGCCCATGGGAACAGTCGCGGCGCAATGGTACGCAAATTTAAGTTCTCCTCGACCATCTTCCATCTTCTTTGTCAAGCCGCCCGGAGGGCAGCCCGTATTCCTATTATGTAATCAATGTGAGGAAGAGCCAAACGCTGGTCTGGTCGCCCAGTCCCCGTGAACTATTTGGCGCCCTCATCGGCGTGCTCATGCCCTGCAAATTCATACATGTCCAAGAACCCAGCAGAAGATAATCTCGACATCCGCCAGGCTCCTCCAAACCGTGACATCACGGATATCGTGAACCAGAGGATGCGGAGATTCCAATCTCTCCGTTCTCTTCCAGGATTGCTGTATCCTGATTTAGTTATAGTTAGTCCTAAAAATTTGATCTCTTTGGTATATCTATATCTTTCTTCGAGTATTTTTCTAAACATTGCTATGATTTTAAGCTTTTTCCTGTTCGTGAATATTTTCCATATTCTTTCGTATTCATTAATCCTTCTTATATCTTCTGCTATGAACTTTGCTTGCATATCGCCGTTTTTGTATGGGCATACGACGATTTGCTTGATGTCATCTGCCAACTACATGTTGAGGCATCCTTCAACGAGGGGTAGTGGGATGTCTGAAGTGTTCATCTAGTATAATGATGGACTCAGAGATCCTCGTTGCGGAAAGCCAGCCTGAAGCTTGAATCTCTCTTCTTGATGATTCCCGATCTCGGTATATGTGTGTCCTTCCATCACATAGCAGCATAGTAGTCTTTCTAATTTAATGTTTATTCGTAATTAAAAATTTTTATATTGTAAGCACCTTACCCGAACCTTGTCGAATGCCTTTGATACGTCCCTGCAGACGATATTAACACAAGCCTTTTCCTTTTTTGCTTTAGCAATTTTCTCACTGATTACCGTGAGGGCCATCTTTATCCTTCTTTTCCTTCTGAATCTAAACTGGCACTTGTTTAGAAGCTAACTTGCCACCAGGTGCTCACTTACCCGTTGATTGATTATTCCTTCGCATTTTCCCGGTCAAGTCATGTAGAGAGATAGGTCTGTAGCTCTCCACTTGAGTTAGTGCTTCTACCAGTTTGGGAATAAATATCATCTTTGTGACCTTTAGTTCTACTGGGAAGTAGCCTGTGTTAAGACAAACATTTAATACCATGGTTATTCCATTTAGTATGCTGTTAGGCGCTTCCTCGTTTGTAATTCTTTTTAGCGAGTCCTGATCTTCCGTGTGCCTTCTGCTTATAGAGCTAAATTGTGGTATTCATCTCTTACTTGGTGATCTTCGCATCAAAATCGCCGTATGTGTCTCTCCTTGCATCAACAAAGTGGTGGGGATGAGTTTTATCTATTTCCTCGTAAAATAAGTCTATGATATTGTTCTCGAAATCGATATCGAATTCTTCATTATCCTCTGCGCTTATGTCGAAAATCCTTTTCAAATGTCCTTTGAATATCTGTTCAATCATACTCTCTTCTTCTATAATGTTTTCTTGATTGTCTTTTATTTTCATTTTTATTGATTCTGCTTTGCCTTTCGTTTGATTAACTTTGTCCACAATTCCTTTACAGGTGCATCTTTATCAATCTTTCGTGTTGTTTCGTTCCAATGTTTACTTTGTTTTTTTCTTTTTGTAGTCAGTGCTCGTTTTGCCCTTCTCATTTCGGTACTGAGCTCGCACGTTGTGCCGTGCTTTGTTATTTCTTCCGAGATTTCTCCTAATCTTCTATTCTCTTGAACCATTTTGGGCGTCAATATGTAGTTCTTAATCGGTGTCGCTTACTTCTGTTTCCGTTATGTATTAATTTTCCCGTAACTTATCATTTGGTGCCTGTTTCTCTCGTCTGCATGTTCATTATTGCTGATAGGTTGACTTCGTGTGGGCTGTTATTTGGTTCCAGTCCGTGTTTTCCTTGAGCAATGCATTTATGTAGATTTTTTCATATGTCCCAGGCTGTATGGCATTCTGAACATTTGCGTGAATTACGCATGCATATATTTTTGCATATATGCCTCCCATCATACTTAGAAGTGCTGCTGTTGCTTTCCATGACATTTCCGTTCTAGTTGCAGTAGCGTATGTGGTGTTATCTCTGACGTTTTTCTTTTCTTGGTTTGTACTTTCCTTCCACTTACTAACTTTAATTTTGAGGCAGATCACGGCCATCATTTGATGGCTTCTTTTGCAGTTAATGCGCCTCCTGGTTGAATTGGTGCAATTCCTGTAAGTGTGTCTTTCTGTGGTACATTCAGAACATATTATCAGTGCTTCTTGGGGCGGTTCGTTGATATGCGGCTCTCTATGGCATAACATGTGAAGCAAATTAACCTAACTGCCACTCCTTTATTTATACACACAACATTAATATGGTGAAAAAAATTAAGAAGATTTTTCATCTCCGATTTAGGTGTAAAAAGAACATTCGGCCACAGTAGCTCCAGGCTAAAGAAACAGTAACTGGCGAGTAAAAGAATACTGTGATAGTAACGCTGTAAGATGAGAATGTGGAAAAGGTGTTTTGGAAAGATATAGAGCAAGGCAGGTTTAGGGCAGTTTGGCAATGTGTGTTATTTAGTTAATTGCACCCCTCTACTCATTGAAAATCGTGGATGAGTTCCCCAAATCAGATAATATAATTCACATAATGATCAGTAACAATCACCTGCAACCTGGAAGGTGCGAAAACAGAAGGCAATTGATCGATTCGTATCGCAGAGTTTGAGAGCAGAAGGCGATTGAGCGATATATAACCTGTAGAGTGTGAAAAAAGAAGATTTTGAACGATCTATAAGGTGTAGAGTGTGAAAACAAGAAGATAGAGGTATACTCACTCAAGGGGGCGAAAGCAGAAGGCGATTGAGTAATATAAACGTGGAAAGTGTGAAAACAAATGGCGATTGAGCGGTATGTAAGGTTTAGAGTGTGAACAGAGAAAGCAATTGAGATATATAACGTCGAGGGTGCGAAAGCAGAAGGCAATAAAGCGATCTGTAGCGTGAAGAGTGGGAAAGCTTAAGGCGGTTGAGGGATATAAACGTAGAGAGTGTAAAAACAGAAGTTGATTGAATGTTATAATCGTGGAGATTGTGAAAACAGAAGGTGATTTAACGATATGTAAGGTGTAGAGCGTAAACACAGAAGGCGATTGAATAATCTGTAACGTAGGAAGTGAAAAAATAGAAGAAGAAATTGAGCGATTTGTAGCGTGGATAGTGTGAAAGTATAAAGCGTTTGAGCGATATAAGCGGAGAGAGTGTGAAAACAGAAGGCAATTGAGCGATCTGTAATGTGTAAAAAGAAGGCGATTGAGATATATAACGTAGAGTGTGCAAAAGCAAAAGGCAATTGAGCGATCTGTAGCGTGGAGAGTGTGAAAGTAGAATACGATTGAGCGAGATCTAACGTGGAGAGAATGAAAACAGAACAATCTTTTAGGTTTATTGTGTGAAAACATGACGTGATTGAGATATATTACGTTGATGGTACAAAGGCAGAAGGCGATTAAGTGACATAATCGTGGAGACTGAAAAAATAAGGCGAATGAGTGATATAAACGTGAAGAATGTGAAAACAGAAGGCAATTCAAATATATAACGTCGAGGGTGCGAAAGCAAAAGGCGATTAAGCGATCTGTAGCTTGGAGAGTGCGAAAGCAGAAAGGTTGCCGGAGTAAATTTTATCGGGACTAACTTCTTTGAAAATTTTCATCATCTTAATATAAAAAACAATTTCATTTTCGGTTATTTCAATATTTGATATTACGTTTCCACAAATTTATTACGTCTTTTAGCGTAGGTATTTTATATTTCTCTTTGCTAGCAAAAATAATCACAAAATATTAATTTAATATCTTCAAAATCTTGGTTCAGATCGTCACTAAGAACACTCTTAGGTCATGAAAGGGCAAAATGAACTACTTCCTTATTGACCTATGATTATTTACATATCTAAAAAAGAGTTGGGGCTCGTTTTTGAGAACGATGCTAGCTCCTTTTTATATTTCCCTTTGTCTGTTCTTATTTTGCATTTGACAAGTTGACGATAATAAAGGTATCGGGTTTAATTCTCAATATTGAGGCTGGTTTCGAAATTTTATACAATTGGTTACGTTCGATTTTGCTCTTTTTACTTCCACTATTTAGCCACAGTATCTCGTTTCATCTATCAGAACTTCTCGGGTTATAACGCACTATTTCGTTATTTATAGTGGAAAATGAAGGAGGAAGACCATTATATATTAGCTAGGCATTATCATCATTCCAAATTTCACTTTCATATTTAAAGTTTTAATCGTGAGTGCAAAAGAAAAATTTATTTTTAAAGTTGGGATGAGATGAGAGCTCTCCTGAGCTCTTTTAAAATTGAAGCGATATAGAACAGGGATTATTCCTCTCTTCTCGCGTTAATCTCCATTTCGCATTAAATATTTCTATCTTAACAGGGTAAATTTCCTAACACAATTTAACTGATGTCCAAAACTATGGAAGTCTATCGAGAGTCATCCGATTCAATCACTCTATCCAGCACCCATTATCCCTTTCTAAACTGTATCTATTTCCTAATTCTTGCATCCAAGTCGTCTTCACGAATCAAGGCTCTTCAAAATCTCAATTGTGCAACGTCAATATCTGATAATATCGATATTACAATAATTACAATTGATACCCTGAGGCAAAACTTAAAAACAACAATAAAAGCTTCCTTCCCCCTATTTATACTCGCCTAAAATGCCTCTGAAAACACCAATATTTTGACTAATTATGACCTACGGCAATTAATTTCAGAAATCGACTCCTCTGATGGATAAAAAAACCCTAAAATTACACTCTGGTTTTTAATTTTTAAGTTGTGCTCCAAAGTCCTACTTTTAACCTACAATGCGAAAAACAAACCAATATCCACACACAATCCACCCAAATAACAAACACAAGAGCACTTCAAGGAAGTCCAGGAATGGTGCCGGTTCCACGCTGATGAGCTTGGGTCTGCTCCCAGGTATGAATGGAGGTACTCAATAACACTACCACATTAACCACTCATATCGGGTTGAGGAAACAAGACTGTAGCAGAATGAGGTCAAAGGGCGACCACGTGCCATTCTGTGCCCACGTGGATCCTGAGATTATCGCATGCAGCTGTGAAAGCATGGCTGATCCCGGGAAGGATGCAGCCTACGCTGTTATCCCACGCCCCAGCTGTATTTGCTTAGGGATCGATTTCATCGTCTCCCACGGCCACCTCCCACCTCTCCGCAAACATTCTGGCTTTCTGCCCGAAGATTGAAGTCCGTTGGACATTCCAAACCAAAGTTATCACAATTCCCCCTTCTCCGAAAGGAGTCGTCCCCTTTTACCAAATCGCACGCGCGTCTGGAGGTCCCTCACAGCCACCTCACCAGGCGCCCATATAACTCCTTGACTTAGTTTAGTGAGCAGCACTTATAGACTTCCCACCTACTCTGGCGAACGAGCTAAAGGACGCTCGTCCCCGCCCCCCTCAGCGGTGATTGCGATTCGAATCGAAGGCTAAATCGATCTGTGAAGTCTGCCATAGTCAATCGGCAAGTATCCCCATGCGTGAACTCTGCCATAGTCAATCGGCAAGTATCGACATCCGTGAACTCTGTTGTAGTCAAACGGCAAGCATCGACTCCAGTTAACTCTGCCATAGTCAAGCGGCAAGTATCGACATCCGTGAACTCTGTTGTAGTCAAACGGCCAGTATCGACTTCAGTGAACTCTGCCATCGTCAATCGGCAAATATCTGACGAGGATTCCCAACTCCAAAGGCTCTACGAGTGCTCACTAATCTGAAGCAAGAGGTAACCTGACTTCTCCCGTCGCATTAATCGTACCCACCTGGGACCCTTTTCGGCAACGAGCCCGTAAGAAATTGTAACCGTTGCCGCCTGCAGATTGATCTTAAATCTGGCTTAGCTCATTGCTCCATTATTTGTGTGAACGCCTGGTTTAAAATCCCCCTTTAAATCACCAAACTGAATCTGACCTATTTAATTCCTTAATCCACCCACCTGTATCTCGTGTGGACATTTAACCCCTTCTGTGCGACCATTCCCTTTAAACCCAATATTTGTGTAAATATAAATATGATTTTGTTGTTAGTAAAGATATATTTTCGTCATTGTCTTTCTTTTGAAACCTCAGCGCGTACCAACTACCCGTTAATCTTTGGCCAACTTACACTCTGAAATATTTGTTTAAAAGGACCCCGCAAAGTTAATAATAAACCATCCCCACTGGAATCATAACAATTCCCCCATTCACCTACAGTCTTTAACCAACTTCGGCCCAAAGCCACAAAGTACCTACGTATATATATATATATATATATATATATATATATATATATATATATATATATATATATATATATATATATATATATATATTGATAAATGAACAATAACGTTCTAGTGAGAAGTCTCAAGGAGAGAACGTTATTGTTCATTTATCAAAGATTAGAATGGGCGAAGATTCACGGCTAAAATTCACGTTTTCTCCGTTTTCCTTTGAAGCTAACCGTTAGCTTATACAAAAGGCTTCTTGAAATTTCATTTTTGGGGGAAGTGGATAGTTGCCTTGTCGTAAATATAACGCTCCTGAAGAGGGCTGAGGAACTCCAGGAGACTTCTATAGAGGATTAAGAAACCTTATTATTACCCTTACCTAACCGCATATATATATATATATATATATATATATATATATATATATATATATATATATATATATATATATATATATATATATATATAAAAATATATATATATATATATATATATATATATATATATATATATATATGTATATATATATATATATATATATATATATATATATATATATATATATATATATATATATATATATATATATATATATACACTCGAAAAATTGATTAAAAGTTTCCTAAATAAAATACACGTGATTCCTCTTATGAAATCTAATGTATCAAAACAGAATTGGCTCACTGACCAACAAACTCATCTTAGACTTACAACAATTATTAGCTAAAGTTTATCCACAAATCAAATTCTACTGTATCCCAATTAACACTAACTCACTTAAAACCTACTTGTCTCATAAGGAGAAGCTACATTTGCTACTCAAGTCCTCACTTGTCTACCAATTTATGTGTGCGAGTTGACAAACTCGTTACGTAGGTAAAACTACGCTACAATTGAAGCTGAGGATTTGCAAACATAGGAGGATTTCCCACTACACAGACACATCCATTGCTAAACCGGAATTCTCTGCAATAAGGATTCATTCGAATAACTGTACCTCATTATTGTCCCTTTCAAATTTCAAGGTTTTGGGTTCTGCGGATCAATCCATAGATCTCAACATTTTGAAATCTCTATTTATTCAAATGCTTAATCCAGAATTAAATTCGAGTCAGTCGTCCACACCACTTTACTTCTATTGACTCAAATTTTAGTTTTTTTTTTATTTAATTTTTACCTAAAATGTAATAACAACTCACTCAATGCCTTGATAATTATAATGTTCTATTAGTTGGGTAACCTTATTTCAGTTATTTTAAACAACTGCCATGTTTAGCTCAGTTGATATTTCCCACATATTAAATCATTCGATTCCTGTCAAGATGGTAAGTGTTGATTCATTTATTTTATTTTAATTTTTAATTTTGCTTGTTTTTTCAGGTTTTTTTTTATAATTTTGCAGTGTTTTTCTTTGTAAGTTCGCATTGTCCTCTCTAGGTAATTATCGCATTGTTTTTTTGAAAGTTTTACTAAACTCTATTTTTTCTTATTACATTGTCGCATTATTTTCTCTCAAATTAAACTTATTATCAGTGATTAATACATATTTCTCTCTATGTATTCTAAGCTAACTTGCTTTCATATTGTTTGACTCCATTATAGGCTGAAGATGAACATAGCTAATGCTCGAAACGTTCAAAATTATATATGTTCCGAATACTGGTTCTGGCTTTAACCTACATACTAAAATCGAGGTTTACGAAGGATGTTCCAATTTCTACATAAATATATATATATATATATATATATATATATATATATATATATATATATATATATATATATATATATATAGAGAGAGAGAGAGAGAGAGAGTGTTTGGCCATTCCACGACAAAGACAGTACATTAACTCAACACCAAAACGGACCTCCGGTCCCTCCGGCTCTCCAGTGACTATAATCCATCACCTCCCAGAAGCAATCTTCCCTACACTAACACACTTATTCAACGCTTCACTCACCTCTGGCCACTTCCCACAAACATTTACATCTCTCACAACATACTACTGCATAGGAAAAACAAAAGCCCCATATAATGGAATTGGTCTAAGATAATGGGATGGTGATATTTTATTCAGATGAAAGAGAGAGAGAGAGAGTAGGAGTGGAGGAGAGAGTGCGAGAGAAAGAAAGAGTGAGAAAAAAGGAGAGGAAGAAAGATATAATGTGAGAGAAAGAGAGAGAGAGGAATAAAAGAGAGAGTGGGAGAGAAAGATAAATAGGGAGTAGAAGAGAAAGAGAAAAGAAGAGAGAGGAAGTGGAGGAAAGAGTGGGAGAGCAAGAAAGAGTGAGAAAGAAGGAGAGGAATAAAGAAAGAATGTGGGAGAAAGAGATAGAGAGTGAAAGAAAAAGAGAAAGTGGAAGATAAAGATAAATAGGGAGTGGAAGAGAAAGAGAGAAGGAGAGAGAGGAAGTGGAGTAGTCACAAGGAGTCACAAGGAATAGTAGTACCTCAAAGGACATTGCTGACCATACCGTGTAGGTACTAAGAGAAAGTATAGCATAGATGAAGATAGAGTGGGAGTGATAGAGTTGGAGTGCAAGAGAGATTTTGAGAGAAATAGAGAAAGTGAAAGTGTATGAGAAAAAAGAGAGAAAAGGGAATTGGAGTAAAAAAGAGAAAGAGAGAGTGGAAGAAAAGAAAGAAATAGAGTGGGAGTGAGAGATGGAGATAAAAAGTGTCAGAGGGAGAGAAAAAGCGAGAGTGAGGGAGAAAGATGGAGATAAAAAGTGTGAGTTGATGAGACAGTGTAACAAGGAAAGGAAGTACCCTAGGAGACCTTACGGTCCATTCAAAGAGGGTACCTTTGGACTAGCAATCGAGTTGGCACATGGCTGCTCAATTGTTTTGCGTCCCTAAACGGCCACTTTTCAAGACTTTGTCTAGTCTTGACTTGAACTGGTCAACAGATTCACTGTTGACAACTTCCACTGAAAGTGCGTTCCACTCACCGCAGAAACTGTAAGTGAAAAAATTTCCACACAGATTGCGGTTGTAACGCTTCAGTTCAAGTTTGAAGCCGTCATTGCGCGTTATGTTCTCACTCAGTGTAAAAATATCCCGGTACTCAACATTGTCGAACCCTCGAAGTAGTTTGAAAACTTCGATGAGCTGACCACGCAGTCTACGGGTTGCAAGCGAGAACAGATTTAATTTCCTTAGTCTATCCTCATAACTTTTATGTCGGATAGAGGGAATCAGCTTGGTTGCCCTGGCTTTTACGCGTTCCAACCTTGCGATGTCCTTTCGAAACCAAGGACTCAAAAATTGTACGGCATACTCCAGGTGCGGCTAAGCCAGGGAGTTGTACAGACAAAGTACTATCTTCCTGTTACGGTATCCAAACTGGCGCTTTATGTAGCCTAACATCCTTTGGGCTTTCTCCTCTGCCTCGAAGCACTGTTTCGCGAACTTGAGGTCGCTAGTGATAGTAACACCCAAGTCCTTCTCAGTGTCACTCGATTCAAGAGCAGGGCCCTTAAGGATATAATGAAATTGGGGGTTTCTGTCGCCGATATGCATTACTTTGCATTTCCCCACGTTAAAAGGCATTTGCCACGTGTCCGACCACTCCCCAATCTTCCCAAGATCTTTCTGCATGCGGGCAGTATTTCCATCCTTTGCAATGTTCATACTAAGCTTGGTATCGTCAGCAAATTTAGAAATCTTGGCAACCATGTCACCGTCCATGTCGTTGACGTAGATGATGAATAGTAGTGGTACCAGGACAGAACCTTGAGGCACCCCGCTAGTAACGGGCACCCACTCAGAAGCCTGTCCATTCACCACCACCCGTTGCCGTCTGCCACTTAGCAAGTTCTCGATCCAGCCAGCTACTTTTCCGTCTATGCCCAGCGCTCGCACTTTCCGGAGAAAGCGGCGGTGTGGTACTTTATCAAAGGCTTTCTGAAAGTCTAAGTACACCACACTCACCGCCTTGTCCCGATCGTGCTCACTGAACACGAAGTGAAAGAATTCCACAAGGTTCGTCAGGCATGGCCGTTGCCTTCGGAAGCCGTGCTGGGAACTCCTCAGTAGCAGGTTTGACTGTAAATACGACGTCATTTTGTCCACCATGATGCTTTCTATGAGTTTACCGACTATCGAAGTCAGACTGATAGGTCGGTAGTTTGAAGGTTGGCTACGGTCTCCTTTCTTGAAGATAGGAGTCACCTCCGCCTCACGCCAGTCTCTAGGAACGCATCCGGTCCGGATTGACATGTTGAAGATTGCACTCAGGTGTCGTGACACTTGATCGCGCACTTCTTTCAACACTTTAGGTAGAAAGCTATCCGGGCCAGGTGACTTATTCGTCTTTAGGTCACTGATCTTCTTTTTTATTTCCCCTTCGGTGAAGTCCATATCCTCCAGCTTTTCCCCATGAGAAGGAATCCATTGGCTGGGGGATGGGACCAAACTCTTGAGTAAACACTGAAGAAAAGTAGTCGTTCAGGAGGTTAGCATTTTCTGCATCTGAGTGCTTTAATGACCCTTCCTCATTTCTCAAACGGCCAATCATTCAACGGATTGGTTTACGGCTGTTCAAATATCCCAAAAAACTCATTGGGATTCTCTTTACAGAGTCTCGCCACTCGGAGTTCCTCAGACCGCTTAGCCGCCCTTATGCTGGACTTCACTCTTCTGGCTAGCCTCCGGTATTCGTCAAAGTCGCCCGAGATCTTCGATTGCCGGTACACAGTTCTCTTCTCCCTAAGCAATTGGCCGATTTATCGATTAAACCGCTTTGGTTAAACAGAAGACCGACGGGGACATTTCAGAGGGATGAAACGTGATTGGAGACTCATGAATGTGGTTTTGAAACTGTTCTACGAGTCTTCGACAACATCGCACACTTCTAGCCTCGCGTCACTCAGTCCAGCACGAAGACCTGCAAAGTCTGCTTTTTAAAATCGAGTTTCCTCGATTTACTAATTGCAGGCCCTGCCTTCGGGACTTTGACTACAAATCTAATTAGTCGGTGGTCACTGCCACCGAGCTCTTCTCCAACAGAGAGGTCCTCAACGATGTCATCCTCAGAGGTGTAGACCAAGTCGAGGATATTGTCTCCTCTCGTTGGCTCTCTCACCCATTGAGTGGTAGAGAAAGAGAGAGTGGTAGAAAAAGAGAGAATGGTAGAAAGAGAGAGAGAGGGAAAGTGGGAGAGAAAGAGTGAAAGATCGTGGAAGAGAAAGATAAGAAGTGGAAGAAAGGGAAGGAGAGAGAGGGTGGGATAGGGGATAAGATAGGGAGTGAGAGAGTGAGAGAAATAGTGAGTAAGAGAGTTATTGGGAGAGGGAGAGCGTCGGAGAATGAGTGATGTTGAGAGATGGAGTGAGCGTGTAAAAGGAAGAGAGACAGTGTGGTAGCGAGAGAGAGTTCGAGAATGAAAGATAGGAAGAGGGAGGCGGAAAGGGATATGAAGAGGAAGAGGGATAGCGTGCGAAGGGAGGAGAACGAGAGCGTGAAAGAGAGAGAAAGAGAGAGAGAGAGAGAGAGAGAGAGAGAGAGAGAGAGAGAGAGAGAGAGAGAGATAGCACTTCTTATTTTTAGGTGCAATTTTGCTAAAATAAAAAGCAAACAATTTCTGGCAAATAAATAATTCTCATATTTTTATTTTTCGTGGCATTGCAAGGACCGAGTGGTGGTGTGCGTACGTTTAGGTTTGTTACGTACTTCAAAAAATCCTTGATTATGTTTTCTCTAAGAGTGCTATATTATTATTATTACGTTATTTTAATCTTTGAGGATTTCTAGTGCCATGCTCAGCGTTTTGAGTATTGAATTAAATACTTCTAAGAAAATAAATCTTTAATTGCCAAATAAAAAAAACAAAAGTGAAATCTAGCAAAACAAACTATACAGCTAAGAATTAAACGAGTTTAAGTGAGACTTACACATTTAAACAAATAAATATAAAGTAATGGTTGACCCAAAACTCACTTTAATATTAGACGCTAATTGACCTTCAAAAAAGTAATGGAATTTATTTACCTTCAAACAACCACACGTGAATCTGGTTGGAGACTGACCTTGGCCTCAATTTTTAATGTAGACGTAAGAATGTTTTTTTGTGGCAGACGCGTAGACGTATTCACATACAGTCCAGGTGTTTGGCTGGTGAGGAGATAAGCTTAAGCAATAGGTGATTTCGGTGCGGGCGACGGATGACGTTAAGCACGTTGTCTTGGTAAGATGATTTCACCAATGGGACCGTGGACGTATGCTTGTTCAAATCTTCTGGTTAATCTTGGAATGATTCGCACTGACGAGCGATGGGTAAACGAATGGGGGAGTGTTTGATGGAGTTCACTTTGGGGTATTCCTCAATGGCGAGGACTATCCCTAGGTTTTGTTGTAAACCGGGATAGTGGGTTTCTCTGACGAGAAAGGATTGAGCTTGTTTCCAAATACAAGTTAAACTAAATTTCGGTGTCACCACCAGGAACTGGCTCAGCATGGGCTTCTTCTGTGTTCCTTTCGTTAGGTTGCTGGGCACTCTAGCCAGACTTCGTCGTCTCGATCGCTAACTTGATCTTCCTGAGACCAGATGCTAATTTTCAGTGTGACCACCAGGAACTGGCTCAGGATGAGCTTCTTCTGTGTTCCTTTCGTTGGGTTGCTGGGCACACTAGCCGGAATTCGTCGTCTCGATCGCAAACTTGATCTTTTTTTCTTCTTCTACAGTTATCCGCCTATATACTTCACCACCCTACTGGGAGTAAGGAAAGAAAGGGGGGGGGGGTGGAATTCTTAGGAAGTAAGTCTCCTCCTCTAACGGCTATTTGCCGAGCGTCTTTTACTTAGCCCTAAAGGTATCTTCTGTCATTTGGTCGACGCTCCTCTAACTTCGTCTATGCAGTGAAATTAAATCCCAACTCTTAGGGGAAATATTGCCGGTTTAACCAATGTTAGGCTCGCTGAGGTCAATTTCTGATGATTAGTGTATGTCGTGGTTGTGCGAAGGCCTTTCGGGTAGTCCTCGAGGTGAGGGGAGAGAAGGGGGGAGAGGTTAAGTAATCGGGTTACTCTGCCAAATGCCAGGACGTTGTGGTGAAGGAACAGGACCTCAGTTTTTATGGTGGGATATCGAATTCCTTACAGTATAGTATTATATTCATATCTTTCAGCTCCTCAAATATATTTTTTTCTAAAGAAGTGAAGGTGGGTGAGGTGAATTATTATGAGTCCTGGGGTACGATATGCCACAAGTGGAACCTTTGCAGAAAAAAAAATTGAAACAGAGAAGACGATTGAAGAGACAAAATGAGTCTTCTTTTGTTATATTGCTCTTATTACCTAATCTTGATAAATTATGGCTTAGAGCAGGGCAGGCAACCATATCAGAGTGAGGGCCACTTTGAGGATTTCGTTTGTCACTCCGGCCCGCGGTCTGCTCGCAAAACAATGAAAATTGGCATCACGACACTAAGGAAGACGACCATTGAAAGCTTAAGAAAGAAAATGTGAAATATAGAGACGGAGAAAATCGTGAAAACTAATTTGAACCGACGCTCATCGACTAAACCACTAGTGTCGTGGTCACAATAGCGATGTACGCTTGAGGACACAGGTTCGAACCCTACTCCTTTATTTATTTTCATATAGCGGTTAAAATTAGTTTTCACTATTTTTCTCCGTCTCTATATTTCACATTTTCTTTCTTAAGCTTTCAATGGTCGTCTTCCTTACTGTCGTGATGCCAATTTTCATTTCTTTGGGCCTTTAAAAAATGCATCCATTATATCACGTGTCATGTGATTTAAGTTATATATATATATATATATATATATATATATATATATATATATATATATATATATATATATATATATATATATATATATATATATATGTACTAGAATAAATTATACAAGAATTTTATTGAAATACATACAAGTTAGTGAGACGGCTGGTGCTGCTTGCCATTAAGAAGTGTTTCAATGTACGGCTCGATGGATGAGGAAGACAACTGAAGAATCTCATTGAGGTAGCGGTCCGAGAGTTGGCAGCTAAGTCTCAGTGTTTTTCATTTTGGAGAAGAGCTGTTCGCAATAGTAGGTGCTGCCAAACATGGCCACGACGCGTTGAACATGCGTAATGTATTTTCATAAGTTGTTAGAATGGAGGACGAGGTCGCGGAAGAAGGACAGCGGAGAAACGGTGTCTGTTTTGATTAAAAATTAATGAGTAACTTTATTTGATTGCTTCCTTATTTTTTCTCGCAAAGGAAAAATCCCATTTTCTGCTTACAAAACCTTACCTCAATTCTAATTTTCTCTTATTTATAGATCATTAGGTTTAATTATTTATATGATAACTCAAAGCCATATGCTATATTATTTTTTATTTTCTATTTTACATGTTTCTTAATCCTAATCCTTTCATCTAGCCAAATGTAACGCTTGTGCGAGACCTTAAGCAAGAACTTGAAACATTCATTGGTAAGCGAACGCTGTCAAACCTCTTATCCGCGAACAGTAAAACGGCCGTCCTCACACACGATCAAGCGATTGATTTCATCCGCCCTTGAATTTTTATTCACATAACTGACAACTCTACCATAGTACCCTAAAAATTACCTTCTGAGTCTACCATCTACCAATAGCAGACTATTCCTTAGAACTCAACCTCCATTCATATCGTCATACCGCCGCAAAATACATTCCCATTCCATATTTTCGTTCATCTAAACAGTTGTTACTACGTCCATCGCTCTCTCTCTCTGTTTTCAAAGTTCGAGTTACAATCAACTTTATGTTATGTAAATATAAAACTTTTAACCAAATTTTTAACTTAATATATTCGTACACATTCACATTGGCTTAATAAATGTGTAGAATTATGTTTGCTGAGTTTAGGTTTTCAATTTAAGCAATCATTGGGAGCGCGCACTCTTTTTGGCCTGCAGCCTCTTTCGCGCAGAGATAAAAAGAACCAGCGTCCCTTCGTTTTCTCAGCAATCTCACCTCACATTTTTCAATAAAATATTCATCTCTTAAGCAAATATTTTTCGTTGTGAGAAAATTTGCTTCTCTTGCACATATTATCAAATCATTGAAATTCGTTTCAGTTTACAATTTACAGACTCTTTTCAATTTCATTCTTCTTATCAAACTATAACATCTATATTTTAAAATATTCAAAGACTTAACTTTCATACATTCTTATAACTAACTACCAACTAACGATATATTTTGGCACTCAAATCGTCTCGAGGATTCTTTGGAGAAAACTTTTAACTTATTCAAAGCTATCGTTTCGAATTGTTGCCTACCCTAAAGCCATTCCAAACCAATACAGACTAGCTCCTAACTACGGGGAAGTTCAATAGTAACATCTTTCTTTCTGAATATGGATAAATAAGGGCTTACCTTAAAAAAAAAGTGACTCAACAATGCACATTTCTAACTTTTCAGACCCCTGAGATTTGGGACAATGAAGTTTGCTATGTTGTCACTCATTAGCTTTATTGCTATTTCTGGTACTTTTTTTATTTATCTACTTCTCCTCTCATTATATACCCATCATTTCCCACAGAGACGTTTGTTTGTTGCACTCGTTTCTTTTCTCAATCAGTAAAATGTACTATAAGTTAAAATTTTTAAATATGACTTAGCAACAGTTAGATTTGCTTTAAAACCGACTAAAAAATTGCTAATATATACGAAGAAAACTTAAAAAGGCCAACAAGACATTATTTTAAAAGGCGACCAATTATAAAATACCAGTAAAATGTACTATAAGTTAAATTTTTTGTTATTAAACTGTTGTCAAGTCATATTTAATAACAAAAAATTTAACTTATAGTACATTTTACTGATATTTTATAATTGATCACTCTTTAAAATAATGTCTTGTTGGCCTTTTCAAGTTTTCTTCATATGTATTAACTTTGTAAACTTATTCTAGCCTGAAGATGAAAACTTGTAGTTTTCGAAACGTAGTGAAAAATTAAAAGATGCTACATCCGTTTCTCGTGGCTCTGGGATTTTTCCTCAATATTAAATGCAGGCTTCACGGCCGAGCTCCATATGGATATATATATATATATATATATATATATATATATATATATATATATATATATATATATACTAGCAGAGATACCCGTCGTTGCCTGGGTAAAATGTGAGTTTGGAAATTAAGTAAAACGGATTTTTATCCCAGGCAACGCGCACGGCAGTTTATGTTCACGCGTGACTGACCGTTAGTTATGAGCGAACAAATTTGTAGCCACAGAAACAGACCGAGGGTCTTATCTTCCATAACTTTATATTTTAAGAACGAGTTGAATTTTTTTTCTTGGTTTGGATGTGGTTTTATAAAGTGGGCGTAGGGGGGAGAAGGGGAGGAGTAAGGTGGAGAGCTACAAGGATCTACAAGGAAAATAAGTCGTCTAGAAGACCTTACGGTCCATACAAGGAGGGTACTTTTGGTGCAATCCTCGAAGGTGTCCATTGGCAACATCGAGGATCACTCGCGAGGATCTTAACGGTGATTTCGCAAGACTTTATCTAGTCTTGATTGGAACTGGTCAACAGATTCACTGTTGACAACTTCCGTCGGAAGTGCGTCCCAATTACCACAGGTACTCTATGTGAAGAATTTCCCACACAGATCACGGGAGTATCGCTTCAGTTCGAGTTTATAGCCGTGAATTTCTTGTTCTTCCCTTGCTGAGCTGGAAAATATCCCCGTAGTCCAGTCTGTCGAAGCCTCGAAGTATTTCAAACACTTCGATAAGCTGACCACGTAGTCTCCGGGTCTCCAGCGAGAACATATCTAATTCCCTTAATTTATCTTCATAACTTTTATGTCTGATAGAGGGGATCAGTTTTTTTTTTGCCCTGGCTTACACGCGTCCTAACCTTGCGATATCCTTTCGAAACGAAGGACTCCAAAATTGTACGGCATACTCCAGGTGCGGACAAACGAGGGAGTTGTACAGACAAAGTACAATCTCCTTGTTACGGTACTGGCGCTTTATGTAGCCTAACATCCTTTGGGCTTTCTTCTCCACCTCAATAAACTGTTTCAAGAACTTGAGGTCATTCGTGATAGTTACACCCAAGTCCTTCTCAGTGTCGGTGGATTCAAGAGCAGTGCACTTAAGGATATAGGGTGATTGGAGACTTCGGTGGCCAATATGCATCACTTTGCATTTATTTACGTTGAAAGGCATTTAAAACGTATCAGACCACTTCCCAATCTTCCGAATATCATCTTGCAGGCGGGCAGTATTTCCATCCTTTGCAACGTTCATACCAAGCTTGGTATCGTCAGTAAATTTAGAAATCTTGGCAACCATGTCACCGTCCATGTCGTTGACGTAGATGATGAATAGTAGTGGTCCCAGGACAGAACCTTGAGGCACTCCACTAGTAACGGGCATCCACTCAGAAGCCGGTCCATTCACCACCACCCGTTGCCGTCTGCCACTTAGCCATTTCTCTATCCAGCCGGCTACTTTTCCGTCTATGCCTAGCACTCGCACTTTTCGGAGAAGGCGGCGGTGTGGTACCTTATCAAAGGCTTTCCGAAAGTCTAAGTACACCACACTAACCGCCTTGTCCCGATCGTGCTCACTGAACCCGAAGTGATCGAATTCCCCAAGGTTTGTCAGGGATGACCGTTGCCTTCGGAAACCGTTTTGGGAACTCCTAAGTGCAGCTTTGACTCTAAATGCGAAGTCATTTTGTCCACCATCATGCTTTTCATGAGTTTACCGACTATCAAAGTCAGACTAATAGGTTGTTAGTTCGACGGTTGGCTACGGTTTGCTCTCTTGAAGATAGGAGTCACCTCCGCTTCACGCCAGTCTCTAGGAACACATTCGGTCCGGATTGACACGTTGAAGATTGCGCTCAGGTGTCGTGACACTTGATCGCGCACTTCTTTCAACACTTTAGGTAGAAAGCTATCCGGGTCAGGGGACTTATTCGTCATTAGGTCACTGATCTTCTTTTTTGTTTCTCCTTCGGTGAATTCCAAGTCCTTTAGCTTTTCCCCCGAGTAGAAATTCGTTGCCTGGGGGATGGGACCACGCTCTTGAGTAAACATCGAAGAGAAGTAGTCGTTGATGAGGTGAGAATTTTTTGCATCTGAGTGCTTTAATGTTCCCTCCTCAATCTTCAAAGGGCCAATCGTTCGACGGATTGGTTAACGGCTGTTCACATATACAAAACACTCCTTGGGATTCTCTTTACAGAGTCTCGCCACTCGGAGTTCCTCAGACCACTTAGCCGCCCTTATGCTGGATTTCACTCTCCTGGCTAGTCTCTCGTATTCGTCAAAGTCACCCGAGATCTTCAATTGACGGTACACATTTCTCTTCTCCCTAAAAAGTTAGCCAATTTATCGATTAAACCGCTTTGGTTGAACAGAAGACCGATGGGGGAATTTCAGAGGGATGAAACGCGATTCAGCACTCATGAATGTGGTTTTGAAACTGTTCCATGAGTCTTCAACAGCCTCGCGCACTTCTAGCCTCGCGTCAGTCAGTCCAGCACGAAAACCTGCAAAGTCTGCTCTTCTCAAATCGAGTTTCCTCGATTTACTAGTTGCAGGCCCTGCCTTTGGGACTTTGACTACAAATCTAATTAGTCGGTGGTCACTGCCACCGAGCTCTTCGCCAACAGAGAGGTCCTCAACGATGTCATCCTCAGAGGTGTAGACCAAGTCGAGGATATTGTCTTCTCTCGTTGGCTCTCTCACCCATTGAGTCAGCAACTCGTTGTTCGCGAACTCCAGGAGTAGTGCGTTCTCGCCACAGGGTTCTCTGGTTTCCCAGTCAACTTGTGTGTTGAAATGCCCCATGACAATACACACTCTGTCTTCAACAAGTTCTCCTAGTAGATGGTACAGATCTCTGTCTTTTTCAACGAGTTGGGCAGGAGGTCTATAAAGCACCAGGGTCCTGTATTTAGCAGGACCTATCCCTAGGTCAACACCTAGTAGTTCATGGTAGGATACGATGTTGCAATCCGTCGATTTGAGAGTATCCTTGACATACAACATCACACCGCCACCCTCTCTGTCTAGCCTATCTTTCAGGAAGAGCTGGTAACCAGGAATCGTGAATTCACCTTCAAAATCTTGACTTGAAGTTTTCATCCACCACTCCGTTATGGCCACCATCTCAGGTTCTTCATTTGCTACGAGGCTATGGAGCTCAAGAAACTTGTTCCTGATTGACCTCGCATTGAACAGAAGAACTTTCAGGGGGTCCCCGAATGTAGGACTCCCTACTCTCTTCCGTTTCCCTACTTTTTGCTGGAGCGGTGATATTCCTCTTTGCCACCTCCGAGAAGGTCGTTCCAGGAGTGAAACGGGCGTACTGGCGTACGTCTGCCTTCACTCTAGGCCTGACACTACTTAGGGTCCATTCCACGACATATTGTATCATGTTGCAGAGTACGGCCTTTCCTTCAAAGGGGAGATGTACTCCATTCCTTTGGTAGAGATAATTTCTACCATGGAAGGTGCGGTAAGGGTCCACAAAAAAGACCTCCTCCGTCGTACACAAATCTCCGAGGCGTCGATTAAGAGAGACTTCCTAGAGTGAGCGGTCCGGGTTGGACCTCTTCTCGAGAGCATCCCGACCACTACACGCCTGCGTGTTTTCAGCCCACAGTCGTCCACAGCAGCCATGACTGTGTTGAGAATCCTTTCTGTGAGGCCTATCCTTACTCCTCTGAGGTAGAGGTCGTTGCCACTTACAATTAGGGCAACGACTGAGTTCTCAGAAATCTGAGATTTCTCCGCCTCTACTCTCATCAGCTGGTTCACCCTTCCTGGTAGGCAAGTTACCTTCACACTCGTACGAAGGCGTGCTGCTAGCAGGGGTGACAGGGCCCGTGCTTGATAGTCTCTAATAAGGTTGACCCTCGCAAATTTGACTGCACTCTTTTCTTTTGCCATAGACTTATCTCTTTTCTCTTTCATCTCCCTATTTCCCTTGTTTTTATTCTTTTTATTCTCCTTCTTCTCCTTTTTAGATCTTCATTTGTCTTTTCTTCTGTTTCTCTTTTCTCTTCTTCTCTTTCCACTTTCCCTCGCGTACCAGAAACGCTCGAATCCTCTACACTGGGGTGATCTGCATTAAGGTCGTTTTTCTTCTTTTTTTATTTTTCTTATTGGTTTCTTCACATGGCTGAATTGGGACTATCAATGCAGTTTCAGCTCTTTGAGTTGGAGTCTCATCGGCGAAACCACCCAAGTCAGTGGGAGTTTCGTCTCGAGCTTGAGCTGACTGGGCCTCTAGTTTAGAGGCTAGCTCTAGGATTCTCTCCCCGAGACCCCGAATCTGAAGCGCGTGCTGCGTTTCTAGGGTCTGTATTTTACTTTTCAGTGCCCTAGATTTTTCTTCAGAGGTTGTGAAGAGATCTTTGAGTTCATTGTTGTATGCCACTTCCTCTCGGACCTCTCCTTTAAGGATGCAGTTGGTGCATATACTTCCCGGGTGGCATTTCTAAAAACATCCTTCCAGGAAGTCCACGCACCACTTATCCTTCTGGCATATCGCACATGTATATTTGAGTGCAGCTGGACCATTTTTCCCCTGTCATTTTGAACACTTTCTCTCGCTCAAAACTTTGCGACTAATCAATAGTAAAAATGGGTTTGGTGAGTTCTCCCCGCGTGATTCGCTCCCGCCTATCCATCGGAGACGTTAGGGATATTTCAGAAGGCACGCTCCATGTGCTGCTGTTCGTCTGACCGAGTCGTCAAACCTCGGGGTGCCGTGGCCCCCAACCAAGCAGCACTGACTGTCCCCGAAGGGGCCATCGATTTCTCACCAGGTGAACAACGAAGCACGCCCCGTACTAAACTCCTACTAGTTCCCTTCACGACGGCCAAGATCTCGAAGAAGCGTTCAATGGATATCCCGCCACACCAAGAGACTCAACCCAAGGCTTTTAATTGGCCTGGCAACCAACTTAGGAACAAAGGGCCGTCACATTGGACCGATGCTACCAGAGGCACCGTCAACGGTCACTGGGAATGGTCAATAATTATGCGCCAGGGAAGGTGTTAACGGGGCAATACCCTCATCCCATTCATCATGCCCCAACGTCTAGGACACCTCTAGTCCTAGTCTCTCGCACCAGTGAGCGTCGATTGGCGTTGTTTATAGAGGTTCCAAAGCCTCTCTTCTGACGAGTGAGGTAGTTGCCAGGTCCTTATAAGTAGATAGAGGAGAAAAAGGGTAAGAGTATCATGATAGTAGTAGGGTTTTTTGTAGTTGTTTTTTTTATTTTTATAATAAGTGGAAGAGATAGGATAAAAGTGAAAAAGGAGAAGGATAGAATAGAAATGAAGGAATGACGCACTTAGTCTGGAACCTCGTTTCCCACTAAATCGACAAGGGAAGCCCGACCAGGGGTACTCAGAAAAAGGTACCCCCGCCGACATAGCTCGAAAAGTCAAAGCTACACACAAGCTCTCTTCCCGCAACAAGGAGGCATCACCTCTCCCTCTACTAGAGAAGAGAGAGTGAAAAGTAATTGGAGGAGAGGGGAGATAGAGGGGAGAGAGAGAGGGGGGGATAGACTTTTTCTCTTGTTTTGGATGGCTTTTTGTAGGACGGGAAATATAGGGATAGGGTGGGAGAGAGGTTAAGGGGGAGAAAGGGATGGAGGGGTAGATGGTGGGAGAAGATGGGGAGTGGGAAAGCGTGGAGGCGGAGGGGAAGATGGGAAGGGGGGTGAGAAGAGAAAGTGGGTGAGAGAGAGGATGGGAAGAGAGTGGGGAGTGGGAGAGAGTGTGGACGGAGTGGAGTCGAGAGGAGGGGGTGGGGAGATGAGGGGAGAGTGCGGGAGATAGAGGGAGAGAGGGGGTAGGGGAAGAGCCAGGAAGGTATTAGGGAAGAGTGGGGGAGATATTAGGGAAGAGATAGAGTGTCACAAGGAGTCACAAGGAATAGTAGTACCTCAAAGGACATTGCTCACCATACCGTGGAGGTAGTATTTTGGGAAGGCTCTAAACTATAGCATAAGAGAAATTATAGCATAGATGAAGGCTCTCTCCGTTCACCTCTCACACCTGCATTTGCGGGCCAGAAAGCTGAAACGATACCTGAATGTGCTAAATAGAAAGAAAGAACACAAACAGGAAATTTCTATAGAAAAGTTGAAACCTATATACTTGCCTCAAATCTATAATCTATACTAAGGTGGTACCATCTACATAGGTCAGGGTGTGGATTATCTTGTCAAGTCGAGATTTGAACTGTTCATCACTTCACGCGGTAGACGATTCCACGTTCCGCAGATTTTGTACGAGAAGAAGTTTCCGCAAATGCTAGTATGGAATTGGGGTAATTCCAGTTTGTAACCGTGGTTACGTGTAGCATTTGCGTTAAACGTGAACAGCTTCCTGTGATCTACGTTTTCAACTCCTATTATTATCTCAAAGGTTTCAATCAGCGGGCCTCTTAACTGGCGCGTCTCCTGGGAGAACATACCCAGTTCTCGCAACGATGCTGAAAACTTTTATGTCTAAGGAAGGTGATCAATTTTGTGGCTATGGCCTGTACCCTTTTCAGCCCTTCAATATCCTTCCTCAGGGTTGGGGACCAGAATTGTAGAGCGTATTCAAGGTGTGACCGGACTAGACAGTTGTACATGGTGAGAACAATCTGCTTATTTTGGAACCGAAAATGCCTCTTTATGTACCTAAGCATTTGCTGGGCCCTCTTTCCCACCTGGAGCCACTGCTTGGAGAACTTTAGATCACTGCTGATTAGCACGCCTACTCCTTTGCCTAGCAAGGAATAGTTTTCCCGAGGGTTAGCATGGTCGAGGTGCATTACCTTGCACTTAACAAGGTTGAATGGCATCTGCCACCTCTCTGACCCCTCGCCTATCCTGAGAAGGCTATTTTGCAGGCGTTCCACTCCTTCTCGCAAGCTCACACTACCTCCTAGCTTGCTATCGTCGGCGAAATTGGTTATCGAGCATATTAGTCCTTCGTCTCTATAATTGATGTAGACGATGAACAATAGAGGCCGAAGCACTGAACCCTTTAATCTTTACTCATTGCTTCCGTCCCGAAAGCCAGTTTTTTTTATCCATTTGGCTACCTTGCCGGTAATGACAAGGGCGAGGACTTTATTTATCAACCTGCGGTGTGGTACCTAATCGAAGGCTTTTTTAAAGTCCAGGTATAAGATATCCACAGCTTGACTACGGTCATACTTAAATTAGGGAGGGAGGAGAGGGGGGGAGAATTTTTTCTATTGTTTTGGATATCCTTTAGTAAGGGAGGGGGAGAGATGGGGAAGAGGGGTGAGAGAGGGAGAATGGGGAGAGGGAGAGAGGGGTAGAGAGGTGGATAGGGTTAGACCATGATTTTTTAATTACTATATATGGACAGACACAAATACACACACACATGATTTATATATATATATATATATATATATATATATATATATATATATATATATATACCACGTAAGGAAAAGGAAAGATTGATTGGTTGGCAGTCCACACGCACCATAATGCATATAAATGATTTTATTAGCAGAAATATCTTTGAATCGTTTCTAATTTCCAGCACAAAGGAGAGAAATGTAAATATTAGCCCCGGTTTGTTTTACTTAGACCCAGTCCTATCGTTCTTGCTCAAATCAGACTTATCAGAGGAAACAAAAAAAAATCTGACCTGATAGGAAAACATTGCTTTGCATAAATAGGGTCTCTCTATTTTGTAAGCCATTGTGACTTTGAAAATGTTAAGATTATTTATACTTATTACGTGCGTGTTACCTCTCGTGATTTTTACCCATATATATATATATATATATATATATATATATATATATATATATATATATATATATATATATATATATATATTAGAGAGAGAGAGAGAGAGAGAGAAACAGATAGAGAGAGAGAGAGAGAGAGAGAGAGAGAGAGAGAGAGAGAGAGAGAGAGAGAGAGAGAGAGAGAGAGAGAGGGATATGCTTGTTGCGATCAAGACTCCGTAGAAGTTTACTCTCAGCTTCCGTGCCGAATTCACGCGTTTTCTTTTCTCTCGCGGAGTGACAGGCTGGGACATCCCTTGCATTCTAATACTCTGGCACTATTCGCTTCCAGAGGAATTATTTAGTGGTGAACTTAGGAATAATATATGATTTTCACGTATTTGTTCTTCTCTTGTTCCAATAAAATGATTTACTACAGGTGTATTCGAGTATTTTCTTACTGTGCAACGATCCAGTCTTCTGTGATGTGTATTCCCGTGTGAAAGTTGTGTACCAACACATAACCCCCTTTAATTGGATCTGTCATTTTTCCTTGACATAGGTACCGTCCCTGATTGGTACCCCTATCGAGCAAGGTACTGCGAAAGAGACTCAAGTAGAAAAGCGAAAATTGTAGAAGGTCGACACTTAACTAAAACGCCAGGTAAGAGAAGTCGTAATAAAAATAAAACGATAGATAAAATATGTTTGATTGTAATTAAAATACAAACTTAAAGGCCAGGGAAAAAGTGAAATTGGTTGAAAGAAAATAATATGATGGTAAACAACGGAAAAAAAGGTTGACAAATTCTGTAGCAAATATATCGTACACTTCATGCAAATGTGTGGCAAATCGCTGAATAAATTGTGGTAAATCATGTAAAAATCTGGCGATGAACACCGGGACAAATTGATGAGAAATTTCGTAGCATATTAATGGTAAACTCTATGAAAATTAGTGGTGCTACACCCCCTAATAGTGATAAATTTAATAAAAAAAATTGCTTATAAACCCCAACTAAATTGGTGGTAAACCTGGCTGAAACTCGCAAAAATTTGTAGATAAATGCGAAAAAATGTTAGAAAAGCTCCTACGAATTGGTGGTAAACCACGTAAATTATTGCTGTAAAATATTATAATAAATTGGTGATAAATTACTCTTAATTGGTTGTATAAATCTTAGCAAAAGGTACAATATCCCGTATTAAATTAGTGGAAAAATATCACCAAATTATTTGTAGTAAAATTCGTTTACAGTCAAAAATTGCACTAATAAACCAAGTACCAAAATTAGTGGTAAAATCTAAACCAATTTGATCAATAAATCACACGAAAATTAGTCCTAAGCCCTAACGAAATTTGTGCGAATCCTTTACATATTTGATGTTAAAATTTTTACCCATTTATATTAAAACCCTTACTAAATGTCTGGTAAATCCCTAGGAGATTAATGATAAAACCGTACCAATATCATCAACCCCACCATTCCCTCGCATATTCAATTAACCCTCGTACCCTGGCTCAGCCTCTCTTGTATCGACACCCAGCACAACTCAACCGATCATACCCTCGTCCATTTTTAGCCCCCACTTCTGGCTGTCTCCACGCTCTCCTTCAATACCCCTTTACCCTTCCGAATGCCCACTAACTATTCTGAATAAATACATAATAAAATGCAATGGTCTACTATCCTATTAGCATTAATGTAGTATCTCCATTAATGAATTCGTAGAGGTTTAGACCAACAGTCTTGGGATTCTTAAAGACCTCTCTTGGATGCTACAGGCTAAGGTCTCATAGAGAATCATTATTTCAAAGAATCCGCCTAATTGGGGGCTTCGAGGATGGTTGAGCACTATCTTGGTGTTCCCGTTCGTAAAAGTCTACTCGCATCTCACATCTCACATCTCCCTCCAGAATTTGACACCCCTTTATTTCACCATTTTAGTTATCAATCCTTTGTGAGATACCCAGTGGAAATACCTCCAGTTTGGCTAATGTCTGTTAAAAATATATACATAAATATGGTAAAAATGGAAATAAAAGCAAGGTGTAATAATAAACCAGGATTTTCTACAGAAGTGTTTGGGCTTACGTAGCTACAGTGTGGCCGGCCTCGTTGTAAGTGAATCTGCTTGACAATATCTCTAATATGTAGTTTTAAATAAAAGCGGAGTCAATTGAGAAAGCAGGAAGTAGCTATATTTCCTCCTTTTTTCTTCAATGTTAGATTATATAGCCTATATCCTTATTGTATCAATAGAAGCGTTGTCAAATGAAACACGAACATTTTCTACAGAATTGATGAGCTTATTTAGCTACATTGGCGCCATTATAGGTTTAAATAGAGCCTTGGCAAATGATATAGGAAGATTTTTTTAGAGCATTGTTGAGCTTACTTCGTATACTGCGGCCCACGTTTTTTAATCTGATATTATGGTGCTTAGCTCTTGTAAGAATGAACCCATTAAATCTATATGAGTATTTCCTATATATAGCTTATAGCCATCTGATATATGCGGAAATTAATCCTACTCCCACATCTCATTATTTGATGCTAAAAATTGAAATTAACTTTTGAGGAATAAATTGATACCAATAAAATTTGCACCATCAGCTTTCCTATCGACTCGCTAATGACTGTCATTATTAATTTTATTATTATCTTGGCGCATATAAAGGGTATTATTAACCAATATTAATAAGTTTAGCATCAATGCTGTATGTACCATATTATAATATTAATATTAGTATCACTGGAATTCCTTTACCGACTCTGTCGCTATTAAAGGCATTAGTATTATTGAGTACATAAAATTTATCAGCCAACATTAATAGCGATTAAATCAATGGACTAATTCGTCACTATATTTACCCCTATCATTTTGCTACCAATATTTTTTATGTCCTTCTTTATTACTCGTACATCAAGTACCAAGAATAAATAGGAAGATTAAAAAGTGCATAAAGAAACATAAGCGTTTTATAAAACAAATAAAACTATAAATACTGTTGAGAATTGAAACTGATACATTAATTATCGTTGTCTTGTCAAACGAAAAGCTAGAGCAACAAAAAGGGACTAAGAACAGGAACTATGAAAAGGAACTATCGCCGTTTTCATACTTGATTTTTTGACAAAATGACTCCCTCGTTTGCCCAAAATAAAGCAGTAGATGCAATTTATCCTTTGGTTACCATACCACTAAGAAGAATCTTGATAAAGCTAAAATCACACGGAATAGGGAGCAACTTATTACAAAAGATTGAAGAATGTCTGAAAATCCGTAAGTACTCGTAAATTTGTCACTAGAAATAAATTATCACGAACATCGGTCAGTAACGGGGTTTCTGAGCGACTTTTTCTCTAATACTTAGTGTTGCTAGCATATATAAACGATTTTTACAAAACTTATCATGCAAGACCTCAAAATTTGCTGATAACACGAAACTAAATCCAAATGACTAAGTGAGTGAAAACTTGCAATGTAAGACAATGCATATAAGTTATGAAAACCATCTAAGAAATTATAAAATAAGTTGTCAATTTTTAAAACCAGTCAATATGAAAAATGGTTTAGGTGTCTTAATTTAGCGACTCATCTAAAAGTTTCAAAATGATACAGAGTATCTTTACAAAAGACAAAAAGGGTTCTGGAATATTTATGAGACTAGACATTTTACATTTAATCCAAAGATTTTATTTTTTTATTATTATAAGGCGCATATAAAACCTTATTTGTAGGATGCGGTGGAATTCTGCTCCACATATATGCGAAAAATATTGTAATATTGGTAGTTCGTAATTCAGTAAGATATTGCAAAATTGCAATCTAGTAAGGCATAATATAGGTTCAAATATCTCTTCGATTTTTATGGAAGGGCGAGATAAAAGGTGGAAAATTGAAAAATGTAACTTTTGGAAAAGTATATAAAATTTTTGTCGTAGTTAATTTCTTTGATTCGCACCTAAAGTTTTTTCTTCCATGAGAAAATTATATCTTAAATGAAAACTCAATTCAATAAAGAAAATATAAATATATTATATTATTTACAAATATTTTCAAGTATCCTTTGCTTTTATATATATATATATATATATATATATATATATATATATATATATATATATATATATATATATATATATATAGTAATGTGATATAAGTAATTTGCACACTTAGATTTTTAATATTTTATGCTTTCGTCTGGTTATAAAACTAACAGGAAACTCAGTAAATATATATTTAACGGACGAAATACACATAGACGATCTCTGTATATAAGACAAGTGTCTAATAAATAATCTTAGCAGGTGATGAAAAAATTATTCAACTAATAATAATTTCAGCAATAACAGCACGAAGACGATTCTCATAGGTTAATATTAGCTTTTCGCAGTCATTTCTTGATATTTTGTCCGCTCTTCTGCGCAAATCTTCGTTAACGAGGCAAGATTCTGTGTGATTCTCTTTCGGATTGCAGGCTTCAGTATTCGCTACAAATGCTTAATAGGATTTAAGTCTGGCGATTAATTTGGCCATGGAAGGAAGTTACTTTTTTCATCTTAAACCTTTCTTCAGTTAATTTCGTCGTGTGCTTAGGATCGTTGTCCTACTGTTGTATCTATTAAGGTCAACCGTATATTTTTTTCGCACTTGGCTGTAGCTTTTCTTCTAGTATCTTTGGATACATGGCATTTCATTTTTACATCAATGATGTGTAGTGCTCTTGTGTTATATGCACTAAAGTAGCCCCAAACTATCAGACTATCTCCTCCGTGTTTCACGGTTCGAATGGTGTGACGAGCAACATTTTGGGCGAAAAGTTATATTTTAGTGTCATCTGACCATATAAACTTGTTCCAAAATTCACTTTCCTTTTCAAGATTCTCTCTGACAAGCTTTAACCGATTCGTTACACAATTTAGTCACTGAAAATTCCAGATTGCTTTGTAGATCTTTCAGAGTAATCATTAAATTATTATTTAGCTCTCGAAGCGTGTAACGTGGAGATCGATCGTTAATCTTGTGAGGATCATTGACTCTAGGCAAGTTAGAGACGATTCCATACCCGCGATGCTTTCAAATTTTAGAAGCTACAGATGCATAAGGCACTTCAATTGATCTGAATGAAGTTTAATTATTTGTGGTCGAATAGAATGAGGAACTTCTTTAACCTTCGGCATTGTTCAAACCAAACATCCTTTTTCTATGGATTCTTATCAATGAATGACTATTAATATTCCGCAGTTTGCATTAGTTTCGGTTCTAAAAATTTTTTGAATCATTAATCTTACCGTCTTCATCAAATCTTTAAGATTTCCTTTTTTTAATGATAATTTTCTCTCAAGTTACTAGAATGCACGAAATATTTCAGAAAACTTGAAAATATAAGTGTACAAATACTTGTGTCACACACTGCACACACACACACATACACAGACACACACATATATATATATATATATATATATATATATATATATATGACACGGGAGAAGTTCGTCAATCTGCACATTGTGAAACCGAGAAAAGACATCAAAACAAAACTATCAAATGTGAAATTACTGGAGTAAGTAATTGAGTTAAGTTCATTAAAAAGGTTGTATCTATTTTTAATGTGAAATTAAGAAATATTACCAACGAAGAGAGTAAGGAACGATATAAGCAATTTCTACAAAGAATCCGAGACTAAGCCTGCAGAACTTATAATAAAATTAATGGGATTATTAGGATTAAGTTGTACCCTGACCATATAAATACGGCAGAAAGGTGTTTGCTAGATTTAAATTGGGCAAATAACTCAGGGAAATGTTTAAGGTGGGAACGCAGCTTCTAATTAAGGTCATTATTGACTTTGGTCGTAGTCTTTTTATAAGGGTACATACGAGTATGTAAATAGACGTGTAATTTATTCATAATTACATTTTATTAATATAAGACACTTTATCCATAATAACAACTGCACCAAATTTATCTGCCTGAGTAATGGGTATGGAAGGATGATTGCGAATGGAAACAAAAGCACACTTTAAACTTAAAGGGTAATTATAGTAGGTAGGAATAGCTCAACATTGTTAAACTCAATATTTTGCAATAGAAACGAGTTCAGTGGGGATGGTAACTGAAATTTCGAAATTAGAAAAGCCTTTAACGATTGACAGAATAGGTGGACTGGAGGGAATGGAGAAGTTTAAACCTAATCCGAGTGCAACCGTGGGGGTTGCGCTCAAGTTCTTGCAAAGAAAGGCTAACAGCATTTTTGAAGATTTTATCTATATGATTTTCCCTTTCCTTTACCTGCTGTTAATCCCTTTCATTGCGTATTTATGTCATTTAATATTTTTTATGTCTCCTATCGTCGCCTTCTTTGTTTTAAGTCTTTCGTTTTGGCATGCATATACAGAGTTTCACTTACCTTTTCCATATATAGACCCATCATTGTTAATACTCTTATTCTGCTTATTGAAAATGAAGTAAATAAAGATCAAAAGTACTTTGAAATAATTTTACTTTTCTCAGGGATTTGTTTGCAATTATTTCCACCTTACTTACGCATGCACATATACATATATATATATATATATATATATATATATATATATATATATATATATATATATATATATATATATATATATAATGGAAGATATCACATTGGCGTGATGTATATCAGTGAAAGATAATGGTAAACCACAATATTTGAATCAAGATGCCATTCTCAACTAATAATGAAGAAAAAAAGTTAGGAACACAGTATATATAAGGTAAGACACATCTTAAACAAAATAAAACAGCAGGAAAGAATCTGGGAAAAACTCGAGTGTATCTGGCATGAATGACAAGCTAAACAAAATGAAATGGAACTGGAAACAATCTGCAGAGCTGCTAATCCCCGAGACGCATTGCGTCCGGGGGCTTATGAATACGATTGGCAACTCTATTCGATATATATTTGTTAATTTTTTATTGTCCTTCAGATAAATTGAAATTTTCAACTTTGTTGATAATGATGGATTCCGCAATTCTTCTTTCAATATAATTAATTGATTTATCAGTGATTTTTGCATGGTTAAAATCAATTCTATGGTAGGGATTTTGCATGTGCGTAAAGAGTCTTGAAGAATTCGTAGACCTTCTGATATCAGCTAAATATTTTTTCATCCTCTTATTAAAGTTGCCTGACTTTCCGATGTATGTTAATTCGCAATTATAGCATGGTATACTGTAAACTCCAGTAAACTCTAGACGTAAATATCCACAGTTTAAATAATTATATTCAGTGCTCAGTCTATCAAAAGCAGACAAATTCATATGCTTACATACATTTTTTTCTCATTACATGACAAATCCGTTAAGATATCTCTAATTTCTTCCCTCTTTCTCCAAGGCCTATAGAACGTGCGACCCAATCTTTCTTCAGGATAAAAGTAACCTCCTTATCCGCAATTTCATTGAACTAAAATATCCAATTCACCTCATAAATAGAAGCCATTTAAAGCAAGAAAAAACTACTATGCCTCCTCTACACCACGAAGGAAGGATTTTAAAAAAAATGTATGAGTTTCCCATATGCTCCAGCCTTGGCTCTCTAAAATCATATGTGAACGGAAATAACATAAATATTACATTTAAATATCCTAATACCATTCGAAAATCCTTGACTAGACTGCGCCCAATCGATCTCAATGGTGGAGTTTACAGTATACCATGCGATAATTGCAAATTAACATACATCGGAGAGTCAGAACACCTTAATAAGAGGATGAAAGAACATTTAACTGATATTAGAAGGTCTACAAACTCTTCAAGTCTCTTGACGCACATGCAAAAGCAAGACCATAGAATTGATTTTAAGCATGCAAAAATCATTTATAAATCAAACAATTATATTGAGAGGAGAATTGCGGAATCCATCATCATCAAAAAGTTGATAATTTCAGTTTAGCTAAACGGCAATACAAATTTAACAAATATATATCAAGTAGAGTCGCCGAACGTATTTATAAGCCCCCGGACGCAATGCGTCTCAAAGATTAGCAACTCTCCAGATTGTTTCCAGTTCCATTTCATTTTATTTAGCTTGTCATTCATGCCAGATACACTCGAGTTTTTCCCAGATTGTTTCATGCTGTTTTATTTTGTTTAAGATGTGTCTTAACTTATATATATATATATATATATATATATATATATATATATATATATATATATATAAATATATATATATATATATATATATATATATATATATATATATATATATATATATATATATATATATATATATTGTGTTCGTTGCCTAGTTTCTTCATTATTAGTTGAAAATGCTATCTTGCCGAAACTAGTCCGATAGTTATAAATAGTATCTTGATCCAAATGTTGTGGTTTACAATTATCTTTCACACACACACACACACACACACACACACACATATATATATATATATATATATATATATATATATATATAATTGTAAATATCGTTCAAGTCAATGCGGTAAGGTAAAGATAATAATAAGAATTCCCTAATCTGTTAGAAATGTCTGCTGGAAATATACGCCCAGGCAACCATCCATTTGTCTAAAAGACAAATTTCAAGAAGCCTTTTGTATAGGGTCTTTCGATAAGGTAGCTCGATTTTTAAATGTCAATAAAACAAGTTGTGTGTGATATATGCACTCAATTTATTTTAAATTTGAAAGTACATTTTATGTCATTATGTATAGAATATGACATCGTTCAAATGTCTACGGCGGTTTCGCTTAGTGGAACGTATTCGGGAGGCCCAATTTTCGATGACTTTGTTGCATAAATCTGGCTGAATTTGCTGGATGATGTTCGTTATGTTGACTATTAGGACATGAACTGTTTGCGGATTATTTGCATTGCCCGGCGATTTAAGGTACCCCCAAAGAAAGTAGTCAAATGGCGATAAATCGCATGATCTCGGTGGCGAGTTGACGTCGCCGCCGCACGAGATGACCCTGCCCTGAAATCGCTGGTGCAAAATGTATGTCGTGGTGTGCGCAGTGTGGCACGTAGCGCTGTCCTATTGGAACCACATGCCGTCAGTATCCATATCAGGCATATACTCCAGTTGAGGACACAAGAAGTTGCTTATCATCGTTCTGTAGGTCTCGCCGTTGACGGTTATGGCAATCCCATCTTTGTTCTCCAAAAAATACGGACCGATGATTCCGTTAGAAGAAAATCCGCACTAAACAGTGACTTTGTTGGGATGTAATTAGTGCTGGTGTATCTCATGTGGATTGTTTTCGTCTCAAATCTGACAATCTTTCTTGTCCACAAATCCATTCATCCAAAAATGGGCCTCGTCGCTGAAAATGAAAGAAATCACGTAATGGACGGAACGTTTGTCGAACGGAGCACTGATTTTGATAATAAAATTTGATGATTTGCACACGCTGTTCAACGCTATAGCCTTCCATTATGACTTACCAAGTATTGTTGAACAGTTCACAGTGAGGTTGCCAGATGTCACTTTAACACTTTAACAACATGGCCACTATAGCCTGACAAAGCTCGAGCGTCCTTGTTGAAAGACCATTTATAAGCTAATGTTTAACTTCAACAAAAACCGAAGAATGTGAATTTAACCCCGGATTTTGACCATTCTAATTTTTTGGATAAATGAACAATAACGGTCTAGTCAATGTGTTTAGGTGAAAGTAATACTAAGAATTCCTTAATCCGCTAGACAAGTCTCCTTGAGTTCCTCAACACTCTTCAGGAGTTATATATACGACTAGGCAACCATCCATTTCTCTAGAAAGAGAAATTTCAAAAAGCCTTTTATATAAGCTAACGTTTACTTTAACAGAAAACAGGGAATGTGAATTTCCCTGTGGATCTTCGCCCTTCTTATTTTTTGATAATTGAACGGTAACGTTCAAGTCAGACCCGCGGAAACATTCGCATTCCCGTTTTCTATTAAAGTAAACGTTAGCTTATACAAAAAGACTTCTTGAAATTTATCTTTGAGGTGACGCCCCTGACGAAGGTTGAGGAACTCCAGTAGACTTTTCTAGCGGATTAAGGAATTCATATTGTTAACCTTACCTAATCTCATATATATATATATATGTATATACAATATATATATATATATATATATATATATATATATATATATATATATATATATATATATATATATATATATATATATATATATATTGTTCTTACAGTTTTAGCACGGAGAGAAAATTAAAATCATATATCGAAAAATATCGTGCCAGTTTTGGGTCTGACAGGAATAGCGAATTTGAATATACTCGTATCATAAGCTAATAAAAATAAATATTGCCTTTTTTTTTGTTGAGAGCTAAAACCACAATCGTTTTGGGCTAAATAAAAGTGATAAAATCATTATGGAAACATTTATTAAGCAAGTGGTTGGAGTGGAAATAAGATTGTTTGTGGATTTCCTAATTAAAAATGAACTTATAAAAGTATTTATAATTTAATAAAAAAATAAAATTTACCAGTTCAATTGCTAGAACGCAAGGAGTGGCTGTCCTAAAACCCTTGCAACAGAGAATAACACGTTCGCTGTGAAGGAACTTTTCTTTTTCATTAGGATAAAATAGGAACTCGTCGATAACAAATACCAATTGCGCGCGACCTATGTAATTTTCGTTCGTCTGTAAAGGCAATTTTAATGACCTTGAAATTCAAAGGTTAAAAGAAAATCCGAGTGTTTCATCGTGATCAGAATTTAAGACAGCTGCGGAAGCCTCGCGGTCAGTCATTTTATGATTACGTTTAGCTAAAGACATAAAAGAAATGTGTTCAACGACGAAAATGATTTTACTTTGTACATGGTCAAAAACATGTCAAATAACAGTTTATGTTTCAAAGAAAAGTGAAATTCAATCATGCCGTCTTTTTCAACATAACTCTCGATTCAATAGAATAGTAATAGTTCCGACAAGAATTTCATAGAAAAGAAAAACCAGAATTCATTTTGTTGAAACAAATGAATGAAAATTAAATTCTATAAACTACATAAGGCTGGACCCTGATTGCCGTAAACTGTACACTGATGTAGACTTCATTTCACAGCAAATGATACACCTTCACACACAGTCTAGAATAAAACAGTTATAATTTGACTAGAAAGAACGAATGCCCGTCTTAATCACGAGACTGAAATCCGAAGTATCATTGCATATGAGACTCTCTCAAGGAGTTAAGATGTAATTAAGGACTAAATACGTAGGGGGGTATGAACATATAACATTAGATGATGTTTGCAAAGGAACTCTCTTAATAAAAATGAGATTAAGGATAATATGGTATCCCTGCAAGACGCAAAACCATCACGATAATTTTCGATACATTACATGAAATTATATAAAAATATGATTATTTGAATTTGTAGTAATAAATATAAAATATACATAAGAGCTAATGTGTACCATATACGATCTGAAATTTAAAAATGTTAAACTTTGAATTATATATATATATATATATATATATATATATATATATATATATATATATATATATATATATATATATATATATATACCAACAAAGAAAGAGTGAAAAACGATTCCGAGCGTTTTCGTCTTTATTCTTAAAGACCTTTTCAAGGAATGAATAGGAGGCCACACATAGATTGCCTTAAATAGTGGAAGGGTGGATTAGACTAACCACCTCTGAACCTCAATTAGGGTTACAAAATACAGAAACAACTTTATTTGAGATTTTATGTATGTAGTGATAATGGGGTCTAGCATGAACAAACCAGAGCTAAGGTTGAAATTTGGGAACGCGTTAATGGAGATACATTCTAATATATTTCTCGAAATATAATTACTGTAGATTATGACTAGTTTGGCACGGTTCCAGTTAATGCTATGGTTAAGATTGTACATATGTAGAAAAAGCGCAGATTGTTCACTGTGATTACGTACATTGGCTTGATGTTGCTTAACCCGGATATTTAGTTCTTTCCCGGTTTGTCTATAGTAATATTTTTTGCAGTTGTTGCAGCCTATCGAATAAACAATGCCAGGTCGGGGGAGGGGAAGGGGGGGGGTATTTTTGTTTATTCGATAGGCTGCAACAACTCATCATAAAATGCAGGAATTATATCTCGAGACATATACTAGAATGTATCTCCATTAACACGTTCCAAAATTTCAACCTTAGCCCTGGTTTGTTCATGCTAGACCCAATTATCACTACATACATAAAATCTCAAATAAAGTTGTTTCAGGGTTTTGTAACCCCTAATTAAGGTTTAGAGGTGGTTATTCTAATCTTCTTTTCCACTATTTAAGGCAATGTATCTCTTGCGCCTGTTCATTCCTTGAAAATGTCTTTAATAATAAAGACGAAAACGCTTGGAATCGTTTTTCACTTTTCCTTTTTGGGTATATCTGAATAACTTTGGCTCGAGTGCACTTTGCGAGCTTTTTCATATATATATATATATATATATATATATATATATATATATATATATATAAGAACGGAAAATTAGACATGTGAAAGAAGTAAAACGACCGCCACTAAATTAACGGAATCTCTGTATTTGTAAATTTAAATAATAAAATATATTTTGTAGAATGAAAGCACATTACACTGGGAAAAAAATTTCAATTTTTTGTTTATTGAATTAGATTTGGCAGTTAATTATACGTAATTTGGGTGCGCTGAGCACAAACATTTACTCCGTTCTGCTCTAGCAGGTTGTGATTTTGTTCAACACACTTCCTCCTTCATCATATTCATAAAATGGATATTTTTTCTATAATTGCTAAGTCTTTTTGCAGTTGCATATTATAATTATAATTATTTATTAGTACCTATTTAAACTAATCTAATGTTTGTTTTTACATTCTAGAATTTGAAAACAAAGCATTGAAATACCTTTAAAAATTGACAAAACAATCAAGTAATATGTCCTCAAGCACTAGAAAGTTCATATGCAAAACCTCTTCTGATTCATTTTGCTACATATGTGGAAATTTTACACTTTCACATCAACGAGGAAATATAACGGGCTTGGTGAAAAGAGCTTACTTAGCTTATTTTGGCATCAAACTTAGTGATCAAGATAAATCATGAGTTTCTATATAAGGCCTGCACTGTAGGCATTGAAAGACTGCGACATTATAAGGAGGGTTCGGAGTCCAAAGCACCTTTTGGAATTACGATGGTAAGTTTATGATTTCATAAAACTATATAACTTAGTCATTTGTGTACTGTAAATTACTTAAGTGTAATTGAAACTTAGGTAAATAACCAACTTTTGATAAAATTTGCTTTTGTTAACGCTTCACAATTTATTGCCATTTCAGGTGTGTCGAGAGCCTACTAACCATGAGACGGATTGCTACTTCCGCTTTGTCAAGACTTTGGGCTTAACTAAGAAAAATAAACATTGTATCGAGTACCCAAATTTCGACACCGCAATACGACCTGTGCTACATTCAAATGAAATTCACTTTTCAAAAATTAAGAGTCTGCCATCTCGGGAATTAGTTAAAGATGTTTCTGAAAATATTGTTATGCACTCTGAGCAATCAGACACCGAATTCGACCTCAGCGTAGTTGTAAGTGAAAGTGATTAGCAAAGGTTTAACCAGGCCGTGTTGAATGATCCTGTAAGGGATCTAAGTTACCAAAAAAGGCTGCGGAAATTTTTGCTTCAAGACCTAAACAGTAAAACATGCTTAGTTAAAATACCTACATTTCATTTTACAGAAACCAAGAAAAGGAACTTATTACATTTTAGGACATAACATAGTTTATTATATTGCTGCGACATACAGGTTTGTTAAAGGAGATGAGAGTTCAGTCTTACAATGCAAGGGATTTGCGTTTGTTTATAGACAGTTCCAAATGAAGTCTTAAGTGTGTTTTGCTCCATAATGGCAATCTCTATAGCTCGATACCAATTAGCCCAAAAAAGCTGATTTCAAAGACACGCCTTTATGTCGTCTCGTTTACCGTCACAGAAAACTGTTTTGGCGTTTTGGCTCAGTCAACGCTGTTAATATATTAATAATAACAGTTTTCTGTGACGGTAAACGAGACGACATAAAGGCGTGTCTTTGAAATCAGCTTTTTTGGGCTGATGGATGGGTCATCCCTAAGTGTTGTCTTCCAGTTCAAGGAGGATAGGATCACCTGCTGGACCTGAAGCAGAGCAGTTGTCTAATTTTGCCACTACCTTAACCGCACCAATTTGTCTTGGATATTTTTCCATCTTTCGAGCGTTTTGGCTCAGTCAACGCTGTTAATATATTAATAATAACAGTTTTCTGTGACGGTAAACGAGACGACATAAAGGCGTGTCTTTGAAATCAGCTTTTTTGGGCTGATGGATGGGTCATCCCTAAGTGTTGTCTTCCAGTTCAAGGAGGATAGGATCACCTGCTGGACCTGAAGCAGAACAGTTGTCTAATTATGCCATTACCTTAACCGCACCAATTTGTCTTGGATATTTTTCCATCTTTCGAGCGTTTTGGCACAGTCAACGCTGTTAATATATTAATAATAACAGTTTTCTGTGACGGTAAACGAGACGACATAAAGGCGTGTCTTTGAAATCAGCTTTTTTGGGCTGATGGATGGGTCATCCCTAAGTGTTGTCTTCCAGTTCAAGGAGGATAGGATCACCTGCTGGACCTGAAGCAGAGCAGTTGTCTAATTTTGCCATTACCTTAACCGCACCAATTTGTCTTGGATATTTTTCCATATATATTAGTGTAGTTGGGTAGCAGTCCTTCCTGAATGCAAATTTTGTTAAAGACCATTGTGAATTTTGCCTTAATTAATTTCCTTTGGCAACCTTCACTTCTTCTAAATATCTTTTTTTTTATTTCATCTTGTAGATGGTGGATCACTTGTTCAATATTCATCTCTTTTTTTAAAATGAATGTGTTTGGTAAAAAAACAAACTAAATTGCTAAGCTTTCGATCTTATTCGATCATCTTCGGAGTGTTTTGAAATGTTCTATGTTCTTGCCTCCTTTACTGAGGTAATGAGTGGAGTGAGGATCTGATAGAGTGAAAGAAAACGATTTTTAAGGAGAATTTATTCTGTCTTGGTTAGACGTAACGTTAGAGGAAATGAGCCAATCCTATGAGTGGAATTTTAAAATAGTTTTAATGTGCGATTCCAGCTTGTCGCTTGACTGTTGATGGCGGCTTATCATCATTTATTAATATGGCTTCTAAGATGTTTAGCCTCACTTTATTGACCTTATTTCTTTTAATAATGGTGTTATAGACGATCATATCTCTCGTTAGGTTGATATTATGCACTCTCCATATGATTCTTAGGCCCTCCGCTTTGTACATGCATGGTTAAACGTCTCGAAAGTTATATATATATATATATATATATATATACATATATATATATATATATATATATATATATATATATATATATATATATATATATATATATATATATATGGCGACCTAGCACTTGGGCTGTTCGAGCTTAGCCCAAGTATAAATTTAGTAAAGTGAACGTGTATTTGCCAGCTGATTTAATTTCTGCCAACACTGACTTCAACTAAGTAATTGCATCTAATAATTTGGGCTCCTTTTATTGAGCCTGGTTGCAGTTCATAAATTTTTGTTCACCGTGTGGCAGTCGTCTAAGAGGTGCCCTGTGTCAAATGATATCATTCGCATCAGAAGTTCTTTCGACATTTTCCACACGCGCTTGACTTGAGCTCAGAAGTTACAGCTCGAGTTGTTATGTATGGGCGTCAAAATTAAAAGTAATTAAAATTCAATGTTTTCTTGAAACAATAGATTTCTATAGAGATTAGGATTTAAATTCAAATCTAAGAAAGGTTTCCGTTCTACAATTTTCTTAAAGGAACGAAAATTATTCAGCAACTCGGGCTAATACGAACGAGACTGATAGGTGTAGAAGACTAACTGGCATCTCTTTTCAAAAGTACAGTAGAGGCGACAGTCAGATCGGTCTCGTGCTAATATTTTTTGTGCACGCCGAAGTCGTTATTTGATTGCTGTTATTCTGTGCGTCTGTGTGTAAAGGTCAGTTGTTTTTTGCAGAGTTGCTTTATTTTTACCCTTAACTTGAAAATGGAGAAAGATATACTACTAGATATAAAAATATAAGCCATTTGGGGTTAGAAATATTGCGGAAAAACGTGTAATTCTTTGAGCAGGCAGGCTGACTCCTTCATTGATAAATAAAGTTGGAACTCGAACATTCCAGATAAGATGGTATGAACAGATTGATTGGCTTTGTGGAAGTAGCGTCACAGAGAAACTCTACTGCTGGCCATGTTTGTTGTTTTAACCAAAAAATAATCAGTTTTGGATAGATGGAGGCTATAATAATTATAAAAACATTCTGAGTGACTGTAAGCATCACAGTAAATCAGTGAGTCATTTAAGTAGTTATAAAAGCTTGAAAACTTTCGGACTGTACGATATTGTAACAGCTATAAGTGAGTCTGCTAAACTAGAAAAAGACCTGCATATCAAAGCACCTGAAATAAAGGAATTAAAAGCCTTAATAGAAGAAATTACCGTGAACTATGGTAGAGTTTTGTTGAAATCCATACTGTGTTTGCTTCTAGACTTTTACTAAAGAGGGGTCGAAACAGTTTTCAGGACTCTCAATCACAATACAAAATGACCTAATACAAGCGATTGAAAATGTTATATCTGATGAAATTAGAAGCGAAGTTGATAGAGCTCCGTTTATAACTGTACAAACCGACGAAACTTCAGACTGTGCAATACATGCCCAACTATCGAGAAAATAAAATATGTTTATGAAGACAAAATATGTAAAGGATTTCTTTGGATTCTATGAACTCAGTGATGATAAAAGTGCTACAAGAATGGCTGATGTGATCACAACTGCTTTGAACCCCTTCAGTGACGCTACGGATAAATTAGTGAGCCAGAATTAGGATGGAGCAGCTGTAATGGCAGGAAGGGTAAATGGAGTACAGAGCGAAGTTGATAGAGCTCCGTTTATAACTGTACAAACCGACGAAACTTCAGACTGTGCAATACATGCCCAACTATCGAGAAAATAAAATATGTTTATGAAGACAAAATATGTAAAGGATTTCTTTGGATTCTATGAACTCAGTGATGATAAAAGTGCTACAAGAATGGCTGATGTGATCACAACTGCTTTGAACCCCTTCAGTGACGCTACGGATAAATTAGTGAGCCAGAATTAGGATGGAGCAGCTGTAATGGCAGGAAGGGTAAATGGAGTACAGAGCAAGCTAAGGAATAAAATATTTAAACACGCGCACTTCATTCATTGCTATGTGCATAAACCTAACTTAATCTTGATTAAAATTGGAGGTGAGTGGAGTAAAAATGTGTTTTCTCATTTACGTGCATTTAGTAAATTTACAACTTCCAGTACCATGCGTAAAAGCGTTTTCAGGCAGTTGAATGTCAGTATTCCATCACTGTGCGAAACGAAATAGTGCTATAGATCAAGAACTGTGTCATCCATAAAACTATTGCATGAAAAATGCCTGCACAAGAATTTCTAGACTCTAGTGAAAATCGGATACACTTTGTCAAAAAGACCACCAATTGGCAAAATTGAATGATTTCACATTCATGTTTTGCATCATTTGCTTTCATACTTTCTCAGGTTGGAAAAGTCTTTGATATCTAACAGTGAGAGAAGCTACTCGACATAAAGCATGGTCAGAGTAAACTAAATGACTTTTTCATTATGTTGAAGGTTATCGTAAGGACGAACATTATGAAAAAATTCTACTCGTTATAGCTGCTGTCATTGAACGAGCAGATGAGTCCGATCCTCCTCTTAGAAAACGATTCAGAAATGCATAAATTAATTACCAAACTACCTATTTTTAAATAATTGATAACATTCTGATGTACTTACGAGAGAGATTTTCTGGCATTCAGGAGAATGCATTTTTTGAATTACTAGACTTAAATAAGTTTGAAGAGTTTGATAACTCATTTCCAATGCAGCATATGGACTCTCTAGAAAACGAGTATCCCTGTATTTTTGACAGCCAGAAATTTGTGAACGAGCTAAAATATATGTATATTAACAGTGATTTCAAAAAGTGCAAGTCAATCAACTACATTTTAGAATTATTGTATAAATTTGAGTTTACTTCAGTTATGTCAGAATCAATTAAACCAATTAAGCTACTGCTGGCCATCCCCTTAACATCAATCGTTAGTGAGAGAAGTTTCTTAACGTTGAATAAAATTCGCTCATATCTGAGAAGCACAATGGCCCAAGATCGGCTGTCTTCACTGGCTGGTATTTCCATCGAGAAAAGCATTTTGAACGACTTGGAGAATAAGAAGGAGCTGCACGACAGGATATTATACGAGTTCGCTATGAAACCAAGACAACTGGAGTTCATGTATAAATGAAGTGAGCAATTTTTATATTTAAACTGTATTTCGGTCTTATTGTAGAATTTGATTCAACATCTTATTCATTCATTTCCATAATAACGGTATTCTCATGATCTATTATTTCTTTGGTGCTTCTTTGTTTCCTAAAACAAAGAAGCACAATAAATGCTCCATTGGCTGTCTAAATGTATGGAACCCAACCAAAAACAAGCACACACGCATATAAACACACCTTTTAATGGATCCAGCCTCCATCCCCCTCCTTATGATTCGTTTGACGTCAAAATGTTCCCACCCCTCAAATAAGATTCCCGAGTTTCTGTTTGACTAGGTTAGTGACCTTTTTCGAGCAACTGTTAGGTTAGGGTTTCTTTGGGACAGTTTGAATATTCATGTATTGTCTCGTATTAGCATATGAGCGGAGTTGACACTTTACTCTTTACTTTTCATTCCGCTTCCGCACTTGTTTTACTCATTTGTCGCTAAGAATCTCGCTGTATCACAGGTTATAAGATGACCCAGACTTAGTAACTATTTTGCGAACGAATATGTGTATGGATCGGATTATAAATTTAGCCCAGACTATTCTTCTCCAGTTGATTTCTTTGAGTATCTTCGTCGACTTATTCTTGAACACCCAATTGATCGGATTGAATTTCTGTATAGTGAGTCACTCCAACCACTTTTCAACTACAATAACCGAAAAGCAGTATTTGAAAATCTACAACTTATGCATTTAGAAGATTTAATCATTGAAAAAAAAACGAGCTTATGGATCAGTTTTTCTTTGTAGGAGGACTATCTGATCGTCACAGAACATGGGGGAGGGGGGCAGTTTTTTTCTGTAATTTACATTCAATATGGTGAATGATGAGGAGAATGCAGTGAACATCGCTATATTGAACACAAACCTCTGCTATTTCACTTTCTCTTATGGTATTTTTCCAGCTCACTGAAATAATGAAAACCAAGATTGAAGAAGCAAGGCTGAAAGAATTCTCCTTCTTACAAAATTAAAAGAATGTGATGAGTTATTTTGAGGACAAATTAAAACATTAGTAATATAACTAATATTATTTCATATATATTCTATTAATATTAATCAGAGAATATTATAAATGCTAAAAAAATATATACATAAAGAGGTCTTAATAACTGACAAGGATTCATTGTATATTAACTATTTTTAAATGGTATGTAAGCTACCTTTGAAACCGAAATCAAAAGCTTATTTTACTTATTTCATGACCTTTGGCCCTTCAGTGTATATTTTATGTCAGTGTATTTAACTAAAGGTCAGGTTCATTACCCTGATCAATTATATTTCCAGCACGTTAGCAATCATCCAAGTTATGCGGTATTTTATTTTGTTCTAGGAGGCATCGGTAGAAAATGTTCCTATAACACGATAAAAAAAATTTCCTAATGCAAATACATTTAGTCTTTTTCGTATTTAACCTTCAAAATTCAAAATCAAAAAAGAATCCTACCTAAATGTCATATATAACATTAACACACACCCAACAAACGTAGATGAAAGGCCACAATGATATAATTTATTCAACAGATAATTAACATAACTTGGTATGTAGAGCTTTACTCTCAATTACACACTGACATCTTCTGCTGTTATTTTTCTCCATTCCTCTTTTAATATGTCTCAAAATTCTTTGAAAGTACTTAGGTTTCTCTTATTACTTCTTTCTAAAATCTCTTATAAATATTAAAGATGTTGAGATGAGATAAATAGTAGAATCTTTTTACGTTATAAAAGAAAATTATTTTAATGATAATAGACGAAGCGGCTTCGCCACTACTCCATACAGGGAAGCTTGCTCTTCTCATGCAGACCTTCGGTCTGTAACCTACGGCCAATGGCAACAGGGGTTTTGTTCTAAAACAAATAAAACGTTCCGGGTGCATATCCCCTAATAAGTCACTTTTAGTCAATCCTTTTTCACGTCGATCATTATTTTCTCGGCCCAAAGGCAGAAGAAAATCTGTTATCGAAATTATTCTAAAATTCAGGAAAAAAAATTCTCACGACTCTTTTTTTTTTTTTAATTTACTCGAAAAAAATCATTTTGCTTTACTCGTTTTTAGGGGATAGTAGTTATTTTCTCCCACTGAAGATTAAAATTAAACATCTATTTTGGAAATAGCCGTGCCTAAATTAAAAAAAAAATCTGAAATTCAACATTTGTAATTCTTTTTCTTTTTTTTAAAAGTTCTAAAATATTCGATATCATTTTTTTATGAACTTCACTATATGAATTTTTTTTGTTTTTAAAAAATTTCACAAATATTCGATAATATATATGTATAACCAAAACTTTTAGGAGTTTAACCATTTAAAATTCCTTTTGTTTTTAAAAACTGCAAAACATTCGATAATATATATATATATATATATATATATATATATATATATATATATATATATATATATATATATATATATATATAAATCACATATTTTATGAACCAGATCATTTGTAATTCTTCTTGTTTTTAAAAAAATCCAACATTCGAAAATTATATTTATTTTTCTTAACATCAGTTTAAAAAAAATACAGTTAAAATATACTCTTACGCTAAACTAATGTCAAACATTTAGCCATAACTATGTCCTTATCTTGAAAGTTGCTTTAGTCAATTTGTCCATACAAACTTATTTTTAAAAATAAGAAAAAAAATCCTGGAAAATTGGCGAAATAAAATATAGTGTGATGGATAAAACTTCCTATAATCTAAACCTGTTAATTTTTAACATTCTTAAAATTCGCAAGAATTTAAATAGTTCGGAATTGAACGGAAGTATATTACTTTCTTTTATGATGTCATCGTATGTGTTTCTATGAGGTTACCATTTTCAATGTGTCTAAGAAGTATGACTAACATAAGAGGATAAGTCTTCGTTTATCGAAATTATTAGGAGAGTTTGTGTAGTTGCGCCAATCTTTTATATATATATATATATATATATATATATATATATATAACACAAAATAGCACTAAGAATAATTTAAAATGGTTCCGAGCACTTCGTCTTAATATCAAAGACCTCTTTGGGGAATGAGAACGGATGAATTTGAAAGGGTATAAAAAGTGAGAGTTTGAATGGATTTGATTATCTGACTGGAAGCAATCTGGATATGACTAAGGAATATTAAATAAATATCATTTCGTTTTTATTGAGATTAAATATTAGGTTGAGGAATAAGTTCTTGCGTTTTTTTTAATGTTGTGTTAATTTAAGTTTTGTTGACGTGATTTGTGCACATATTAAGAAACAATATTAAATAATTAGAGCAAAATTTGCAAAGGTTAGGCTACGTCTCTTAACAGCGTAGACTATTAGGCTTTTGCTTAGGCTACGTCTTGAAGTTGAGTAATAAGTCATTGCGGTTTATTTAAAAGTTGTGTTAATTTAACTTTTGTTCTGTACCCTCAAAATGGAATGTCAAGTTGAAAGAAAGGCGCATTTTCGACACTTGTTGTTATTCATTTTCAATCGAGACGGGAACAATGCAAACGCAGCCAATGCTCTTCGCGATATTTCGTGCTGTGTACGGAGACAATGCTTTATCAAAAAGGACAGCTCAATGGTGGTTTTCACGTTTCAAAAACGGTCATTTCAATCCTAAAGACGAAGAACGTTCTGGTCGCCCCATTAAGTTGGGTGAAGATCGATTGAACGACCTTCATGAAAATCCTCGTCAATCGACTAGAGAATTGGCTGAGCAAATTGGCATGTGATCAGAAAACTGTAGTGAACCACCTTTATTCGGTGCATGGGTTCCGCACGCTTTGAGCGACAGCAACAAAATTGAATGCTCCACGATTGCCGCAGCTTTGCTTGCTTGTCACCGCATCATCACCGCATCATCGAAACCAATGGCTTAGCCCAAATAAAAAAAACACTTCCGCGATTAAAGCAAGGACAACATCCACGAAAGACGATGCTGTGTGTGTGGTGGGATTGTAAAGGAATCATTCATTATGAGCTCCTTGCGAACAACGAGATTGTCAATGCAGAACTCTACGTTCAACAAATGTATCGACTCGCCGAAGCTATTCGTGAAAAGCGACCTCATCGACGTTATGGAGTCCTTATGCAACACGAAAATGCTCGTCCTCACATTGCTAATATGACAAGAGATGCTATCCAAACGGTTAATTAGGAAATCTTGCCGCATACTCCTTATTCGCCAGACTTGGCGCCATCGGATTTCCATCTGTTCTGATTGCTCTCCAACAATTTGCACGGCGTTTCGTTCAATACTGATGTAGAATCAAAAACCTGGTTAGACGAATTCTTAGAGTCAAAATCCAGAGATTTTTATTGCAGAGGCATCGAAAAACAAGTTGAACGTTTGGAAGAAGTCGTAAATAACAACGGATAATACATTATTGATTAAATTACATATTGCTATCAATTGAAAATGATGTTTTTCTAAAATTGTTAATAGTAATGAATAAATTTGATAAAACAACAAGAACTTATTCCTCAACCCAATACATGGCGATTGGATCTAAGACGTAGAGACAAGGGTATATGTTAAAGAGGTCAATAAGATTTCTACAAAGCTATTTCAAAATATTGCATGAAACGATCTTGCTACAATTATAAATGGAACCAGCACTGTCCTAATTAATTACATGATCGAATGTGGGCAATTGTATAAAGTCGGGCGAATTGTGTGTTATAATTGAGTACATTGGTAAGATGCTGTTTAACCAATGTACACAATTGCAAATAGGAAAGCGTTGAGAAGACCTGCAGCAGGTTCAAACGTCGCTTGGACGCTCTGGTTGAGGCCGACGGCGAATTCACTAAATGAATCGTACCGCAATCCTTTTAATAGAAGTTATATATCAATAATTGCGAATCTATCGTAGAATTGCAGAATGATTTTTCATGAATTGCTTAATTTTTGAAATCATTGGTATATATTAGTGATGGGACTAGTACTCAGTATCGGTATCAAATATCGGTAGTATCAGCTGTTTTTAGTGGTATCGGAACTCATATCGGTATCGGTACTTTTATGTCTCATTTCCGATATCAAAATCCAATACCTGCCCATTAATTCCCAAGACACTGTATGCAATCATTTTACAACATATATTCATTCTATTTAATGATTATATTCTTGTGTCTCGTAGGTGGAAAAATTCACATAATATTCATCTAATTTATTTACACAAAATTTAACATTTTTTCACCCTTTCAAACCCTTAGTTTTTCAGAGAACCAAAAGAAATAAGCACAGGCCAAACGACTAGTTTACCCGTACATGAAATATTCACGTAATTGCAATCAATCAAATAACTACAGTTATTTTGGTATAAATAATATAATTTTATTTGAATGTTTAACTCAATATTCGTAAATTTCGATAATTTTATCCCGTTCAAAAATATTTTAAAAATAGTGTACACTTGCCATCATAAATGACGGATAATTTTACATTATTTCATCTGTATTATTATTGGGTAAATCATTAACAAAATATTAGAATTTCTAAAGTCACTTCCGTCACAATGAAAATTATTATTACACAAAAAATACATGCAATTAGCTTGAAATCAAAGCCATTCCATATCGTCATATTGTATGTACATCTGCTACCAAACCAATTAATTTCTATTTTTATTCCATCATTTTTTCCGAGCAATTTGATTTGGTTTAAAAAGGCTGAAAGTTAAGCTTTAAATAAACTCTTTAATCTTTATGCACAACTTTTATCTATAATTGTATATTTGTTTTATATTCCTTCGATATTCATATTCAATTTTCACCCATTGCAGAATGAATATGAACAGTTACATTAAATAAACGGTAGTATTAGACATTAGCCATATCAAACATGTTCAAACAGCGTTCATTCAAATGAACAAACACGAAACATATGACTCAAGATTTGTTATTGTATTACTATTCTTTCAATCTATAATCAAATGCGTAGAAATTTCTTTTTAATAGGAAATTGTTTAGAATATTGGGTTTGAAGTACGACTAATATTCAAGTTTACACCTAAATTGTCTGTTGTTAATTATTTGGTTGCTAAAGGAATTAGTTGTATAATTGGATGCCTAAGTATTCTATTTTGTAATAGCGTAAAGAATTAAACAATTCTCCATTGTTCAGTAGTATTATTCTTCAAACAAATCAATAGAAACCTATATAAGTATTTACTAATACACAAACACGTACGTATATTATATATATATATATATATATATATATATATATATATATTTAAGTACTCGGTACTCGTATCGGGATCGGGAGTATACAATGGTATCGTACTCGGTATCGGTACTCGCTTGAACATCTGGTATTAAAGCTCAGTTGAACCTTGTTTTTAATAATCCAACCTTTATTTTTCTTCTCTAATTTTCTTATAATACTTTTTTTGCCTGACCAATGTTTATGAATTAGAGTTTCAATATTCATAATTTATTGAAATATTTGAATCTTATTTCAATAAAATTCTTTGCGAGGCAAATAAAATATAATAAGTAAATTATATTTAGTTGGACATGGTTTTTAACAAAACGTGCATAAAATAAATATATATATATATATATATATATATATATATATATATATATATATATATATATATATATATATATATATACATTAGGGTATTTTTCACGCTTATAAAAGTTTAATTTCTTTTTTTTGTCTGTCAACCTTTCAGATATCCAGTTAGTTATGTAAACTGATCTTTGGGAATTTTATGGTTTATTTTTCATTTTAAGGTGCCTTAAGGCTCGTAAATTTTGGCTTGCTTGTGTAAATTACAATTACATTCCAAACGCAACAATTATTTTAAACTCTGACAAGTTTTCAACAATTAATAACTATTTATTAATCAGTAATAAGCCTTTATTAATTTATGTTGTATTCGAGTTAATTATTTATTAATTAATATTTGCTACGTAGAGCTCAAGGAATGTTAACGAAAATTGCATGAAACTGAATTTCCGATGCAAATTTATTAATAATTGGAAGCCTTCTAAAAACGAATTTTCCCGTGCATTCTTTGAATTTTGAATAGGATAGAAATATCACAAATAAGACATACAGGTATAATACGTGTGTCAAGTCAAATTTGCGAGTGAATATTTTTTAACTAGAATTTCTAGTAGAGAGAATGAGGAAATAGAAGACATTTTCTACATTTTTCCAAACCTATTTAATATACCTGACGCTGATGCCGCAAAACTGATCCTGAACCCCGACGACGACTTTCAGTTCTTGGAAGATCAACAACAGCATAGTCGACAGGGAACTATGGCTGGAATAAACAAGGTAATAAAGGAGGAGGAATGATGACGTTTGAAAAGCTAACAAATGTAAAAAAGATTTGTCAATAAAGCAAGAATGAAGTATTAAGCAAATATAAAAAACTGTAGATTCGACTAAAACAAGTGAATCTACTAAATCAGATACAGTGGGTTCCTATTCTTTTTAGATTTCTGATTACCAGCTAACTGTTTAAGGTACAACCGGGGAAACATCCTTCGTAAAAAACAAAAACAAAAGAACATCAAGACTCTAAACTTTTGTAACAGCATAGATAAAATTAGGGAGTCAAGTGATTTAGTGTCATGAGATTCCCGTTAGCCATTCAACTGTATACATACCTCAAATAAGGACAACCTTGAAGCTGAAATACAGCATAAAAAGTAAATTAAAGAATCCTTGGCCGATAAGGTGCTTATTATTTACTGCAATAAAAAAATATGTTATAATGGGCTGGTAAAGAAAAGGTAGATAAACTGTCAATTATTGTATCTGGAGATGGTATCGAAGAAATACTTATCATTCCAAATATTTCATCTGTAACTGGTGTTGCTAAAGGTGATGCGGTGGTTTCTACATTAAAAAATTTCAATCTTCAAGATTCGGCCAAATGTCATGAGTTTTGATACAACACCGTCATTTGTGAGTGAACGCGGTGCCGCATCTAACTCTATCGAAAATAAACTTAGAAGGAGGTTGTTCAAACTTACATAAACACACCATATTTCGATCTTTAAGTCAATAAGGCCTACACATTTTTGCTGAATTTTTTTACAGGACTAGAAATACTGTTTTTGAAAAGATTTAAGAAAAGCTGGAAATCCCATCATCCTTCATCTTTCCCACCCATTTCAGGTGAGCTAAATGATGCAAATGTCTCAGCTGATATATTTTGCTACAATAATACTTATAGATACATAATCAAAAGAAGATTATCGGGAACAGCTAGAACGACGGATTACAGTTCTCGGTTAAACTCAGCCAAGAGGTATCGAATTCAAAGGTTTTGGATATCTATACAGAGCAGGATGGATGTCAAAGTTCAGTTATGCTATAATATTATTTCTTTTCCAACATTAAATAAATATAACTCTCAAATAAATAAGTAGAATCCCGAGGTTTGTGATTTTTGTTGTCTGTATGTATCTGGTAGTCTGGTTCACTACTCCAATGGGAATCTCCTCTCCTTATCTGGATCTAGCATATATGGCAAAACTCACTAAATTTCATGATCTTAATCTTGCTGAAGCAGTTATCGACGTTTTAAAAATACACTAGTGAAAATGTTTAAAAAAGTTACGCTTCTTAAGCCATCAAGCGATATAATATGGAACCACTTACATCGTTACTTTACAAAGGCAGCAAAAAAGTTCTTTTGTAAACTAAACCTTGATCTACCATTTTTGAAGAACGATCCAGCTTATGGGAAGAGGATGAATATTAAAAGTAGAAAAAAATGTTGGTTCTTTACAAGTCGTGAACACTATAGAAGAAAGGAGGTGGCTCTCGGTGAGATCTCGGGTAAATTGAGAAAATATGAGAAACTGTACTAATATCTCATACAATGTGTGAAGCATCACCAGAAATCGTTTCCACACGTCAACAAATAAACTCTATTAAGATCTTCACTAAATTTGAGACATACAGCAATCTGCAATTTGAAATGGCTTAATAAAACAAAAATGACAATTTTAACATTCAAAAATAATTTAAACTTTGGCTCTCATTAAGCGCTTTTTAATTTTAGAGCGGATTTGTAATGCAAGTTTGTAATTTTTAATTGTTGTAGGAAAGGGAATAAATATAAATGACGAGAGAATACATTTATAAAATTTATAAACGAGTGTTTCTAAATGAAAAAAATATTAGGCAATGTTTCCAGATTCAAAAGTACTGAAAAAACTGATTATATCTATACCGAAAACGTTATAAAGAGGTTTTCTCGCGTGTATTTTCGTATTTCCTTCCACTCGCAAGGCAATGTGTCCAGTAGCATTGGGAACCTTACTGCGTTTGCTTCTAGTGAAGTGCGTATACTCCAGGACCAAAGAGAGAAAGTTTGCCCTTTAGGCCTCAACATTTGGAGTTTGCTCTCTCGGCCCCCAAACCTGCAGGAGGATCTCTAGTTATACGTATATCTGCCATATATTTTCATTTTCTCCATCTTCACCATTTCATTTACACATCTCCACTTGCCAATATTCTATGTGATATTCTTCCGTTGGTATTGCGCTGTAAATTCGCAGAAAAACAAATAACTCATTGTTCCCACATAAGTTCTAGAATGCCTTCTTCAAGCAACCACTCTGGCAATATTCAATCAAGCTCAAGTATTCATCAATGCGCACAGCGATATAAAGCGAGAGATGATTTCCTACTTCAATTTTAGTGAAATCACAATAAAATGTTTGTTTTCCATTCTCTTTGGTGTTCTTACTCTCAACAACCCCTCGAGACTAAGACCATCACTGTATATTGCCATTAGAAACAGCTCATATACATAAACATGTCAAACCACATGCGCAAGTTGCATTAACGCGCCTTAGCTAAGGTCGTGTCAAATTTTCACCAACCTAGACTTTACCATTCGCACCCACCATAATTTAAGGGCAACGAACTCATTCCCTGTAGGGCGAAATCTGCGATGGGAGTCAGATTCCTCTCCTAATGGAGCAAAATTCGATCTCCCTGTAATCTCTCACAGCTATTTCCAGCAGTGCTCACGCAACTCTCTTTTGATGAGCGATTAATTTTTTTTCACAAACCTGACAGTATAATGGCAGATGTAGAGGAATTAAAGAACGAAAACCTTTTGTCTCATCAGGCACCCTTTTCCACCGTTTTTCACGGTCCGCGGCGGTATTTGTCTGCCAAAGGAAGGAAACCATGGTGCCATTCTCTCTTGCAAGTCTGTGCTGAGGTGATCGCATCTTCCAACATCAAGCCCACAAATGTGTTAATCCTTTCCAATTTTCAATCTGGAAATCGCAAACAGCTCGCCACCGCATACACCGTGAGAACAGTTGTAAGGTTTGAATCCTTTTCTCTTTCTTCGTAAATCTGCTCTGAAGACTACATTTCATGGTGGACAGTGGCTGGTCCATCTCTAAGATATCAGCATCGAAGGGAAACAGGAGCTGAATTTTCTTGGCGATTGCTATTTAATGTAAAGTCGATTCGATCTCCCATGGAAAGCTATTTTCCTTCATGCTATATCCAAGCAAGACCTTCTGGCTATTTTTAGTAGCAGATGCCCCATAATTTATTTTGAGGGGCGGATTTTCTGCAGGCACCCTTCACAGGGTCTTTTCCACGGCTCCCATGCTTTGTATGCACCCTCAGTCACCCAGGCGGCATCTTTTCAGGGAGGTGACTCACTAAGCCAATAGGACAATTTTTCAGCTGTCAAATCAACTATACAATTGCAACATGATAAATTACTCTCATGTTTACTGAATTAAATTTCGGCGACTGCCTGGTAAATCAAAGGAACACAGAACAAAATAAATTCAAACTACTGGTCAGCCCATGCCTTTGGCCCCTGCAAAACTCAAAGCAACTAAAGACGAACTGGATAAGATACAAAAAGAAGCCATCATTAGATCATCTCTAATTGAATTCACCTCTGTACCCTGTTTCTAGAAGGGTTGCACTTACAGGCTAATATGTGTCATACGTAATTTGAACTCAGTCACTAAACCTGAGTGATCTCAAATCCAATACTTTTTGGAATTCACATGACATATTTTCGATGTAAAAGTTTTTTTAAAGCTTGATCTTTTACTGGAATTTCATTAAATTCCCGCAAAAGAATTGAACCTACCAAAACTGCTGTAACTACCCACTTTGGGCTGTTTGATTTCATTTTTATGCCACTTGGTCTGAGATAATTATCTTAAACGCTTGTGCGCTTCTTAAATGAAGTATTTTTTGACCTTACCTTTGTGCTTTGTTTCTTAGCTAAAATATTGATAGATCCATCGAGTTAGGAACAAAATCTTTCAAACTTCAAACAACTCTTTTGGGGGCCTAAATGCTTACGGAGTGAAAATCAATCCGGCGCAAATAAACAACTGAAATTTCAAGTGCATCTTTAATCAACAAGGACATCTGTCAACTTTACGACCAGTTAGGGGCCATAAAAACTTCTCCTTAATCGAAAACTCTCAAATCCCTAACACGGCATTTGAGCTCCTTTAAATTCTAGAGAAAACACGTAAAGAAAGTTTATGGTAATGGTACTGTTGGTGTTACTAGTTTATGTAGTGGTATAAGTTGCTGATTTGTGGGTGCGTGGTCGATGATTATAAGGGCGTGTATTGAAGAGTCCTCGTTGCCATTGCGCTCGACGGTCGACGAGGACTTTAGGTAGTGGGCCTATTGTACACCTCTGTCAAATTGATTCGGAATCCTTATAATTTCTCACGAGGGTTATGCGTTAGGCTGGGATAAGCAAAGGTGTCTCAGTAATCAGGGTAAGTAAATGAGCCTATGTTTGTCAGATTATATTTGTTGAGCTGCTGATAAATGTTCCAATCACGCGTATGTTTGTTTGCATGCGATCTTGGTATTTGTCCAGGTAGTCACTTTTGATATCTTTGCATGTTCTCGGTAATAAGGCTAAGTAAAGGACTTTGAAAGTACACGGAAAAAAAAATATAACTCTATCCTTGAATTGGCCTACTAAAGGGGCAAGCAAAAACGATTATTGTGTAGGCTTACTGTTTTACGCGAAGTATCAAGTCTAAAGCGCAGGACTTAGGCAATTAAATGGGATTGCGTGACGCTACTAAGGTAATGAATTGAGTTAATGAATCAAGAATTTTAAATCTTCCTCTGAATAATGAGAATCTGCCTCTCTTTCTCTCTCTCTCTCTCTCTCTCTCTCTCTCTCTCTATCTCTCTCTCTCTCTCTCTCTATATATATATATATATATATATGTTACGTCTTTCAAGGGGCGTGACCTTGACTTGTCCGTGGGGCAGACCGAGTCATCTAGTTTGTTCGTTATTTCCACCCTTTGGGCAGAGTTTCCGACAGTTATGTGTACATGTTCTGCATACATTTTTCACATAGATTTAGCTTTATTATATGGATTACTCTGGTCAGAGCCTATATTTGTTCAGCTGACGATAAATGTTCCCAACACGCGTATGTTTGTTTGTGTGTGTCGTAGAATTCTTTCTGATAAAAACCCTACTTACCTGACACCTCTTTTGTTTAGTGTCGTAGAATGCCCCTCCTTTTTGTTCTAGTCTCTAAGAGTGCTAAGGGTGTCTAATATATTGATATTATAAGAATATCTTAAAGAACAGAGCCGTTATCAAACACGTAAGGATATAAAAGAAACGCCCACTAATTCACAAAATAAACTTATATATTATCTTTAACCATTGAATACACAACCTTTATACATTAACTACAGCAATACTCTAAATATTATTATAAACAAGAATTAATTAAATTAGTTTCCCCACAATTTTACATAGAAAATTAAAAAACCCTTAATTCATCGATTACCCACAAAAAAAAACAACAAAACAAGCTACTTCCTTACCTTTCTAAGTTTTTGAGAACTTAAATCCTACCGATAAATATTAACACGAGCAACAAATGAAAACATGGTTTCACGCTCATTAGGTACTGAAATAACCCTCCATGGTTTTTCGTCTCCACCTATAGAGCAGCTGTACATTATCGGCTCCTTTGATGTAGCTGATCCTAAAATGGTGCTCTGTGACCATTATTCTACCGCGCCTGAGTCGGCCGTTCTGGTTATTGAGTCTACCCAAGTATGGTACTAAATGGTAGCGGTATTTCAACCTACTCGAATTACCCTTCTTATGGTACTTGACTACCTTTAAACTGAACATTATGGCTAGAGCGACCTGTTGTAGCGGGGCATAATTGATGGGAGCGTAGGTCCCATAGCTCTCCTTTAACCAGGTACACGGGAAGATCGTGTCTGGGTTCGATCTTTGGGGATCGAGAAAACTTTTCCCTGCGAGGTCGTTAGTGGGCTTGGCGCTCACTACGACTTGGCGATTTAGCGGTAACTCCGTGGACGTTCCGTTCGGGGAGGAGACTACTAGGGGTAGGGGATACTCATCCGCGTCTACCATTTGACTAGTCTTACCTGGGTGCATAGCCCCTCTTTCCTCCTTCCTTGTCAACTCATTTGACTTACTTCTCTTCGCCGGTAGTTCCTCAGGTACACCTGCTCGTACCTCTACCCTACCTTCAACTTCTTCCCAGATAACCCCATTTGGCTGGGTTCTCCTCGTAGGTTTTCCTTTAGGTATTCCTGCTGTTACCTCATTCCTACTTCCTACTTCTTCCATCGTTACCCCATTTGGCTGGGTTTCCCTCGATGGTCCTTTTTTACGTTCAGGCCGGGCTCCAACTTCCTCGGCCTCTATGAGATTCTCGATAGGTGCTCTTTCGAGTGCGAGCAATCTTTCCTTTTCTTCTCTCTCTTCTCTTTCCGCTTGAGCACATTCTTTTTCCCTCTGTATTCTTCTTTCATCTATTTCTTTTTTTATCTTTATTCTCCGCTCTTCCGACTCTTTTTCCCTCTTCATTCTCCTTTCCTCGGCTTCTTGTTCTGCTTTCGCTATTTCGTTTTCCAGTCGAGTTCTTCTTTCTTCATCTTCCAGCTTTATCTTTAGTCTTCTTTCTTCATCTTCTATTTCTGTCCTTATTCTGAATTCTCGTGCTTCTCTTTTCAACAGTATTATTCTTTCGCTTGTTTTACCTCCTCTCAGCATTCTTCTTTCCTCTGTTTCTATTTTCCGCTGTATTCGGGATTCTTCACTTTTCAGGTTCATCCATATTTCCATTAATTCACGTTCTCTTTTATCCTCTCTTATTATATCCTCTGTTTCTCTCTCAAACTTTATTAATTCTTGTTCTTTTTCTATATCCCAAATTCTTTCTTCTTCTACACAATCTATTCTTAGTTCTGCCATGACATAGTCATGCATTTCTGTGCCTTCAAGTCCCAGACTTTGGGCTTGTTGGTAAAATCTTTTGACTGGATCCATTTCGTGCTGGTCCGTCGATTTTTCCTTTCTGTATTTTCAGATAATTATGCCGCCACTCACCAGGTAGCGCTCAGCATAACTTACCCTTAATCCCACTACTATGCTGATTGAAATACCACTCCCGACAACAAATTTACCACTTGACCTACCAATTACCTTTTAGATTGTTACCACCCCTAACTCTACCAATTTTCCTCTCGTCAATTATTCTTTTGTTCCTGATATTCCTTTACGTGTTGGCTCTTTCTTAATTAGACACTGCTGGGTTCCTTCTAATAACAACCTACAAAACCTGACACCACTTTAATTATGTCGTAGAATTCTTTCTGATAAAAACCCTACTTACCTGACACCTCTTTTGTTTAGTGTCGTAGAATGCCCCTCCTTTTTGTTCTAGTCTCTAAGAGTGCTAAGGGTGTCTAATATATTGATATTATAAGAATATCTTAAAGAACAGAGCCGTTATCAAACACGTAAGGATATAAAAGAAACGCCCACTAATTCACAAAATAAACTTATATATTATCTTTAACCATTGAATACACAACCTTTATACATTAACTACAGCAATACTCTAAATATTATTATAAACAAGAATTAATTAAATTAGTTTCCCCACAATTTTACATAGAAAATTAAAAAACCCTTAATTCATCGATTACCCACAAAAAAAAACAACAAAACAAGCTACTTCCTTAACTTTCTAAGTTTTTGAGAACTTAAATCCTACCGATAAATATTAACACGAGCAACAAATGAAAACATGGTTTCACGCTCATTAGGTACTGAAATAACCCTCCATGGTTTTTCGTCTCCACCTATAGAGCAGCTGTACATTATCGGCTCCTTTGATGTAGCTGATCCTAAAATGGTGCTCTGTGACCATTATTCTACCGCGCCTGAGTCGGCCGTTCTGGTTATTGAGTCTACCCAAGTATGGTACTAAATGGTAGCGGTATTTCAACCTACTCGAATTACCCTTCTTATGGTACTTGACTACCTTTAAACTGAACATTATGGCTAGAGCGACCTGTTGTAGCGGGGCATAATTGATGGGAGCGTAGGTCCCATAGCTCTCCTTTAACCAGGTACACGGGAAGATCGTGTCTGGGTTCGATCTTTGGGGATCGAGAAAACTTTTCCCTGCGAGGTCGTTAGTGGGCTTGGCGCTCACTACGACTTGGCGATTTAGCGGTAACTCCGTGGACGTTCCGTTCGGGGAGTTACAAGGAGTTACAAGGAAAGAAGGTACCCTAGGAGACCTTACGGTCCATTCAAAGAGGGTACCTTGGGACTAGCAATCGAGCGGGCACATGGCTGCTCAATTGTTTTGCGTCCCTAAACGGCCACTTTTCAAGACTTTGTCTAGTCTTGACTTGAACTGGTCAACAGATTCACTGTTGACAACTTCCACTGGAAGTGCGTTCCACTTACCGCAGATACTGTAGGTGAAAAAGTTTCCACACAGATTGCGGTTGTAACGCTTCAGTTCAAGTTTGAAGCCGTGATTGCGCGTTCTGTTCTCACTCAGTGTGAAAATATCCCGGTAGTCAACATTGTCGAACCCTCGAAGTATTTTGAAAACTTCGATGAGCTGACCACGCAGTCTACGGGTTTCCAACGAGAACAGATCTAATTCCCTTAGTCTATCCTCATAACTTTTATGTCGGATAGAGGGAATCAGTTTGGTTGCCCTGGCTTGTACGCGTTCCAACCTTGCGATGTCCTTTCGAAACGAAGGACTCCAAAATTGTACGGCATACTCCAGGTGCGGCCGAACTAGGGAGTTGTACAGACAAAGTACTATCTCCCTGTTACGGTATCCAAACTGGCGCTTTATGTAGCCTAACATCCTTTGGGCTTTCTTCTCTGCCTCGATGCACTGTTTCGAGAACTTGAGGTCACTAGTGACAGTAACACATAAGTCCTTCTCAGTGTCACTCGATTCGAGAGCAGTGCCCTTAAGGATATAATGAGATTGGGGATTTCTGTGGCCGATATGCATTACTTTGCACTTGTTCACGTTGAACGGCATTTGCCACGTGTCCGACCACTCCCCAATCTTCCCAAGGTCTTCCTGCAGGCGGGCAGTATTTCCATCCTTTGCAACGTTCATACCAAGCTTGGTATCGTCGGCAAATTTGGAAATCTTGGCAACCATGTCACCGTCCATGTCGTTGACGTAGATGATGAATAGTAGTGGTCCTAGGACAGAACCTTGAGGCACTCCGCTAGTAACGGGCACCCACTCAGAAGCCTGTCCATTCACCACCACCCGTTGCCGTCTGCCACTTAGCCAGTTCTCGATCCAGCCGGCTACTTTTCCGTCTATGCCCAGCGCTCGCACTTTCCGGAGAAGGCGGCGGTGTGGTACCTTATCAAAGGCTTTCTGAAAGTCTAAGTAAACCACATCCACCGCCTTGTCCCGATCGTGCTCACTGAACACGAAGTGGAAGAATTCCACAAGGTTCGTCAGGCATGACCGTTGCCTTCGGAAGCCGTGCTGAGAACTCCTCAGTAGCAGGTTTGACTCTAAATACGACGTTATTTTCTCCACCATCATGCTTTCCATGAGTTTACCGACTATCGAAGTCAGACTGATAGGTCGGTAGTTTGACGGATGGCTGGAGGATCCTTTCTTGAAGATCGGAGTCACCTCCGCCTCACGCCAGTCTCTAGGAACGCATCCGGTCCGGATTGACATGTTAAAGATAGCGCACAGATGTCGTGATACTTCATCGCACACTTCCTTCAACACCTTGGGTAGAAACCCGTCCGGCCCAGGGGACTTATTCGTCTTTAGGTCAGCGATCTTTTTCTTTATTTCTCCTTCGGTGAAGTCCATTGCCTCCAGCTTTTCCCCCGAGTAGGAATAAGTGGGCTGGGGGATGGGACCACACTCTTTAGTAAACACTGAGGAGAAGTAGTCATTGAGAAGGTTAGCATTTTCTGCATCTGACTGAGTTAATGCACCCTCCTCGTCCACTAGGGGCCCAATCCTACGATGGATTGGTTTACGGCTATTTACATAGCCGAAGAACTCCTTGGGATTCTCCTTGCAGAGTCTCGCCACTCGGAGTTCCTCAGTACGCCTAGCCGCCCTTATGCTGGACTTCACTCTCCTGGCTAGCCTCCGGTACTCGTCAAAGGCACCCGAGATCTTCGATCGCCGGTACGCATTTCTCTTCTCCCTAAGCAGTTGGCCGATTTCTCGATTAAACCACTTTGGTTGAACAGAAGACCGACGGAGGCATTTTAGAGGGATGCAACTTGATTGAAGACTCATGAATTTATTTTTGAAATTGTTCCACGAATCCTCAACCTCTTCGCATACCGCTAGCCTTACATCAGTCAGCCCAGCACGAAGGCGTGCAAAGTCTGCTCTTCTCAAGTCAAGTTTCCTTGATTGACTGGCAACAGACCTTACCTTCGGGATCTTGACGGTAAATCTAACTAGCTGGTGATCACTGCCACCGAGCTCTTCGCCTACAGAGATATCCTCAACGATATCATCCTCAGAGGTGAAGACCAAGTCGAGGATATTGTCTCCTCTCGTCGGTTCTCTGACCCATTGAGTGAGGAACTCGTTGTTGGCGAACTCCAGGAGTAGGGCGCTATCGCCACAGGCTGCTCTGGTTTCCCAGTCAACTTGTCTGTTGAAGTCGCCCATAACGATGCACACTCTGCCTTGAACAAGCTCACCCAGCAGCTGGTACAGTTTCCTGTCCTTCTCAACGGGTTGGGAAGGGGGTCTGTAAAGCACCAGGGTCCTGTATCTGACAGGACCTATCTCTAGGTCAACGCCTAGGAGCTCGTGATCGGATATAATGTTGGAGTTCGTAGATTTGATTGTATCCTTGACATACAACATTACACCGCCACCCTCTCTGTCTGGCCTATCTTTGTGGAAGAGTTGGTAGCCAGGAACCGTGAATTCGCCTTCAAAGTCTCGGTTTGACGTTTTTATCCACGATTCTGTTATGGCTACCATTTCGGGTTCTTCCGTCGCTACGAGGCCACGGAGCTCAGGAAACTTGTTCCTGATTGACCTCGCATTGAACAGAAGAACTTTCAGGGAGTCCCCGACTGTAGGACTCCCTATGCTCTTCCGTTTCCCGGCTTCTTTGTTGGCGAGGCACCCCTTTTTGCGACCTCTGAGAAGGTCGTTCCTGGAGTGACACGGGCGTACTGGCGTACGTCCGCCCTCACTCTGGGCCGGATACTCCTTTCGGTCCTCTCTACGACATTCTGGATCATGTTCGACAGAAAGGCCTTTCCTTTAAAGGAAAGATGTACCCCATCCCTTTGGTAGAGATCATTTCTACCATAAAAGGTGCGGTACGGGTCCACAAAAAAGACCCCCTCTGCCGTACACAAATCTGCCAGGCGCCGGTTTAGAGACACATTCATCGAGTGAGCGGTCCGTGTTGTACCTCTCCTCGGGAGCATCCCGACTACCACACGCTTGCGGGTTTTCAGCCCACAGTCGTCCACGGCACCCATGACCGTGTGGAGGATTTTATCTGTAGGGCCTACCCTACCTCCTCTCAGGTACAGGTCGTTTCCACTGACCATCAGAGCAACGACTGAGCTCTCAGAAATCTGTGATTTCTCAGCCTCTACTCTGATGTGGTGGTTACCACATCCTGGCAGGCAGCTTACCTTCACACTAGTGCGAAGGCGGGCCGCTAGCAGGGACTGCAAGCCCCGTGCTTGAGAATCACCAATAAGGGTGACTCTTGCACATTTGTCAGCAGGCGACTTATTCTTTCCTCTCGGAAGCGACTTGCCGCTTTCCTCTTGTATCTCTGTATTTTTCTTTTTTTTCTTCCTCATCTTATTTTTCTTCTCTTCATTTGTTTTCTCTTCTTCCGTTTCTCTTTTCTCTTCTTCCGTTTCTCTTTTCTCTTCTTCTCTTTCCACTTTCCCATGCGCACCAGTAGCGCTCGAATCCTCTACACTGGGGTGAGCTGCATTATGGTCCTTTTTCTTCTTTTTCTTTTTCTTCTTCTCATTGGCTCCGCATGGCAGAAGTGGGACTGCCAGTGCAGTTTCACCTCCTTGGGCTGGAGTCACATCGGCGGAACCACCCAAGTCAGTGGGACTTTCGTCTCGAGCTTGAGCCGACTGGGCCTCTAGTTTAGAGGCTAGCTCTAGGATCTTTTCCTCGAGACGCCGAATCTGAAGCGCGTGCTGCGTTTCTAGGGTCTGCAGTTTATTTTCCAGCGCCCTAGATTTTTCTTCAGAGGCTGTGAAGAGATCCTTGAGTTCATTGCAGCATGCCACTGCCTCTCGGATCTCTCCTTTAAGGATGCAATCGGTGCATATACTTCCCGGGTGGCATTTCGAAAAACATCCTTCCGGGAAGTCCACGCACCACTTATCCTTCTGGCATATCGCACATGTATATTTAAGTGCAGCTGGACCTTTTTTCCCTGTCATTTTAAACACTTTCTCTCTTTCAAAACTTTGTGACCAATCAATAGAAAAAAGGGGGTTGGTGAGTTCTCCCCGCGTGAGTCGCTCCCGCCTATCGATCGGAGACGTTTCGGATCTTTCAGAAGGCACGCTCCATGTGCTGCTGTTCTTCCGACCGAGTCGTCAAGCCTCGGCGTGCCGTGGCTCCCAACCAAGCAGCACAGACGGTCCCCGAAGGGGCCATCGATTTGTCACCAGGTGAACAACAACGAAGCACGCCCCTTACTAAACTCCTACTAGTTCCCTTCACAACGGCCAGGATCTCGGAGCAGCGTTCAATAGATATCCCGCCCCACCAAGAGACTCGACCCAAGGCTTTTTATTGGCCTGGCAACCAACCTGGGAACAAAGGGCCGTCACCTCGGACCGATGCTACCAGAGGCACCCGTCAACGGTCACTGGGAACGGTCAATAATTACGCGCCAGGAAAGGGGTTAACGGGGCACTACCCTCATCCCATTCATCGTGCCCCAACGCCTAGGACACCTCTAGTCCTAGTCTCTCGCAACCAGTGAGCGTCGATTGGCGTTGTTTATAGAGGTTCCAAAGCCTCTCTTCTGACGCGTGAGGTAGCTGCCAGATCCTTATATGTAGATAGAGGGAAAAAAGGGGAAGGAGTGACATGATAGAAGTAGGCTTTTTTTGTTTTTTTTCTTTTTGTATAAGTTGGAGAGATAGGATAAAAGTTAAAAAGGAGAAGGATAGAGGAGAAAAAGGAAGGAGTGACGCACTTAGTCTGGAATCTCGTTTTCGAACAAATCGACATGGGAAGCCCTACCAGGGGTACCCAGAATAGGTACCCCCGCCGACATAGCTCGAAAAGTCAAAGGTACACACAAGCTCTCTTCCCGCGACAAGGGGGCGTCACCTCTCCCTCTACTTTCTTTATGAGAGAGAGAGAGAGAGAGAGAGAGGAGGAGGAGGGGAGGAGACTACTAGGGGTAGGGGATACTCATCCGCGTCTACCATTTGACTAGTCTTACCTGGGTGCATAGCCCCTCTTTCCTCCTTCCTTGTCAACTCATTTGACTTACTTCTCTTCGCCGGTAGTTCCTCAGGTACACCTGCTCGTACCTCTACCCTACCTTCAACTTCTTCCCAGATAACTCCATTTGGCTGGGTTCTCCTCGTAGGTTTTCCTTTAGGTATTCCTGCTGTTACCTCATTCCTACTTCCTACTTCTTCCATCGTTACCCCATTTGGCTGGGTTTCCCTCGATGGTCCTTTTTTACGTTCAGGCCGGGCTCCAACTTCCTCGGCCTCTATGAGATTCTCGATAGGTGCTCTTTCGAGTGCGAGCAATCTTTCCTTTTCTTCTCTCTCTTCTCTTTCCGCTTGAGCACATTCTTTTTCCCTCTGTATTCTTCTTTCATCTATTTCTTTTTTTATCTTTATTCTCCGCTCTTCCGACTCTTTTTCCCTCTTCATTCTCCTTTCCTCGGCTTCTTGTTCTGCTTTCGCTATTTCGTTTTCCAGTCGAGTTCTTCTTTCTTCATCTTCCAGCTTTATCTTTAGTCTTCTTTCTTCATCTTCTATTTCTGTCCTTATTCTGAATTCTCGTGCTTCTCTTTTCAAAAGTATTATTCTTTCGCTTGTTTTACCTCCTCTCAGCATTCTTCTTTCCTCTGTTTCTATTTTCCGCTGTATTCGGGATTCTTCACTTTTCAGGTTCATCCATATTTCCATTAATTCACGTTCTCTTTTATCCTCTCTTATTATATCCTCTGTTTCTCTCTCAAACTTTATTAATTCTTGTTCTTTTTCTATATCCCAAATTCTTTCTTCTTCTACACAATCTATTCTTAGTTCTGCCATGACATAGTCATGCATTTCTGTGCCTTCAAGTCCCAGACTTTGGGCTTGTTGGTAAAATCTTTTGACTGGATCCATTTCGTGCTGGTCCGTCGATTTTTCCTTTCTGTATTTTCAGATAATTATGCCGCCACTCACCAGGTAGCGCTCAGCATAACTTACCCTTAATCCCACTACTATGCTGATTGAAATACCACTCCCGACAACAAATTTACCACTTGACCTACCAATTACCTTTTAGATTGTTACCACCCCTAACTCTACCAATTTTCCTCTCGTCAATTATTCTTTTGTTCCTGATATTCCTTTACGTGTTGGCTCTTTCTTAATTAGACACTGCTGGGTTCCTTCTAATAACAACCTACAAAACCTGACACCACTTTAATTATGTCGTAGAATTCTTTCTGATAAAAACCCTACTTACCTGACACCTCTTTTGTTTAGTGTCGTAGAATGCCCCTCCTTTTTATTCTAGTCTCTAAGAGTGCTAAGGGTGTCTAATATATTGATATTATAAGAATATCTTAAAGAACAGAGCCGTTATCAAACACGTAAGGATATAAAAGAAACGCCCACTAATTCACAAAATAAACTTATATATTATCTTTAACCATTGAATACACAACCTTTATACATTAACTACAGCAATACTCTAAATATTATTATAAACAAGAATTAATTAAATTAGTTTCCCCACAAAAATTGGTTAACGTTTTCTCTACACAAAACGATAATATAAGAATTAGGCTTACGGACTCATGTGGAGTTTAAAGGGCCTCAGAAATGTTATTTACTCTTGACGCGTGTAGATGGGCAAAATTACACAGTCGTTTTGGCGAGGGTAGCAGCTGGGGGGTCCACACGTTCTTCCGGGGGGGAAGGGTTCTTTAAGGACGAAAACCAAGACGGTGCTTTATGCAACACCTAGGCAGTCGTGGTCTCTCTAGCGAGAGTGAGTCGAACTTGGTTCTTAAATCAAGTTAACTTGGAGTGCGGTGTGATCACCGAGTAACGAGCTCGAGGAGGAGCTTTTCTCCTTCGTTACTTATTTCCTTATGGACGAGGACTGAAATCGGGGAGGGTCTTCTTCACGGGCGAGGATAACGGAGGGGGATTTCTCTGACGAGAATAAGTTACTTAAAGGTTGGTGTGGCCACCGAATAACGGGCTTGAGGGGGAGCCTTTTCCTTCTTCTTCTTAATTCCTCAAGGACGAGGAATACCTCTGGTGTTTAAGGTGCACCAGGATATGAGGAGTCTCTCTGGCGAGAGTAAGTCGAACTTACCCAAAGTTCACTTATCGTTTGGTTTGATAACCAGGGACTTAGCTCAAGGATGAGCTTTTTCTTAGCCCCTTAAGGTAGGTAGCCCTGCCTCTCTTGCAGGGTACTTCTTGGTCTGGCGAGCCAAGTACACTGCCTCTCCAGTCTCGGTAGCTCGGTTGTGGATCCGAGGACTTCGTCACCTAGAGACTGACGTATACTACCTCGATTTTCCTCAGAGTTCCTCATTTATACCTCGCACCCCCACTGGGGGAGTGGTAAGGGGGAGAGGGGCTTGAGGACGGCCCCAGGAGAGTTCTTTTTCCAAAGGGTCTTTCCCACGAAGTCAAACATCGGCTCCTCATTAGCCTTCGAGATTGGGAGAAACCCGTCTCCAATTTCTTGTTCGATGTGAAACTGGATCTCACTCTGCTGGGGGAGATCTTACCTTTTTGACCTTTAGGGTCTTACATGGCACCGAGTTGTGCCACACTGTGGTTAAACACTGACCCGCCGATGCCTGGGGCGGATGTCCTTGCGGTAACCACCGCCTTGGGACTGCATCACGAGTGAACGGGGGGGGGGAAGTGACCATTCCCTTACAGTGTGTGATCCCCATATTTGTCCAGGTGGTCACTTTTGATATCTTCATAAGTTGTGTGTGACTCTAATGACCCCTTGCCTCAGATCTATTTGTACAGTTTAACATACATAGTTTAAATTCCTAATTCTCTTTGTTTCTTTATTTATTAGACTTGGCATATTATTTCCTTAATTTACACAAATGGCAATTTTTAGGATTTGATAAATCCACCGAGCGTCCATTTGTGGAGGTTCTCGCTGTGCCTAGTAAATCCTGCCATTTGGTGCCAGAGGCCTACCTATTTTATAGAACGAGCCCTAGAGGTTCACACAATCTTAGGTTTTCTCATAGCCTTCTCAGTGGGGCTCATACTCATAGCGAATTCCCTTATCTGTTATTTATTAGTATTTAAAATCGTCAAATATGCGATCGCTAATATTATTAAAATTTACTTTACATTAGCATCGTTTTGGTTGCTAGATTAGACGGCACGGTTTCGGAATTGGATCAAATGGATAATAATAAATGGGCCCCATCATCCATTTTCTTAAAACGGGCAATCGCAGACTAAAAACATATATCAACGATTTCATTTGAGCTCCACTAGAAACCGTAAAAATAATGTCCCCGTAAATTTAAGGGCTTGGCGCTGGTCTCATAATGGGCCACGAGTAATGCCGCTTGCATTTATTACTTCCTTCTAGAAATATCCTCCCTTAAATAGTCGTCATTCGGCTTTCATCATAGAATTTGTGAACGATGTAAAAATGCTCATTTGTAGCCGATATAATTTCTCGTGGGTCACAATACACAATAGTCTCTCCTTCTCAGCTCAATCACAAACCCTTCAACACGGTGCCTTGCATGGTCCCGAAATGACAGTTCTATCCTTTCTCCATTACATAAACTATGGGACCTTGGTGAAGGAAGTTGCTAAACGACTCTTTATTCCTCAGAAATGAGGCACAAAATTACCATTTCCTACTCTCTTTTTTCCAAACTCAAATTAGGCAATCAAAGTTCACGTGTCGTTAAGAAAATTGGAGTCTTCATTCTAAATTATTTTCGAGAAAAGATCATTATACATTTAAAATAATAGCACACCTTGGGGCAAGAGCTACTAGCACACTAACCAATAAACACTGTATGATCCTCGATGAGAAAGGTTTTCAATAACCTAGTTCGTCGTTGCATATCTTACCAACAATCGCGTACAAGCTAACTAATAACGCTATCATTGCAACAAGCCACTGACAGCCACAAGAATTTCTACAAACCATATATGTCGATGTCAGATTTATATCTTCAGTTTCTTTATTTTACTGTCTCTCATCTATCTTTGCTAGATAATCCAAGTGGATAGAAACTATACCCGCTCGAGATCTTGGTTTGGAGTAATAAAGACAACCATTTTGTACAATAAGAGAAACTTTCGCTCCGGAGCTTTCTCCCAATTTACAATATCTATAAGTTGTCAAGGCATCTTCACATTGCAGTACAACCTAGTAGAAAATTTTCCAGCCGAATGTTAGCACCCAACGACCCTTGCTAGCTGGTTTATAAGTGAAACAAAGATTTCGAAAATTAGTTTGGGTAATCCTCATATACTGCTAACGAACTAAAACTAGTGATTCAATCTGACATGCCCAAGCAGTCTATGGTGCTATATTTTACCTCCTGCCACCTTTGAAACTAGTTATATGGCCTGCTTATCTCTTTCGGAATTCACGGAAGCACTGAAGGTACATATAAAGGTTATTCACCATCTGTATACCCGGAAACTTCCAGATAATCCTAATGGCCTATTTAGGAAGATCTCTGGACATGGATACGTGTTTTTTCAAGAACTTTAAAAGCTAACTGAAGTTCGACAAGCAATTTCAAGGACTATATCTTGGAAATATCAGCAGGCAAAACTTATTTACTGGTCAAATTTTTCCTGATTCTCTTAAAACTATCTTTATTCAACATAAAAATCGTCCAAGAGTAACTTCAGATTGAAAGCAATCCCGAAAGCAAAGGGGCAAGCCGACGTGCTTGCATTACTCATGAAAAAAGGTTCGATTCCTCCTCCAATACTACAAATAAAATTTGTCAAACAACACAGAAACACAAAGTATAACTCCACACAGCTTTTTCTCTAACCAGGCATATACAAATGATTAAACTCTCACTCAGAACTGGTACAACAGGAGGGAATCCCTCCAGTGATCTGCGGCGTTTTGTGATAAGATGATGAATAGTTATTGCATTGGTGGTTTTCCAAGGTTTAAATCACTTACAAGTGCCTTTGAATGGCTAAATGAGGCTTCTGCCAATGGATGCCACCACCCAGCGCTAAACCCGATGGCAGATTTGAAATCTCCAGGGTGAATAACCATATGTCCCATTGTCATATAGGTCATTTCATGGCTCTAAATGGGTAAAATTGAGCTTTATTCCATCTGAAAGAAAAGCGACGCCTTGACCTAGCGCTGTGCCACAGGTATAAATTTGGGTAGCGACCTACTCTTTCGCTTACTGTCCCAAAGAGAAATAGGGTTAGGTTAATGTTTCATGACATTAAGAAATGAAATTGCAAATTTCTCACGTGCTACTAAAGGGTCTATCAATAAGGTCGCTCGATTTTTAAATGTAAATAAAAAAAGTTGTGAATGATATATGCACTCAATTTATTTAAAATTTGAAAGTACATTTTATGGTATTAAGTGTGGAATATGACGTCGTTCAGATGTCCGCCACGGCTTCACTTGGTGAAACGTATTCGGGAGCCCAAATTTTCGATGACTTTATCGCATAAATCCTGCTGAATTTTGTGGATAGTGTTCGTTATGTTGACTTTGAGGACATCAACTGTTTTCGGATTATTCACATAGACCTACGATTTAAGGTAGCCCCAAATAAATTAGTCTAATGGCGTTAAATCGCATGATCTCGGTGGCCAGTTGAGGTCACCGCCGCGCGAGATGACCGTGCTCTGAAATGGCTGGTGCAAAAGGTCTATCGTGGCGTGCGCAGTGTGGCACATAGCGCCGTCCTGTTGGAACCACATGTCGTCAGTATCCATATCAAGCATATAATCCAGTCGAGGCCACAAAAAGTTGCTTATCATTGATCTGTAGGTCTCGCCGTTGACGGTTATGGCAATCCCATCTTCGTTCTCAAAAAAATACGGACCGATGATTCCGTTAGACGAAATTCCCCACCAAACAGTGACTTTGTTGGGATGCAATTATTGCTGGTGTGTCTGATGTGGATTGTTTTCATCCCAAATCCGACAATTTTGTAGGTTCACAAATCCATTCATCCAAAAATGAGCCTAATCGCTGTGGCGAGGATAGAAATCACGTAATGCACGGAACGTTTGTTGAACGGAGCACTGATTTTGATAATAACATTTGATGATTTGCACACAATGTTCAAAGCTATAACCTTCCATCGTGACTTACCAAGTACTACTGAACAGTTCACAGTGAGGTTGCCAGATGTCGCTTTAACAAAATGGCCACTATCGCCTGACAAAGCTCGATACGTATATAAATATATATATATATATATATATATATATATCAAAGTATTTCTTTGAGCTTAAGTGCTAAAAAGTTGTTTCTGCATCAACAGAATAAAGTTATCAATAATAAATATATCATGTTTCTTAATATATCAATGATATTAAAAATAAAAAAATAAAAATCAAACAGAATACTCTTAATATATCAGTAAATAAATACATATGCATGAAAAAAATGTAGAAATATAAAAACAAGATGAACTTTTAAACATTCCAAGACTCTTTCATACACTTCATCTCTATTCTCTATAGCAGACACTGAAATGCCTTTTCTTCTTTAATATGTAGCGCCCAAGGTGGAGTAGAGCCTAAAAGGATCCTCAAAAATGAGCCTCCCGTTGGCACTATGAAATCTTGACATTGGGCAAAAAAATCCAACCTTGAAATAATATGACATCCTGTAATAATTATTTAATGTAAGACAAAACAAATACCCTTACATAGTGTAAAAAATACAATATAATAATCTATGCGTCAATGAAAAGCAGAATATTTTGTAATAAGGCAAGTGAAGTCGTTGTGCTCCCACACGAACGTGCAAACATACATACATTAGGAAACATGCAAGCTGAAGGTCTAGCCACACAGATAACAAAAACGGTGGAAACAGCTGTGTATACATAAAACTGAATCTGATCTGACCTGCCAGAGTTATATGAACCCGTAAAAAGACAAAATCAATCTTGCTATAAATGTTGTTTGATAAAGCGCGGTTAGGTTCCCAAAGTCAGATACTATCTTAATGCACACACACCCTTTGACCAAACAAGCTCTGCCTAGTAGTATTAGTAGAGAACACATGCACATACCGTTACACCAGATAAGCTTCGTCTCTTTATTATTATTAGTATCACCAGTCAGTACCTCCTCCTCAACTTCCGTCCATAGTCCCAACAACCTGAAGCAGAAGGAGACTTACAAAAAACACAGTATTAATACTGATAGTCAACTAAAGACGTTGGCACATTAACAAACCACGGAAAACTCAACCATTTGACTTTCCCGAATTGAGTTAGCTCTAAGCCAAGATAAAAGCCTACAAAACTACCATTTTTCTTCCGAGTCCTTCCATCTGCCAAGCACCAACCAGGTTACCATTCGAACACAGCCAACGCGGAATACCCTTATGAACACTTTGGAGTCGCACCAAATTCGACTGTAAGGCCGCCTTACCTTTTCTGCCAAATAAATCGGATCATCAACCGTAACCTCTATAACTGGTGACCTACTATAGACTAGTATTGAAATACACTTATAAACTAGAGATGTTACCATCTATAAATACGACGCTGAACTTTTGTGAAGTCAGGACAAAAGAGTAGAAGAACAGGCAAAATGTTGATCTGATCGTCCCCTTCTCTCTCACTTTCTCTCTCTTTGACCATCCATCCATCTTTCTCTCTCCCCCTCCCTCCCTCCCTCTCTCTTTATCTCATTCTCTCTCTCTTTATATCTATCTCTCTTTAGTTTCCGCTTGCAGTGACTACCAATTAGTAGTGTGTATAGATAAAACTTAGGTAACATAGTGTGTTTCCATACACAGAGGCAGTGGTCGGTCCAAAAAATGTTTTCAATTTAAAATTGCTTTATTAATCGAATCCTTAGGGTAATTGCCCTAATCACAGTGTGTTCCTTTGGTAATTGGTTTACATTAGAAGATTTCCCAAATTGGCATGGACCCTTTTCTCTACGGCAGACCAAACTTAATAGTTAATAGGACCTAATTATGAAATACATGGTAGCTAATCTAATGGTTTCTTAAAACTATGGTAATATTTTTTTAAGCTTTAAAGTTTCTTTAATAGTATGAGAGGAAACTCTGTTTGGCATGAAAATGTAGTCACTCCTTATTTCTAGCTAAAATTAGTGTAAATATTCCATCGCAATTATAACTTTAATTAATATTTACTGCACGATTGACGAAGATTAAAGACGAATTTCCATCAAACAAATAACGCATGAGAGGCGAGGATTATATGTGCCTTTTACCGCGCAAAGGTTTGTACTGGTCGATATCACTGGTTTCTTGCCACGATACCTTTGGCTTGGTTGATTTAAATACACATCATAGTTTTTTGCGTCTTGCTAACCTTTTTATTGCAGCATAAGAGTGACAAATCCCTTCTTAATGTTTTTCACCTCAAGGTCTTTATCAATTCTTTGAACTGAGAAAAAAGATATAATAATTTCCCTTTCAATTTTACATATGCCTTCACGTGTTTCAAGTTTATGGAGTTGACTTAGGATTAAATTGTTTCAGTTTCTAGCTATTTTATCAAATACCTAATAGTTTTGGAGGGTCCACTTCCAATGCAACGTTTGGTCATACCAATTTGCTTTTGGTCTAGTAAGATAACTTGCAATGTACGCTGATACATAAGGCTATTAGATTTAGCCACTTGTCTGGCGTGGATGAGTAACATCCTCTAAACGTAGCAATGAAGTGGGGCCTTGTTTTTGCATGTTTATCATTAGTATATGGATAAAAATCAAAGAACTCTTTGAACTTTTTTAAGTATAAATTCATTAGTTTACTAAGTAATATAATTTCCATCAGTTTCTATCACTAGCCTCCATCTTTCTATTTTTGCAATACTGTGTTTATAAAAGTTGCTTGACTTTTATTTTGAAAAGTTCCGTAATGTTGTTCGATCCATCCATAAAATAAAGAAAAAAGGATGACATCTTATTTTACAAGAATTCTCTCCAAGCTAAAATTATTTTCGTAATGTTCGAATGAGAATCTTATTGTCTTCAGTAAGTACCATATATAATGTGGCTGAAGCAAAAAAGAAATATAAATTACTACAGTTCTTTCATAAAAATAGATTAAAACCTGTCGTTCCATAAAATTCTCAGCAGCAAAATAAAATTCGACGTTTTATTGAAAGCGAATCTCAGGTAAGTTGCAATGCTAGAAACAAAAATCTTTTTATCAAATTTAACAAAAACTAGGCTGTGTTTTAATTAATAAATTCCCTTGTCCCCTATCTTGTAATTTTTTCGAGTTATTAAATTTCTAAATATGTTCGGGTTCGGGGGCAGGGGTGCACCTTTATACTCTTACTTGGATGAGGGTGCATAAGGGTGCGAATTAGCTCGAGACACAACTAATTGGGACGAGATCTAGTCGCTGAATGATATACACTGTTTACAAACCGTTCAAAATAACATAATATTCCGCTGTTTACAAAGATGATGCTCGTTTCTCTTTGAAAACACGTTTCAACTGGGCCAATCTAAATGCAATTAAATTCATACTATAAAATGGGGGAGCCAAAGGGTTTGCAAGGCAATAAAGGGCTAATGACAGTGTAATTTTTGTCCTTGCCAATTTGCGAGTATCTGCGATGATTAGAATATCTGTATACTCACAAATAAAACGCATAATTAATCAGTATTTTTCAGACCAAATTTCATACTGTTTGTCATTGTAAAAACTATTAAAATGATAATAGCATTAATATTCTTACTGATTAATTATAAAGGTTATTTTTTAAAATTATTACACTGTAATATTAAAATTATTATTATTATTCTCGCTCTATACTATCGTTTTGATAAAAGTATCAAAGAATGAGATTAAGATAATCGCCATGGGGTAAAAACTATTATAATAAAGAAACGCTTATTAATATAAGTCGATAGAAGTTTCACCTTCACTCGTTATATAGAGTTTAACGTCTTTAATAAAACACAGAGATGTTTAATATTAGTCAGTAATTATAATAGTGTTTTTATTACTATTAATGATACCCTTATGACATAAATACCTCATTGATTCCGATCTTATTATTATTATTAATAATCCCCTTCTTTTTTGTGTAAAAAATATTTCATCAGTGGAAAATATTTACGAGTCATTAATGGTTCCACTACTATTATTATTATTAATGGTATAAATAATAGCGTCTAGCGTTGCTTCCGATGGCAGTAATAGTAATTAATATTTCCGTTTTAGGTTTTTGAAATAGAGTCGATGGAAGATATAGAAATGCCTTCATCTTCTTGTTTATGCAGGTTTCATCTCGATTGGTCCGATAATATAAGAAAATGTTATTATCTCCTCCAACCCCATTTTTAAAAAGAACTCCAATTTTGAATTCCGTCCGCTATTACAACATCAAGCAACCTGGTGGATTTAGAATCTCCGGAGATTCATCCGGAAATTCATGTAGAATTTGTTTCAATGATACGCAAGGTTAAAAACACATATGTGAAACATTTTGTAAATCATCACTCAAAAATAATCAGACTTTGTCTCTGACTAGTTTCGAGGACAGCATTTGAATCTGATAATTGATATTAAAACACGCTGTAATAAGCCTTTTACATATGTTAAAAAGATTTTTTAAATTTAAAGATTGCATTTCGAAAGCTTTGATATCATTAAGATATGAAGATTCGGTATCAAATATTGAATGGCAACAAATTGAAACAATTGTTCAAGCTTTTAAATCTGTTTAAACTTTTAAAAGCAGAATCTTCGTTTATTTTTATTTTGAATCAGTTAAAGGGTAAAGAAAATCACCTATGTGTAAACTTAAAGAAAGCTTTGATCATTCGATGCATAAGTCAAAGGCAAAAATAAATTTCCGGTCTGCTTCATTATATGCATAATCCAAATTATTTGGCCCTAGAGTCACCTGAATTACCAGCGGCTTCACGAGCTGTTTTAAAGAAATGTGCTGAAGTAATTTAGAAGCGCCTTTATCCAGAAACCAACGAAGAAACTACTGATTCTGGTACTGAAATAAATCAAAACGAAGTTAAATTAATCTATGATCCTTTACTTGAAGAATACTACAATTAAGTAAATAAAGTTACATCTACCAGCACCTCAAAAATAAGAAAAGTTTTATGCTAACCAAGAATTCCAACTTTTTGAAGCGACTGCCAAACGCACAGAAAAATGGATAGATTGCGACTACACTTCTTACAATCAATAGTACAAGCGTCTAACGTGAAAGAGCCTTTTCAGCTTCTGGACCTCTTCTATCAAAAAGTTGATCTCGCCTATCTGATTCAACCTTAAATGCTCAAGTTTTCTTGAAATATTACTTTAAAAATTGTGAGGAAACAAGTGATTAGACTAATTTAGTCCAAAATTCTAATTCCAAATATTTACATCTAAAATTTCATGCTAAAGTATGTTTATCAGTTTGAAGAGTTTCGTTAAGAGTATGTTTATCAGTTTGATGAATTTCGTTTAAAGTATGTTTATCAGTTTCATAAGATTCGTTTAAAGTATGTTTATCAGTTTGATGAGTTTCGTTTAAAGTATGTTTATCAGTTTGATGAGTTTCGTTTAAAGTATGTTTATCAGTCTGATGAGTTTCGTTTAAAGTATGTTTATCAGTTTGATTAGTTTCGTTTAGAGTATGTTTATCAGTTTGATTAGTTTCGTTTAGAGTATGTTTATCAGTTTGATGAGTTTCGTTTAAAGTATGTTCATCAGTCTGATGAGTTTCGTTTAAAGTATGTTTATCAGTTTGATTAGTTTCGTTTAGAGTATGTTTATCAGTTTGATGAGTTTCGTTTAAAGTATGTTTATCAGTTTGATGAGTTTTGTTTAAAGTATGTTTATCAGTTTGATGAGTTTCGTTTAAAGTATGTTTATCAGTTTGATGAGTTTCGTTTAAAGTATGTTTATCAGTTTGATGAGTTTCGTTTAAAGTATGTTTATTAGTTTGATGAGTTTCGTTTAAAGTATGTTTATCAGTTTGATGAGTTTCGTTTAAAGTATGTTTATCAGTTTGATGAGTTTCGTTTAAAGTATGTTTACAGTTTGATGAGTTTCGTTTAAAGTATGTTTATCAGTCTGATGAGTTTCGTTTAAAGTATGTTTATCAGTTTGATTAGTTTCGTTTAGAGTATGTTTATCAGTTTGATTAGTTTCGTTTAGAGTATGTTTATCAGTTTGATGAGTTTCGTTTAAAGTATGTTCATCAGTCTGATGAGTTTCGTTTAAAGTATGTTTATCAGTTTGATTAGTTTCGTTTAGAGTATGTTTATCAGTTTGATTAGTTTTGTTTAGAGTATGTTTATCAGTTTGATGAGTTTCGTTTAAAGTATGTTTATCAGTTTGATGAGTTTCGTTCAAGTATGTTTATTAGTTAAATTTGTGTTAAAGATTTTATTTGTTAAAAGGCCTCTTCTTTTTTTCAATTATATGTTTCTAAACTTTCTTTAAATCTTCCTAAGTTATTTAACACGAGATGTTAAGCCTAATTGATCTCAATGGATAAGTTTTTTATGCTAATTAGAAAAATAAATATTGGTCAAAAATAAAGGTTTGAGGCCTCGGGATTTTCCGGTTCCGTAAATATTTCGTGGTATCAGTCCCGATTTTGAATTTAGGGTACTCATGCAAACCCTAATTACATCTCAGCCACCAGAAACATTTCATGACACAACCACGAATATTTTAAGTCATCTTAACCACTATATTACCGATTCCTGTTGACTTCACATTTTTCAGATCTCTTATAGCATCAACAGCCTCTTTTATGCTTATCGCTTCTCTACTCTGATACAACACGCGTTTTATACCCGCACACAATTAATATTCACATTCTTTTTATCTTAGATACTCACATATACAACACGTAATAGTACGCTCATCATCATCTTTAGGCGTTCTCATTGCATACACTTACCCTGATATTTTTATCATTGATGCTCTCACAACAATTCCTTTCTTGACCTCAACTTTCTCACTTCGTTTCAGACAAACATGTTCTAATCCGGATATTCATTCGACGTCCTTTAGTTGCTTTCGTAACATGTTTAATATTTTTCATTTTGCTCTTTTGCATGCATATTAAATACATACGCATCTCCCTGACATTCTCTTCTTCACAAAAGGCATTTGGGCTACTTCTCTTTTTTGGTCTCTACTGCATGTTTTACATCGTTATTCCACCATTCAGATTTCACCCTTTCTTTCAAGTTTCAGCGTAAGCACATACAAATATTAGACTACCCACAATCACTTCGTTAAATTAGTGCTATATTTTGTGTTCTCGAAGATCTCATTTCTTTATATTTGTTTGTATGATTTTTTAATCATAGTATTTGCATTAATTATCTAAAATCTTATTCTGAATAGTAAAGAAATTATTCATAGTTACATTTTAATGATTTCAGAAACAAATAAAATGTATAAAAATGTAAATACAAATAAAGGAACATGCATGTAAAGTTCTGAACCCATAAAACTGGATCAATTCATGTAAAGTGATAATTCCAGGTTATACCATGGAAACGCAATCCATGTTGGAGTGGTAATTGTAACCATAAGGTTATATCTGTTATTAAAAAAAAGATAGTTTTGGCCTTAAGGTTATAAGCAAATTTTAGAGTGGAAATGCGTTCTTCATTACTCGAAACTGTCTTTTAATGGGAATTTTACATTTAATGGACTAAAAAATAGTTTACACTCAATTTTCCCCCAAACGGTGCGTCTCATCTGCCTTATTTGAAAATTTCGTATGCAACCTTTTTGCGCCGTCAGCAAAATGATTGCCAATCCAATCAGTTTTTATGAAGGGTGGATAGTTGTTTAATGAGATTATTTAATGCTAGGGAAATAGAGATGTGCTGGAAGGAAATTATCATTTAGGGAAATATCATATTTATAGTGTGTTTCATAAGCCTTCTTTCAATTTGGCAGGCAAATAGTAAAATGTGACGTTGAGCAAGGTTTAGATTACAGATACTTAAAACCTAAACTGGGGGTGAATGATCTATATGAGCAAAGAGTCAATGTTATTTTAGATATAATAAATATTTAGTGTCAATTACTACCTTTAAATAAAATATAATGAGAAATTTTAAGGAAAAGTATTGAATTACTAATGAGCAAAGAACCTAAGATCCACTCGAGGTCTGTTCAAGAAAGAAAGGAAAGATTCAAAGTCAAAGGTGAAGGATAGGTAAAAGGAAAATAGAGTATGAGTTAAAAGTCGTACTATAGCAATCGTAAGTCCTTTTGGTACTGAATCTGGTATGCCTGAGGGATACTTCTCATCCGCGCTAAGCAAGTCGCTGTATCCAATAAACCAATCTAATAACTCTAAAAAAAACATATTTCGATTGGCTATTATAACACTCATTCTTTTACAGCCAGAGGAGACAAGGGATTTTTACCCACTCATGGGGCGCGCTATAGGTTATGCTCGCAGCTGGGCAAGCGGTTACTAGAGATTTGGCATGCCTCTTTGTGATTGCATCAGGCATTGGAGTTTAATGACAGATATATCATAGAGCGTGTCCCTGCGATTGGGTAGAATCCCTATTTTGTCCTTTGATGCCAGACTGAGAGTTAGAATAGACAAATAAAACCGTATACTTTAGGTTAGTTTGATTATTTATAGGGTACAATCAGTTGCTTTGGCGTGGATAAGGAGCACCCTCCTGGCGTGCTCCATTCAGTGCCAAAGATACTTACAATGCTAGAGTGAGCACATTACTTGAGTGCGCTCATTGCATTTAACCGGCAGTAATATCAGATAGCATTCTTCTTCAAGTGGGTCACAAACGCTCGTGCCCTGTGGTAAAAAGAGCCACTTTTTTAATACCCAATTTTGCTAAGGACATAATTTTAAAGTAATATTTAAGGATTCTATTCCTAAAAGTATTTTTTATAGTTCTTTCATCGGAAAATATTTCCAAGTTTGAGTTACTTTATATGAAATGAAATTTTATGATATCACTGCGTTAAATCTTTTGTTAACTATCTTCAAACCGTTATTTCTTATTGGCCGATAGGTCTAATAGTGATTAATAATTTATAGTAGTGAATCCATCTGATATTTTAAATACTTCAATAAGGAACCGGCAGAGATGTTGATCTTTCAGTAAAAGTGCATTGGAAGGGTCACAGTGTTTCTTCATACAATCTCTTTCTAAGTTAACAATTAATTTCGTCGCGTTATAATTCTTTTTGCATTAATAGAGATCAGAATTTTAAACTATATTTAAATTAGTTGTTATGAGCGCTTAATAAAAGGGAATAATAATATCTTTTGATCCGGGAATTTTGATTACTCGAAATTAAGATTCCCGAGTCCATATATTCTTTCTGACTTTGTTTCAATTTAGTCACCCATATTGTAATCTCCTTGAAATTATTATGGACTATGTACATTACCTCACACTTTTGAACATTGAATTGCATCTTTCATTTTCTAGATCATTTGACTAATCTATCCAAGTCTTTTGTGCAAGTTTTCTCAGGTACTTTGCTAGTTTGCATTAGTCCCTAGTTTTTTGTCTTCTGCAAATAAAGTTGTTTTAGAGTAATTAGACACTTTATTGTACCCACTAAGCAAACAGACTACTGTTCTAAAGCTAGTGATAGCACCATTACCGGATTAGAAATTATACAGTGTAATCCCTACTATTAAATTATCATATATACAATAATTACACCAGAAGGATCTTGGGTATATTTACAATGTCAATACTTGCCAAACTGGCAATCAATATGAATATCAAAGGATATAATAAAGGAACAATTCCGATAGAAAGCAGAGTCTTTACAGCGAGAGCGATATTACAGTTGACCACACGGGTTGAATTCAAGCGAACTATAAGAATCTAAGATTTTTTTCCTCACATGATCTACATAGCTAACCAGATGCGATTGGCCAACCGTTACAAAAGAAAAGAGAATTACAATCTGAATTAACAAGGTGGTAAAATAAACCACAAATTTATAGTAAAGGTTATAATATAAATTTAAGTCATTTAGTAATATATTCTGTATGTCGGAAGATATATTTTCAGACATCTTCAGCAAAATTCAAAATTTTGCTTAATAAATTCCTCTCAAGATCGCTTTTATATAATTAATGAGAAAGAATCCTAGAAAGGAATTTTGGGGAACGCCAATGCTCAACTATTTACATTATCAACAACTCTCTGCCTACTCTTTTCCTACCATTTTTCATGCCATTTTAGTAGGTTTTCACCCATTTTGTATGATTTTAACTTTATTAAGTCTTTTATGTGTTACTGTGTCAAAAGCCTTGTAAAAAAGAAGATTAACTACATCTGCAACTCTATCTTTGCCAAATGTTATGAGCATTTCGTGAAAGATTAATAACATTAGTTAAACATGAGTGTCCGCGTTTCAAGCCGTACTATTAATCATTTAATAAATTATTAATATCCAGATGCGCCAAAATCCTATATCTAAGAATGGATTAAAATATTGTACCAACACCAGAAGTGAGGGAGTTAGTCTGAAAATTTTCTGTTTTTTTTTGTTTTTTTTAATTTGTGTTACGTTTACCTCTTTGAATTCCATAAGAGTTATTCCCGCATCAATAGATTATTCGAAAATTGTACAAAAAGGTTTTATCATATTACTCGTAATTCTTTAAGTTGGGTTAGATAGATTTGATCATGACTAGGCGCTTTGGAAATTTTATTTTTTCAATAGAAAATATAATTTCCTTTTCCGTTATGTCCATATTTGAAAATATATTGTATTCATTGTTATTTATCACGCCTTTATTTTGGGTAATTTATTTGCGTCTACCAAGGTAAGAACATTTAAAAAAGATTTATTTACTGACTTCGCTGCATAAACCCATTCTTCTCTGTCGACACCCTAGCCATCCTGAAGGAGCTCACTGCATTCTATAATCGGTTTAGAGATACTTAAATATCTATAAAATCTCCTTTACTTCATGTTTTGTAACGACGGTAGTTTCCGTTTATCCTTCATTCGGTCTATTCATATTTTCCTTTTAGATAGGCATTGATAGCAAAGTTATCTGCTTCGACTCTCTACCTATTGCACGTTTTGAAATTGTATAGAATGAACTTTTTAATCGCAACATGTATCCGCTAGACCTGGTTAGATTTATTAGAAAATAAACGTTCAGTAGTAAATTTATGTCACCACATATAATTGCCACTTTATTTTGTCTCTGTAAGGTCGAAAGCATTTCAAAATCAATAATATCGATCTCTTCCGTTTGCCTCGGTGGCCTATAGACCACAGAAAAAAATATTTTAGCATTTATCATGAAATCAAGAGATAAAATTTCAAACATAATATTTTTAATAATGCCTTTTATATTATTTCGACTAGTTCATTTTACATGCACAAAATAACACAAACCTCTTATCCTATAGATCTATCCCTTTAAAAGACTTTAAAGACAAGTAAGTTAAATTGTCCCACGAGGTCACTTTTATAACCTTATATGCATGACTTAAAGACATGTGCATGCTAAAACATTTTGGGCCAGCCTTAAGAAAAAGAAGATGGAATTATCGAAAAAGTTAGGACAAATTGGAAAAAAATCCTAACAAGCTTTAAGATAAAATTATTTCGTTAAAAATCGTGGGGATTAGAACTTTTGATCTCAAAAAGCCGGCAGATTGATAATTATCTGAAGTACTCCTGAAACTACTCCCGGAGAAGTTTTGATACTGTCCCGATCTACTACGTCTTTGAAGAATTGGTATTATATATTGGCAAATATTTGCTGAAAATACGCCGAAAACAAACGAGTGAATGTTCTATTGTAAGTGTGTAAGTAGGTACTCCTAAAGAGACCATTGAAGTTAGGGGAGGTCGGTTCCCACTAGTCTAGTCCCCTTATATGGTACAAAATATGAACAACGAGTGCATTTTGGCGATGTTTTGAAGAGTCGTTTCTTAGTGAAAGTAAAGAAATTAGGAGATATCATAAAAGTTAGATAGTTATAGGGAACCAGCAAGGACTACTTAGTCCACTCAACGGCCAATCAAATTCTATATTATCCCATTCTATACTGGGCAAGAGTGGGTCAAACTTTTTAATATTTGTCCCTAAATATTTTCTGAGATTACTTTTCTGTGCTATTGTGATTTTGAAAATAATATTATTCATTTTTGTAGTCTCAGTTGAATGAGGCATGATAGAAAATAATAAAATTAGAGTAATGGTGTAGTTTTTTAGTTTTTTACTTCTCCTAATTATCTAGCATCTGTTTTGTTTCCTATCAGATTTTCAGTGATGTCCCTCGCAGTTATACTAATGTAATTACTTATGGCGAAATTCTATGCTCGATGAGTTTAGATTGTTATATTCAGGCTTGATTGAGCTTTTTGGGTAGGAAATAATTATAGAAAGGCCAATTTGAGCATACATCCCTTGTACAAGGGCACTAGAAAGCAATGAGGATGCTCGAGTCTTCTGAACCACTAATATTTTCGCAGTGAAGTCAGGGGGAAAAATGGGATAGATGGTGATAAACTTTATTAAACTACAAAGGTTAACAAGGCATATTGGGCTGTTGTAATATTTGTAATCACATTTGTACAAACAAAGACAAAATGATAAGGAGACTGATCACATTGCAAAATAAGACTGATAGTGTTACCTTCTGAAATAGCCATTTTCTAGACCAGAGGTAGTCGAACAAGGGTATATTACCCCAAATTGGGCAAAAATAAAAATCTCGGGGGGATAAGGACTCAAATAAAATTGTAGAAAATTTTCTAAATTACTTAATAAGCGAGGGAAATTAAGAAAGTTATATATTTTTCCTAAAAATTATTTTTAGTTTCTTAATAAAAATAAAGTCTAATTTTGAGGGCCATTTCTTTAAGTTGGCAATAATTTCCAACGGGCAAAATTGCAGCGGCTATAAATACCACGAGTGTCAGCATTGAATTAGAAGCAGGTATTATTGGTCTCTCCGTTTTGGCATGCCAAGGCTACAAAGGGTTTCAAAAATTCCCATTTGGAACTCGAATGTTCTTTCTCTATCTCGGGATCTGTGGACTTTTATGCATTTGAGGGTAATTTTGCTCCAAATAAGTTTGTTTTGGGGTAAAATCTCTAAAAGTTCGCCGACCTCTGACCTAGATGAACCTTTTCGGTCACCTCTAGGATAAAGGCGTAACCTACTCCTTACGATAACGATCTATTTCCCGAATTATCGTCTCTTCCCGGCCGCGAAATCTCGAGCTTGCCCTCCTGACTCCAACACACGCTGTTTGCCTATCCTGCCCCAATGCCTGTACAGGGATTTTGGCTCTATATCATACCCATATTTTCACTTTCTCTAGCTTCATCACCCTCTTTACAGTTCTGTTCTTACCATTTTTTTTGCGAGATACGCCTTCGTTGCTATTGCCTTTTAATTCAAGATAAAACCTTCCCATTTTTCTTTCATATATTTGCATATACGGACTTGCACGATAGAAAAAGAAAACACTACATTGCCTTACTCGGGCGAAGGTTTTATTTTTAATTAGCGGGTTTACCATCTACATACACTCCTATTAGGCTCGCAAACAAATTTATTATTAATTTAGAACGTTTAATGCCATCTTTCACCCTCTGTTGGTTCTATCCATGTGTGGAAAATAGGGTGGGGATTTAAAAGAGTTGCAAAAGAGCAGTTTTGAGGGCTTGAGGGCAAGCTGGATTTTATGATTAATGACCAATAATGACAAAGCTACGAATAGATAGGTTGATGAAGGCAGGTGACAGATGGCAGAAGATTAACGAGGAGATAATATGCACTAAAGAGGTCGTTAGGTGACCCAATATTTTTGGTCAAAGCGACGATTAAACGGAGGCGAAACAGCACCGATCCCTTATATGAGATCCCTCAACCAGATAATAAAATTTACATAAGGATCGGAATGACAATCATTGACAAGCAGGAGGGAACCATGTGCCGGTTTTCTTTGGAACTGTACAAGTTTAACGATTCAAAATTTCATTGTGTGAAGGTCTTTCGGGAAGGCAAGCCAATAGAAAAAGGAAGCATTGCCATCAAGAGAGGTGAAATAATCGCTGAAAACGAAAGACGATCGATTCAAAAACTTCTCTGAGAATACCTGTACAACAGGAGGTGGCAGCTTCATGGTAAGGAGATGGTCCTAGCATCTAATTTTATTCCCCGAAACGCGAAATGCCTTTTAATGTTTGCTTCCTTGTTATTTGATGACGATCATTGTCACATCTGCGGTGAAACTTGAAGAGGGGGGGGGGGAGGATATTCATACTTAGGTGAGTGTCTTCTCAGTAGGGTGAGGTAATACTCTCTTAGGCTTCCCTAGTTTAATCCGTAGGGGAGTAGAAGAACTAAACCGTCACCAGATTGGATGTTATTCTTATTTAAGTTAAGGAGGAGGGTGACTTTCCAACAGGTTAACGTGGTGTTCTTTAAGTCTTCGCTAATTTTGAATCAAAGGGGTATATTTAATCATCTCTCTCTGTCGTTTGGGAACGATAGGGTAGCTCGTTGGAATACGAAAGCTCTCATATCATGCAACCTTTGTGGCATCGATGTGCTTGTCTTCAAAACTCGGATTTGGGCACTTTGAATAATTCAATCTCTGGATAAAATACCACAATATTTATCGTGGACGTTTGTGAAAAATGTGAACATCTTCCTCCATTTCTGGTTTATCTTGGAATTTAAGAAACGTCCTGGATCAGTGTATTACGGTTCTCAAAAATGGATTAACATCCAGAATTCCGCTCTTTTGGAAACTTAATCATGACAGGTAGATATTATTAAATGATGCAGACAACACCTTCTCTTTCAGATTAGTGGGACCCACGTGCCTCCATTGGCGTTGAACTCGCTCACATTAAAATAACTTTCCCTTCCCCTCAATCGTATCTTTGTGAGATTAATCGTGTGGGAGGGACTGTAGCACTGCAGCGTAATGAGAAACATGTATTCTCGCAAGCCCAAATCATTATTTAATACCTACCAGTGCATCACTAAAGCACAGGAGACTAGAAATCATTGCTCCTTTCTCTGGTACCTATCCTCCTCCCTCATTCCGTCGGGTGAGACAAAAATGCACATATTTGGACAGCACAATTAAGATGAGAATGAAAAGAAAGAAGAGAAAAGAAAAGAGGGGGAAAAGGAAAAAAGAAGCGGAACCCTAGAAAATTTGTTAACAGTACCACCAGACCCCGCCAAGAATCAAAGGAAAACTGTGGAGACAAGAGGCTCAACATATAGATGAACGGTGGGGTTAAACAAGCAAGACCAACTTTCCAAGAACCGACGTAAGAGGAATAAAAATCTCCCGACTCACGAGCAAAGAAAAAAAGGGATACAACTTTATAAATTTATTTAGTTTCTGTGAGGCTTGACCTTACCTAACCGAGTCTAAACTTACATATGTTCTAACAAAAAAATCACATACACTAATTCCAATCATTGCCCTTTTGCACACTCTCACTTACTTCAGTGTCTGTAATATTGGTAAATATCCAGGCATAAAAAATTAATAAATTGCCGGCCCGCTAGATACATAAAATAATGAATAATATAGAAGTTTATTTACAAATATGAGATAAAATTTGCCATCAAAGATCTTGAACATGGACAAAATAATCATATTGTCATAACAATCATAAACACAATTCAAACCTGATCACTTTCTTATTTCCTAGTGAAAATCACAAAAGACTTAGCTGAAGATCATTTTCATGATGAAAGATTTTAGATTGAAAAGTAAATGTCGGAATGAATAGAATTCAAGTTTGAGTCACTCGACCAGTGTACCAAATCTAATAATACAATTAATTTTCCGAGATACCGGATGGCTGTGCATTGGTGCGGAAGAGTTGGCTGGTTGTCCTTTCCAGCAGCTAAAAATGACGAGAATGGGAGGCGCAGTGATAATTTATTTCTATCTACCCCAGGACCACCTCCCTAGTGATGCATATCCTTCATCAATAGCTCTTGGCTCCCTTCCGAGGGAGATAATATGCGAGGTTGCAGGAAATATTTACATTACGACAGTCACTGACTCGCAAATCAGAACTTTTTCCATATTTGTTGGCATCCTTGATGAATGAAACACCGTCCGATAAGATGATGTATGCCCATACCTCTATTTCTAACCGAACTAGTCTAGTTGTCCCCACCATCTGAGAAGACTTGCGACAATGTATAGAGAAATGTTCCTTGAATTTGGTCTACACGTGCATTTTTTCATATATATTCTGAAACATGCTTCTTTATTTAATCTGCATAGCTTAAAGCCTGTTGCCATAATAGTCTAACATTCAGGAAGTAAAATATTTTTGGATCTCACTTGAGCTGGCAATGCAATAATGACTACATCCTGAATTTAACTCAAATTTAAATATCACCAAACGACAGGATGATGATCAATACAAAATCATAACATAAAACATTAAGAAATTACATTAAATAAATTCCACAGCGTTAAATAGTAGAAAATAAAACAATTTATACCTCAACCTACACAATCGACACAAAAGTGTAAGCCTATGGATCGATATCCATGGACAAAGGGAGACTCACTTCCTCTTACGCAAATTCTGCGAAGGCGTATCCTATCTGATTGGGCTCACTTTGCTCCTACTTGTGATCCTAATATCGGTCGAGGCAAATGCAAATACTCGAATTATTCGGTCAAGGAAAGAGAAGTATCCTAAAGATTAGAAGATATGGAAAAGAAAGAAAAAATAGTAAAAAGATGGGAAAATTCTATCCCTGACAATTCACACACGCATCAGTAGCGTTAGATATTTCAATGCCCGTTTAGGTTCCCATATCTACTTTATCTCGAGGCTCCACTTAAAGTAGCTTTGAAATACTCTACTGCACAATTTAGCTCTACAAAGTAGCTATTGATTGCCTTTTCGGCACTTACTTTGCACAACTGGACTTGTATTATTGTCGAGACTCCCTTCTTAATTACCATCCCGTTTTCCTACCATACACTCTTCAGATTTCACATTTATCACAAGCTGAGCTTGAAGGGCTCTGCGATTACATTCACTACATTTAATATATTCAGGATCATCAAAACACATGCGCATCTACAAGTGATGCACTGACCTGCTTTGCTTGGCTATCCGAGTCCACGACCACACATGAAACTACATATTAATTACACTTTATTACCTTGAATGATCCCATATACCGAGTACTCAACTTATGGTCTACTCCGTTACGAACGTTTTACTTTCGTACAATTATTGACTTATTGACTGGGTAAGGACATTAAATATATTCAATCCACACCTTTCTAAATTTCGGGGAGGTGATTTCCCAAAGACTCACTTTATGCACCGTAGTTAGAAGAAGGGGGGCTGAGGACAGTCTCATACTATCATTCCTCTATCTAATTGTAAAGAAACATGAAGTGCTGAGCCGATCTTCCAAATCTTTTAAGTTTCACTCAGCTACATCTGTATTCAAAATCTTAACTACAGTCTCATTTATTCGTTTAATTCTGTCCTCACTTTAAGGAACAGTATGACGACACATTCGTATACCTTATTACACTTTCCTCTAAATAAATAGCTAAAACATTGCACGTGAACTCAATTGCATTGTTCTCACGAAATTATCCAACCTCTCCATAACAGATAGCAAGACCCTCACCCTTAATGACTTCACTACAGCTCGGTCGTCTTTACTCTTAATGACTATCCCCTAACCGAACGATAAATAATAATTAATAGCCGATATAATACCTATAATGCCAGAAGGGGCTTTACATGGCGCTACAATATGCATTTCCAAGATTTCTAAGGGCTAATTTGCTCCCACCAGAAAAGTAGGTGTGTGATATCGTACCAATGAGACATCGAAGGTTGACATGCCGGGCCACATCGAGTAACGTCCTGGTGGATCTTATCTGAATGCTCACACATCTCTTGTCTCAAGATATATAAACCAATAGAAAGTTAACACGGCCGACATAGAAAGCATTACGATGAACTACTCAACGCCAAATAAATTATAATGGTTTCAGGAATGAATAAGGCACCATACTTTCTTGCACTTAAAAGTTCCCATATTCCCGTCCATCATCCTCATATTCATGAGCCTTCACATCCTTTCAAATAAACAGGTGATTTACACTTCTTTACCAAATAATGTCTGATAGACATAATCGTACTATTCCAATCGTAATATTATAATGCACCGAAACTTAACCGAAGATATAAAAAAGAAAGGGAATTAAGCAATTAATGGGATGAAAAGACTACCAGGACATGAGCCGATCCACAAGTCACTGTTTACAAACGTGCAGTTGCCAAAATAATATGAATATTATTGCACCACTGTAAAAGAACAATCTCTGCCCCCCGTCCCCCCATTTATCGGAGACCACGTGCTATGGTATCGCGTTATGGACGACGTCATTTCCTGTTCGAACATTCTCGATTTTTTTAATCCTGTGCACTTTAGGAAAATATTTCCAAATAGTGCGAACTCGTCCCAAGCCTCCCCTCCTTCTCGGTGGCGAGGTGTGAATGAGCCGTTCTGTCTCGCCCTTGATGCTAAATGATGAATCGACTCCGCCTCCGGATTAAGATGTCTGGAGCTTGTGACTCTTTTCTCCAAACTTCCCCTTCCCCTCCAGAATCGGGCATACAAATACTCGAGTTATCCTGTCGTTTAAAGAGTCCAGCCCGAATCTCAAGGCCACCCTTATCGTCTCGTCCCGTGAGCGTTCGTCATAAAGCAGACTTCTTCAGCCATGATTCTACCCAAGTCAATTGGTAGCTTCTGTGAACGGCAATCCTTTGGATTTGCACAACAGTCTTCCTTCGTTTAATCGGACCGAAGAAAATCTCCATCGATTACCTTTGAGAAAAAGAAGATTCCTCTTTTAGTAGAATTACGAGAATTCCCACATTCCCCGTCAAAAGTCATCTTGAAGTTTGACTATCTTCGTCAGAAGGTTGATTCGGATCGTGCTCCACCTGCCTCATCGGATCGTTCCCCACTCGCCTCATCGCAAGAAGGACCTTCCTTGAAATCATCGACTCGTCAGACTGAAACCTTCTCCATTATTAGTATTGCCAACTTCCCCCTTTTGATTTGAGACTAATTACATTAATCAATTAATTCCAACGAGAATCTCTCCCCATAATAATTATCAAGAGATTCTTTCAATTTAAATAATTCCCCATTGCCTATTATTATTCTTATTTTGATCTTTGTAAATAAAATTATATTTTTGTTGTTTCATCTTTAAAAAAGCTTGAACGATACTCCCGGCCCCTCAAAGTAAATCTCGCCAACCATTTATACACTCTGTTTGATTATTAAGGATTATTAAGGATATATACATAATATATATATATATATATATATATATATATATATATATATATATATATATATATATATATATATATATATATATATATATATATATATATATATAATATATGTCGTAGTACAACCGCTCTATACCATACACTACCTCTATATTATGTGGGAGGGTGACTTAATCACCTACTGCAACGCGAACCGGTGAAGGACGGTTTTTCAGGGATTATCGACCGACTTGAGACGTTGGGTTTCAAATCCTTAATAATCAAACAGAGTGTATAAATGGTTGGCGAGATTTACTTTGAGGGGCCGGGAGTATCGTTCAAGCTTTGTTAAAGATGAAACAACAAAAATTTAATTTTATTTACAAAGATCAAAATAAGAATAATAATAGGCAAAGGGGAATTATATAAATTGAAAGAGTCTCTTGATAATTATTATTATTATTATATATATATATATATATATATATATATATATATATATATATATATATATATATATATATATATATATATATATATATATATATTATGAGAAACTGATGTCAAGTGTGTGAGGTCTATTGCATAGTAAATCAGTTTAGTTGATTTACATTCCCTTTGAGTTTTAGTAGTTCCCTCTCATTAATGAAGTTTCTTTATTTTTCTATTTTTGCTAAAGTACGTTCAAGTTAGTTCTAACTTAGTGGAACATTAGTCTATTAACTATTTAAACTTTAGATTATTAGTTGGGACCCGTTTTTTGTGTTTGTGTATTCCATTTACCGGAATATTTAAGTTAATTTCCAGCCGGATTAGGAAGATTAACTCGTCCTAACCGTGTAAGAAGAGTTTTAGTGTTTCTTTAGTGGAATAATTTTTTAATATTTATTTTTGGAAAAAGTTAGGATTCAAGTATATTGTCGAGTAATTTCGTAACGTCAATAGCCCCGTTCACGTGTTACGTTCCCCCAGTAAGCCAACAAGATGTCTTCCTCGTTTGACCATTTAAGAGTCAAAGAGATTCGTTGTGGCTATCGGGCAGAGAATTATTAACTTATATTCAAGAAGAAGAGAGAAATGAAAAAGAAGAGAGAAGAGCAAGGGAAAAGAACTAAGAGGGCAGTGAAAAGAACTAAGAGAAGCTGAAGAGAGAAGAGCAAAAAAACTAAGAGAAGCTGAAGAGAGAACAGAACAACGAAAGATGGGAAGAACATAGCAGAAATGGAAGAGCGTGAGAGAATAAGGCATTATGAACTGGAATTAAGTCGTAATCAATTGGAGTCAATGTCAGTTAGCTCCCAGACCGAAACACTACAACCCCCGTCAGTAAGATTACTCGTCTTTAAAGAAGGAGAAGATTTTAGGTCATATCTTACGCATTTCGAGAAGATTTTTGAAATCAACAATTGGGACATCGAGGTAGATGGTGTCGCTAAATTACTCCCCCTCATAAACTCACAGTTGAGAGACATATTCATTTCCCTTCCCTCAGAGTCCACTGTGGACTACTCTACCTTCAATTTGGAACTCTTAGCTGCCATAAATATGACCCGAGACTTTTATTTTTTCCGTTTCCGTCACAAAAAGATCCGTCCCGGTCAGACCTTTTGCCATTTTGGGTATATCCTTCAAAAACATCTTTAATTTTGAGTAGTTGCGTGTAAAGTCCCCTGAGAGTACAAGTCCCTTGTGGACTTCGTCCTAAAATATCAATTCTTAGCTACCCTGACCTCCGAAATCCATGCTTTCGTTAAGGACAAGCGCTGCTCTACGTTTAAGGAATGCCTAGAAGAGGCTGATATTTATGCAAGTAGCCCTAACTTGTATCCCAAGGTTAATAAGAAGGCTCACCCGTCTCCTCCCAAGTTTAAGATTAATAACTCCAGACCCCCTCCAAGAAATACCCTTAAATTCGTGAAAGTACAAGGCCCCTCGAAACCCAGGAACCTCCCTCCTTCTGAACCAAGAGACATTAAGCCCATAATTACCACTCTCCCCGCGTCGCTATTCCCCAGGAGGCAGATAATCTTTTTCATGTACTGTATAGAAGGTTATGTACGCACGAAGTGCCTTCAAAATTCTCAATTTAGAATTGTGTCATCCAATCAGGTACACCAAGTTAGTGCCACTCGTGCTCCTCCCCCGTCTCTTCAAGATACCACTACGTCTCTCTCATCGACCAACAACTCCGGTCACCAAGTAAATTTTCCCTTTAGGAAGAGCTCCCCCAGTGGTTTGAAATTTGAAAATTGAACCATGAACGGTGCCGTGTATCCACCCTTGTAGGTGACACTGAGTGCACATGCACCGTGGTATCCGAGAATTTACTTCTCCCAGTCGGTTCTGACCACAAAAAGTTCGATGTGGTCCATGATTACCTCGGCCAAGCGAATCGTTTCCCTATTGTAAAATGCCACATCGAATGCGAGTATTTGACTTGTTGGGTCGAAGTGGTAGCAGCCCCAATCAAGTTTTGCTATGTACTGATTGGTCAGTGCCCTCAGGTTACAAGTAACTCGGTAGCACAACCCGTGGTAACCCGTGCCCAAGCCGCCAAGGATTCCCTGGAATCGGTTCCTTTAAAAAATCCCGTCGATCCGGAGATAGAGACCCCCCGTAACGAGGATTTTGTCCACACCCAGAAGGAGTGCGCAAGTCTCCTCCCCCTTTGGGAAAAAAACAGGACTCAGGAGCAAAAGTCTTCCCGTGGTGGAAAAAACATCTCACACCTTGTCAAGGATGAGCTGTTACATCATAAATATTCCTACGGAACCGAACCTGAAACACACACCTGTATGTTCCCCGCTTTCACGTCCACCAAGTCCTTCAGATTTCTTCCGATAGTTTATTCTCTGGTCAGTTTAGTCGTAATAAAACATCGCAGAGGGTTTTGAAGAATTTTTATTGGCCAGGTGCGGCCAGAGAAATTGCAGAGTATGCAAATCATGCGATGCCTGCCAAAGGACATATGCAAAAGGGTGCGTCAAGCCAGTCCCCCTTCAGAAAAGCCCGATCCTCTCGAAACCTTCTTCTCGTGTGGCTATTGATCTTATTGGCCCCATTCATCCCCGTCTAGTGAAAAACACAGTTTCCTCTTCACTTTGGTGGACTTTACTACCAGTTTTCCAGAGGCAGTGTCCCTTAAGCGCATTGGCAGCGTTTCATGCGCCGAAGGCCTCATTTCCATTTTTTCTCGGGTAGGAATTCCCAAAGAGGTATTGTCGAATCGAGGAAGACAATTTACCTCCGAGCTTATGGGGAGTATGTCGGAGAGCTCCTCAAGTTAAAACTTCTGTTTACCACCCCATAACACCCAGTCGCAGACGGAGTTTGCGAAAAGCTGAATGGCACATTGAAAGCAATCCTCAGAAAATTGTGGTTTGATCAGCCCCGAGGATAGCACCGCTTTTTACCCGTGGCACTGTGTGCGAGTCGTAAAATCCCCCATTGGAGCCTAGTATCTGCCCCCTTTTCGAATTACTGCATGGCCGTAATGTTCGAGGCCCCCTTGCTATTTTAAAGAACTTTTCACCAATCTCCTTTGTATAACGAAATCTAATCCTCTTGTTCGTACCTCCTAGACCTCAGAAAGCGCCTCGATATATGTACCAACATCTCATACCAAGATGCTGAGGTAAATTTGGAGAAGTATCAAACTTATTTCGATTTAAAGTCCAAAGAAAGAAGTTTGCTACTTACCATGTAGAGTAGAAGGGCTCCCTTTCCGTTTTAGAGGTAAAAGGACCAGTGGATTACCTGATTCGAACCCTCTCAGGAGATAAGGATTTCCACATCAATATGTTAAAAAAATATCACCGCTGTGCGTGTATCAACGATATTGTGGCCCTCGATGAAGCGTCCCTTTTGGAAGTGGTGTATCCCGCTGACCCCCTCAACGTCGTTCAAGTAGTATGCATTGAACAAGACGGTGATTACCCTATCCCATCTTTACCTGGACCGCGGGAATCATCCTCCCCCATGCTGCAAGTCTTCCCCAGGCTAGCGCCTCTTCAAAAGAGTCAGCTGCAGCAGTTACAAAATGGATTTTAAGATGTCATATCCGAGACCCTCGGTTACTCCAATCAATTTTAGCATAACATTGTCCCTACTACTCAAGAGCCTGTTCACTCGAAAAATCAGATGGGCCCCAAGAACTAAAAATTCAGAGCCATTGTCGAGATGCCCCTCTCCCGCACGAAGAAACAGCTGAGGTCATTCATAGGATCAGCCTAATTTTACCGTAGATTTATCCTTAACTTCGCATCTATCTCCGTCCTTTTAAGCGCTCTCCTTCAGAAGAGATCCCCAAATCCCCTTTCATGGAATCCCGAAGCTACTGCTAGATTCCAGGTGTTCAAGAAAAAGCTAGCAACCGCCCCCATTTTGAAGCTCCCTAATCCCTCTAAACCCTTTGGCATCCGGACGGATGCGAGTGACGAAAGAATTAGATGCGTGCTGCTCCAATACTCCGACGAAGGTGAAAGCCACCCCGTGGCTTACGCGAGCCAAAAGCTACTGCCCCGTGTACGTAATTACTCGGTAATATAACGGAAAGCTTTAGCTATAGTATGGAGTATTACCAAGTTTAGCATGTATTTAATAGGGAAAGAGTTCCTTAGACTGACCATCTCCCTTTGCCGTACCAACGAAATACTAAGAGCAAGAACGAACGTATAATGCGATGGCTTTTAATACTCCAAAAATATCAGTTTAAAATTTGGTATATACGTGGTACCGAAAATTGTATAGCGTATAAGCTTAACCTCTCAGCTAATCATGTATATATTATTATTATTTTTTTTTTTTACTCTGTACATATATCTCTGGTCCCTGTAGATGCTTATTTAATATATTGGTTGTTTTTTGTGTGTTCTTGTTCCACTACCATTTTAGACAAAATTCTAATTTGGTTCCTTAATTTAAATGTAATTTTTTTTGTCGACCCATTTACATTAAGTTTTGCTCAGATCAATATCATATCATTTTGTAAGCCTGTCGAATACAGGTCAGGTCCCCCTCTTTTTTTTATCAGGCTGAGGCCTTAATAATAATTCCTTCTATCCAAATTTGCGATATCCCGTGTTCTTTCCTCTCTCTCAGAAAATTTCCATCGAATGGAAGGGAGGAGTGTAAAAGAACAAGCTCTACCCTCCCCCCTCCCCCATTTATCGAAGACCACGTGCTATGATATCACATCATGGACGACGTGATTTCTTGTTCGAACATTTTCGAATTTTCGACTCCTGAGTACGTTGGGAAAATATTTCCCAATCCTGCGAACTCGTCCCAAGCCTCTCTCCCCCCCTCCCCATCGGTGACGAGGTGTGAATGAGCCGCTCTCTCTAGCTCTTGCTGCTAAATTATGTTGTTACTTCGGGCAACGAGAGAATTCCAGAAAGCAGGATAAAGAAAACTCTATAGGGGTCTAAAAATACTATAATCACAGACTAACAAACCGATGAAAGAAGTAACTGAGGGATTATAAAGAGAGAATACTGAAAAATTATATACATATTTCTTTAGTTATCTCCTACGAAAAAAGGAAGGACTTCAAGCTTAATCATAAAAAAGACCTGCTACTTAACCCAAACAACGGACCCATTTCGTTTATGAGTAGATATGTATATAGGAGACTGCGATCTCCTTTCACACTAACATATTGGAATAACCAAAACGAAATTGTGAAGGAGAATCACGTATCACATAAATAACGGAGCCTCCAAAACGCAAGACTGAAATACAATATTAGTCTGTGTCGTGGGTTAGCCGAGATTATATATATATATATATATATATATATATATATATATATATATATATATATATATATATATATATATATATATATATATATATACTTGTTTTATTATTTTTAGTAAACCAAATAAACTTTGACTTGAGGCGTTGTTTCGTGCCTCGGTGATCGATTGAGGGTCGTTCTCTAAGAGTGCTAAACTTTTAATTTTATTCTAGGGAATGAATAAAAGGGGTTTCTTTCTTGAGTATCAAATATTGCTACTTCAACTTGTTCGAGGATAATTAAAACAGTGCTTTAATAAAAAAATAGACTTTAATGAACATAAACCCTCTGACTAAATAACATCAAAAAATACAGATCTAATACACGTATAAAAAGAAAATGAGATTACTGGGCGAGCTCTCGAGGCTCAATTCGAGATATAATTTTACAGGGGGGGGAAACAATTATAAGTTAATATCTTTGTCCTTAGCCAGACATCCACTAAACTAATTTTTATGCACGAGGACATAAACAACAGGAATATTCTTTACTTACATAAGGTAATGGAGATTAATACCCGACTTCAGTTAGGATATCTTCGGAGATTTTGTTCCTGAGAGGCGTATCTCGAGTAGTTGGTTGTTTGCTCAATAGTTGGCGTTCGTCGACCAGCCTGCCAATTTGACGGGTGACATCACTAGGGATCTGTGTTGAGGGGGAAGGGGTTCAAGCGAAAGCTTAATCATTCTATTTCTGGGCGGTCGGGGTGACCTTGACCTCGTTTTCTTCCGACCGAGAAGAAATAGTTGTCTTCTCTTGTTTTCTATCTAGTTGGGATTGGTCCAACTCAGATAGAGTAAGATTTGGAGTCCTCAACCTGAGTAGTTTGATACTCAATAATCTTGGGAATCGAACGGCGCCAAGCTTCCTTGGTACAATCTGATACTGTGCAAAGACTGCAAGTTCTCCTCAACTTGCAATAACTTTGTACCTGTGATTTTTTAGTTTTCTTGTTAAACTCGAAAATCTTCTGTCAACCGTTGAATTTCTTGTCTCTTCGGTGCGAACGAACAAAAAGCCTCTTTTCCTCGTGTAAACCTGTTTTATACGTCTATTAACCCTACAGGGTAAATGGGTTGTGGGGTACTCACAGAGGGGACTTCTGTAGTTTCCCTTTTTGTGTCGGTTGTTTGCGTATTCGGCATTTTGAACTTAGGGAAGCACATAATACGAAATCGGCAAGTTTGCACTTATGAAAGGATTGTTTATAAGTACACCCTCGAAGGGCTTGCCTTTTGAGCTGAGGTCAGGAATCTGTCTCCTAAAATTTACTATTTTGACCGTTCTCCTATGTTACCGGAGAACATCGAAGGTGTAAAGCTATACCCTACGTCTTATGTTATTATTTCCTTGGCTCCCCCCACCAAGAGGGAGCCTTCGATACATATATACACTAAACTCTTATACCTCTACATTACCTCTACATTCCTCCATCCTTAAGATGATCCTGGGGGGAGGGGGAAATCGCATTTGCTCTACGCAAAGAGCCCTACTAAAACATCTTTACACAAGCTACTCGACTGATAGTGGGAACGCTCCATTCACATCATTCTTATTAATTGAATTATGTACACCTTGTGCCTAATTAACACTTATCGTAACCGATTCTACGAAATACAAAAAATAAAATACAACATAAAAGATACCTTATACGTACAAAAATACACAAAAAAAGAATTCTAACTCCACGCCCCAAAAAAACAACATAGGTAAACCATATTAACCTGGTATTGCATTATGGCTAATGCTTTCTGTACTGTTATGTATACTACTAATTAAAAGGTTTCATGTTGTAAATTTATGTAATTGTGTATCTATTTGTAATGTATTTGTAATGTTTATTTGTAATGTAATATATATTCATTTGTAATGTATATATTTATGTAATATCGAAACAACAATCTCCAACTCCTTTAGTGATTACCCATAATACAACCAACTAATCTCCTCCCACACAACCAACTAACTTGCTACCAATGCTTATTTAAGTTTAAAGTTCCACAATTTTAGGCAGTTCACCTCCGACCACTTAATGCACTTCTACTGGAATTGATTTGCTCTAGATTTAGTGTAACTATTCAATTAATGTGCTCTATTGTTTTGTGTGATTATTTAGTGCACTACTACTGCAATGTAAGTCTCTTATAGTTGTCAAATTTAGGCGCCTATGTACCTTAGACCTCTCTCTCAACGTGGGATAAGTATTATTAAAAAATTTTATTTGTACGTATTGTATAAACTGTTTATTTGTAAATATGATGTTCATGTTTATCAAAACCTCATATATTTATTTATAACCTTAATATATTAATTTTGTATATTTTCTTTGTTTTGCCTTTACCAATACTAGGCTATGCTATATATAATTTGAACTCTGATTTAAGCAATTAATATAATTTATCATTGTGACTTAACTGTCTGTACACATTTGGGGTTTCTTAAGACTGGCATAGAGCCCACCTTAGCCTATAATTGGCGTTCTGTAACCTCGTGTTCATAACGAGGTTCTTATTATTTTTTTTTAGTGTTGTGGGACTTAACCCTGCCCCTAACAGTACTCCAGTCGCATACGTTGTTTCCCACATCGTGAGTTTTCGACTGGCATAAGCTGGGTGGAACGAATCTCGGGAATAGGGTTGATCTTCATCTTCTTCAGGGAGAGGAGATTTATCGTCCAGAAATTCTTCTTTGATCTCTTCTTTCATTAAACTCTCTTCAAAACCGTCCTTTTTTGAAAGTAGCTTTGTACTCCCATTTCAATCAATGCATTTGACCTTGAGTTTTCAGGCAACATCTTTGTCTTCTGAGAATTATTTTCTTCAGGGTTTTGATCCGGCAGAGATTCTGCACTTTTATTCTAAATCTTGTGAAGATTTCTCAGTCAGAACTTTTTCTTGAAAAGTTTCTTTGATTGCCCTGTGATCAGGAGGAACTTGCTTGTTTACAGCTTGCTTATTAGGCATATGCATTACTCTTTTTATATTTATTCCTCTTTCTTCTTCTTCATTCTCCTTCTTCGCTACCTTCTCCTCCAAGGGGGGGAGGGTCGGCGCCACATCCGTCGCCGTATTGACGACTCGTGAACATATCCCTTCGTTCACATGTTTCTCAGACAAAAACAAATGGGTCGAGACCGTCTGTCATTTATTCGCGGACATCCGGGTGACTACGAGTTGAGCTATCGGATTTGGGGAGAGTTGCGCGCTCTGGCCTATTAATACAGAGCAGAATCTAATAGGCGCTGCTACTACGTCGGTCCAGCCAGAAAAATACTTCGACTGTATGTGGCATCGGTCTTTCAGGAAATCCTGAACGACCACGAACTTCTGGTAATGGGGGCTGATAAGGGAAAGCAATTTGTTTGATACAACGATACAGATACACCCCGTATCGCGTAACACGGTTGAGACTTGGCGGCCATTTATGGCCCCAGTCTCGAATTTTTGCTGTATTCAAAATTCACCTGCTGTTCAGGGGAATTCGATGTGGTCAAAAGAAGTGAGGGATTGGGAGGTTGTTCTGGTTCCAACGTTGCCGTCAGGTTATGTACCTGCTAGGTCGAAGGAGACTTAAACCTCGAATTTTGGGGGCAATTATAGCGAAGCTGGCCTTGGGTGCTACAACTAAAGCAAGTTATGGGGTTTTTGGGGTTTACGGCGTTCCTGATGAACTTAGGGGAGTTATTTTGCGGAGGTTTCTGGGGATAACCCCCTTTCTTTGGGGAAAAGGGTTTCTGATGGTACCCACCTTTCTTCGGGGACGAGGGCTTGTTTTTATTACCCTCTCTCGGATATAACCTATGGTTTGACAAATGCAAGTCGGCTTCTGACACACACTCATCGAAGAACTCTGCTCTCCTGTCCTTGATAAAGGACCTTACTTCTGGAGGCAGCGTGCATAATAGCTGGTCCTTCAGTAGGAAGTCGATGAGCGAGTCGAAATCATTTCTCACTCGGGCTGACTCCAACCAAAATTGAAGATGTCTCCTGAGAATAAAACCAAATTGTCGGTAGGTTTGTCCGGGCTGAATCCTAACCTGCCTAAATTTTATCCTATAATCTTCAGGATTTAGGTTAATGGCTCCCAGTAGTTCTTCTTTCAGGGTAGAATAGTCTATCGTCCCATCAGACGGTAGAGATACGAATATGTCTCTTACTCGGGTACTGAGTAGAGGGAGTAGTCTGGCTATACCGTCTGTTTCGATATCCCAGTGATTCACTTCAGAAATCTTTTCGAAGTGCGAGAGGTACGCGTATAGGTCGTCTTCGTCCTTGTACGCTGGCAGCTTCATAGTTGGGACCTGCGATGTCCCACTCCTGGACCCCACGAACAGCACTTCAACTTGGTCCTTCTCAATGCTTTCTCATGTTCTCGTATCTTTTCCCCCTCTTCTGCTTCCATCTGTAACTTTCTCTCATTTTCTTCCCTCTGTAACTTTTTTTCTTGTATTTCGGTTTCCATCTGTAACTTTCTCTCTTGTATTTCGGCTTCCCTCCTTTCTTTTTCCTGGACGTAGGAATTGAGTTCTTTGCCCGTTAGTCCCCCCAAAAATATTTCAAAAAATATTTCAAAATATTTCAAACGAAGACATATTGGCTATGTTTGTCGAAACCTCCCCGATGTAACGAACGTCACGTATGCAACTTGGAGTCCCTTAGCCTTTCCTACTCTAACCTTACCTTTTTCTAAACCTCTTGAATAGATTATTCCTATCCAAAAACACGACAACACACTACATAACACTCTTTCTTAAGTTATAATTTCTACCTTGGTAACTACACTTCACTGAATCTTGAAGACTTGTTTGAAGTCTCCTTATTCAAATTTTCCTCGAACGGGTTGGCAATTATTTGTTATGGGTAATTACTTTTTACTCTAATCTTAAATTTGGGTTCTTCTGACTTAACCATAATAACCTGACACCACTGAATATGTCGTGGGTTAGCCGAGATTCTATATATATATATATATATATATATATATATATATATATATATATATATATATATATATATTTATTTGTTTTATTATTTTTAATAAACCAAATAAACTTTGACTTGATGCGTTGTTTCGTGCTTCGGTGATCGATTGAGGATCGTTCCCTAAGAGTGCTAAACTTTTATTTTTATTCTAAAGAATGAATAAAAGGGGTTTCTTTCTTGACTATATCAAATATTGCTACTTCAACTCGTTCGAGGATAATTAAAACAGTGCTTTACTAAAAAAATAGACTTTAATGAACATAAACCCTCTCACTAAATAACATAACAAATTACTGATCTAATACACGTATAAAAAGAAAATGGGATTACTGGGCGAGCTCTCGAGGCTCGATTCGAGATAGAATTTTACGGGGGGGAACAATTTTAAGCTAATATCTTTGTCCTTAGTCAGACATCCAATAAACTAATTTTTATGCACGAGGACATAAACAACAGGAATATTCTTTACTTACATAAGGTAATGGAGATTAATAACCGACTTCAGTTAGGATATCTTCGGAGATTTTGTTCCTGAGAGGCGTATCTCGAGTAGTTGGTTGTTTGCTCAATAGATAGTGTTCGTCGACCAGCCTGCCAATTTGACGGGTGACGTCACTAGGGATCTGTGTTGAGGGGTGCGGCTTTAAGAAAAAGCTTATCCTTCTCTTTCTAGGCTGTCGTGGTTACCTTGACCTCGTTTTCTTGCGGATGAGAAGAAATAGTTGTCTTCTCTTGTTTTTTATCTAGTTGGGATTGGTCCAACTCAGATAGAGTAAGATTTGGAGTCCTCAACCTGGGTAATTTGATACTCAATAATCTTGGGGCTTGAACAGCGCTGAGCTTCCTTGGTACAATCTGGTACTGTACAAGGACTGCAAGTTCTCCTCAACTTGCAATAACTTTGTACCGGTGATTTTTTATTTTTCTTGTCGAACTCGAAAATCTTCTGTCAACCGGTGACTTTCTTGTCTCTTCGGTGTGAACGAACAAAAAGCCTCCTTTCCTCGTGTCAACTTGTTTTATACGTCCATTAACACCACGGGGTAAATGGAGTTTGGGGGACTCACAGAGGAAACTTCTGTAGTTTCCCTTTTTGTGTCGGTTGTTTGCGTTTTCGGCATTTTGAACTTAGAGGAGCACGTAATACGAAATCGGCAAGTTTGCACTTATGAAAGGATTGTTTATAATTACACCATCGAAGGGCCTACCTTTTGAGCTGAGGTCAGGAATCTGTCTCCTAAAATTTTCCATTTTGACCGTTCTCCTATGTTACCGGAGAACATCGGAGGGGCAAAGTTAAACCCAGATGTCTTTTGTTATTATTTCCTTGGCTCTCTCCCCACCAAGAGGAAGGCCTCGATACATATATACACTAATCTCTTATACGTCTACATTACATCTACAGTCTGAACAGAAAATGATGGAGGAAAACATTAATATCATAGACTTTGCTCCAAATCATTGCTAATTGCTTTTCCTTGAAGAAATTTATATAGAAGGAAAACAACCAAGAAATAACATACAATCAAATACTGCTGAAATACCTCTAAGTACACGTGTGCGGAAAAGGATGCAGTGTTGCACCTAGCCATTCATCCCATACGCCCTAAATCATTGTTGGATGCTTTATTCCAGTCTCCTTCTCCAACCTTAATTAAAACGAACACTACTATGAACGCATTCATATGCTATTTCTCTTCTGACCTCTTCCCGCCCACAACTTAAATGTACGTTAAAGCTCTTTGTATTTTTTTTTTGCCTGATTGTATGTTCCTATATTTATAAGTACCATTTATGTGTATAAAGAAATGGACTTTTGTTAAAAATCCGCTCCTTCTCTGAGGATGATGCGTGTGGTATCCAAACGCGTCACATTGATAAAACCTATTATCATAGAATAAGGCGTCTTCAAACTCTCAACCTGAAGATAATAATCTTAGTAAGTAAAATATCAATAAAGTTTGGTGTGAAATAATTCAAGGGTTGAATGGAAATATGCAAGGAGACACAACGTCACGATTTCGTATACAAGTGTGTATACTTGCACACACATGAAGTATGATTTGAACGGAAATTAAACTTCAACCAACGCAGGTGATAAGATATTATTTCTGCTTTCTCTTTAAGGCGAAACTTGGATGATTTTTGTCGCAACGAGGCATCACTTTGCCTTTTTTTTGTCGGTCGGTCTTGAAGAGCGATATGGAAAGGAGAGAAAAGATAAATGCCTTCTTTCTTTTGCTGGAAACTTTTCGAATGTTGGTTTAATTTGGATGCGGAAGAACGTACACTCCAAGAACGCAAAGATCAGTTTAACTACAGTATACGAACGCGTGGTTTGTCGTTACTATATCAATGATTTAGTACCATCAAAGAGGATAGAATATGCCAAGGAAATGCTCCTCATCCACATCAAGAAGTTTCTGTATCCCCTGGTACTTTACAGATAAATCACTATTTCAAGTGTCTTAATTACGTGCATTGCGGTTTAACCGACAATTGTAACATATAGTGAGCCTCCAGAAAGGGGTGAAAACCCCCTTGTACGGCGACTGCAAAGGTAAAATTTAAAATAGCGAATCAAAATTGTTTGTTTGGTAAGGAATCTTAAGTTGATCTATTGTATAAAGGTGGCTAACTGTCGTCATAGCAACGGCGAAGATCGCAGAACTTGGAGATAGGAAATTGAAATTCAGTTGGAGTATTATAGGAGTCCTTTTCGCTTATCTGCTGCCATCTTTTGATTATTTAAGACTATATCATATCTAGCAGCTGTCAGAGGATTTGGGAGGGAAGCACAAGGGTGGGGGAGGGGGGAGGCAGTTAAAAATATAGTAAAAAAATGCTAGTGTGAATGTAAGGTTGAGAAACGCAATCGAAAGGCTATATGAGCGCGATTTGTGGTGGAGATATGCGAGTGAAAAATATGCCTATAATAGGTTTCGATTAGCAAAGTCTCGCATGTGTTGTCAGCATTATTATGTAGCACAATGGAATGAAAGGAAGAGAAACCAGAAAGTGTTAAATTCCGAGGGAAGAAATGCCAAACACATTACACAGTGGCCTCTTAAGAGAAAGATACTCAGTAACTAGCCTGTAAAGTTAGCCTCTGGATAAGAAACAAGGTCTGCTGCGTCCCGCAAGTGGGTGCGATTCAGTAACGATCGACCTTAACCTGAAGCCCCCTAGATATTGGACTGTACACCCACAAGAAAAGTTGAGGCGTGATGTTGCGTAACTTAAGGTTCCCATCGGTCGTCTCCCATCTTTTCTTTTGCCAGCCAGCTCGAAATAGTCATCTGATTCCTGCTATGTATTAAGTGTGGGGAAGAGTAAAACGTTGGTTCGGTTGCCCAGTCTTTACCGACTGTTTGAGGCCCTCATCAGCACGCTAAAGAGAGAAAAGAAAGAGTATGTGAGTATGTTTGAGACTAGACAAAAGAGAATATTGAACTGAATATTGGAAAAGAACAAATGTGCAACACGATTTAGGAATTGTTAATGTGCATTGGATGGGCTGCAAGTGCAGAACATTCTATCAAGTTGCAATGCATCCTACAAGTGTCCCGTTTTCGCCAACGATAGAAGGTTCCTGCTCGACGTTAGATCCAGCGTGGATTGGCGCACTGAAGTCCGCATCGCCCGCCACCGCCGCCGCATGGGATACGACGCCCGCCCCCGTTCGGATACCTCTGAGGAGTTTCGTTCTTTGAGCCCGGGCTCGCCTCCTTACTTCCCTAGTCCCAGCCCCACCTTGGACTCTTCGGCTTCGGGCTTCACCATCTCCGGCGCCTCATCCACGCCGGAGTGGATCCCCTGCATCGACGGCGACCTCTTCGGAACCCCCGTGCGTTCAGTGTCCCCTGTGCCGATTCCTCGCATCGTGTACGATGTGCTTAGGCCCCCCCCTGTGCCAAGCCCTGCCGAAAGTGTCATCGAAGTGTATGATGTCCCCCTAGGACATCGGGACGAGATCCCACAGCCAGTGTTTGCGGGTTTTGATGCCGCCCCTGTGCCAGAGGTAGTCGAGTTACTCGACCCTACCATTTGTGTATATCCTCCTTTACCTGTGCCCGAGGTAACCGCCTTTTTTGAGGCCGCCGCCCAGGAACTTGGCGCCCTTGTGCTCGCCGACCCCCCACAGGTTCCCCCTCCGTGCCACACCGTGTGTATCCCTCTCCCAGGCCTCGCAGTCCCCACAGTGCTTCAAGGCCCTGTCGCCACCCCCCCTCCAGCGTCCATCGCCTCCTCGGACACCCATCCCTCGGAAATGGGTGATGTCCTTATTGACCCCAACAGCGGCCCTCCGGACATCATGAGAGGTCGCAACGGTGGTAACGAAGACAACGATGGAAACAACCAGCAACAGGATGGACGGGGCAACAACAACGGCAACCAGGGCAACACCGATGACCAGGGCAATCAGTGGGAAAGCCCCGGCCTCGACCCTCTCGAGCCGGACACGCCCCGCGTGGACTTCGACACCCCCCTGGACGTGGAGACCCCCGGATCATACGACTCCATAACTCCCATCTCCCACCTCCAGAAGGCCAACGCCCAAAACGGTGTGAAGATCTTTTTAAATAAGACATACCGCAACTGGGCTCCCTCGGACGATCGCACCCTCCCTTGGATTTCCGCCCTCATGGACCGAGGAGTGCTTGAAGAGGCCAGCATCCGCTGTGCCCACCGGATCTTCGGGGTGGCCAAGCCTAATGGCTCCGCTCGCCTTATTTACGACATGTCTCCTGCTGCTGAGGCATACCACCCCCCGAAGTTCAGCCTCCCCAGCGTAAAGAAAATCATGGAATCGGCCACCGAACATCTTTGGGCTATGAAGCTCGACCTCAAGGATGGTTTCTACCATGTACGCCTTCATCCGAAAGCTCGCCCCTGGTTCGGAATCCGATGCGACAGTCGATCGTTTCGGTTCACACGTCTCCCCATGGGCTTCAATGGGGCCCCCTTCTTGATGCAGAAACTCACGGCGACAACCATGAATCAGCTCGCTTCAGATCACGGCATCCGGGTATACACCTACCTGGACGACGTGCTCTGTATTGGGCAGAAGCGCGCCCTCAGAGCATTCATGAAGACCATTGAGCGTAGTTCCATCAACGCGAACTGGAGGAAATCGCTCACCACCCCCGTGAAGCAGATTTCATACCTTGGCTTTAATATTGACTTAAAGCTCAAGCGTATCCGCCTCACCTCTTCTATGCGGGACAAGACCCGGACTGCTCTCCGCATCATGTCTACCCGCCCAGTCTCCCGCAAGGCATGGTCTCGCCTTGCTGGACTCCTCAACTTCATTCTTCCTGCACTTCGCCTTCCCTTCTGCTGGGTGCAACTGTGCTACTTGCAAGACGCCCACCCCAACCCGGCACCTTTCCTCCACCTTAGCCGCCTCATCCACGACAGGTGGACCCGCTTCCGCCCTCCTAAAGGGGCTCCTCCGGGACTCTTCGTCGACGCCTCTCCTTGGGGTATCGGTTGGTGGTCGCAGGGCGCCTCTATGGCCCTCGACTGCCGCCAATGGGACCTTGGGATCTTTGATCTTGAATCCTTAGGTCTCATCCTCTCCACCTTGTTCGCCCCCCGCGCCCTCACCTACGGTGACAACATTGGCGCCCTTTGGAACGCAAAGAGGGGCAAACTTCCAGAGGCAATTCTTCTCTGCCTCTCTACTACATCTCTACTTAACTACTCCTCGGCCTTCAGGATCTCATCTCGGAACTTTTCTTACGTTCGAAGCAGGCACAATCCGGCTGACGTCCCGTCTCGGCACTTTGCAAGAACCTTCTAGGCGTGTGCGGGCCCTTTCCTTCTCGGGACTATATAAGGACCCACACTCCCCGAGCCGGGACGGACGTTTAACAGCTCTGCTACCGGTGTGACCTGCTCCCTCCTTCCACCCCTGGCTCCACCAGTGTTTTTCTTCCATCTTTCTTCGGACCTCCGACATCTCTTTTCTCTCTTTCCACTATCCTGCCACTATCCCATACGGTGATATCCAGGCTTGTTAGCTGGACTTTTGTCTTTGTAAAAATCCTTGTTTGTTAAAGAAATTTTTCGATAATTTCACTTTTGTACTTGCATAAAATTTTTTGTACTTTGAATAATTAAAGGAAGGTCCTCCTCACCCTGCGGGGGGGGGAGGACGTTTAACAGCTCTGCTACCGGTGTGACCTGCTCTTTCTGCTCATCTTCTTCCTTGGTTTGATTCATCTCTCCCGGCGCCTTGCGGCCTCCGGGGATGAGCCTTTCCAGATCCACAGGTAGCAGGCTTCGGCTTGTCCCGCCGACATCGGAACTCCCAGACCTTCCAGAAACAGCGACCGCGTCCGTTCCTGACACGCAAGACTCCGGGATCGATGGCGCGTAACCTTAGGTTCCCATCAGCCGTCTCCCAACTTCTTTGCCAGCCACCACGAAAGGCTTACTTTATTCCTGCAATGTAGTCAGTGTGGGATAAAGCAAAGGATTGGTTCGGTTACTCATCCCCTCGGACTGTGTGTCGCTCATATTAGTACACTCAAGAGAGAAAGAAAAGAGTATTTGAGAATGTTTGAGAGTAGACGAAACGAGAAAATAGAGGTGAACATGGAACATAGCAAATGTGGAACAAGATTCATAAATTGTTAATATGCAGTGAATATGCTGTATGTGGGTGTGTTTGAACTGAAAAAATAAAGGTAGAACGCTGAATGATGCAATGGCGATGTTAAAACATGCAGTGAGGTGCAAAAAGGGAACATACTTGCAAATACTTAGAAGTGTAGATGAAAATGTCCGGTAGATGCGAATGAATGTATACAAGGAAGTGAAAAAACTAGAAACGAGAAAGTGGGCAGGAAAGAAAGCAACGAATAAAGCATTTGAATAGAATATGAATGAGTATTCGGATGGGAACAGGATTTTTTCAGGAAAGAAGTTAGAAATAAAAAATAAAAATAGGTATCTAAAGATCAAGGATAAGAATGGCAAGGTAGAACTGGGCAATTAGGAAGAAAAAAGTAGGTGGTGGGAATAATCTGACGATTTGTATAAAGCGGGTATGAAAGATGAGGTGAATGTGAATGTGATTGGCTTCATGAGTATATACCGGGTGCTACATTCGGTTACAGAAGAGCTACTAAGCATGCAAGAGACTGCTGTTGGTGTGAGAGATTTGATAAATGACCACACACTAGTGTTGGGGCAGAGAAGTCACGCAAGCTCCATATGCCACCTAAAATCCCCTCGTTGGTGGTTAAAAGGATAGATACGGAAAAGAAAGTTGTCTAGTAGAAGAAGAATTGTAGGGAAGATCCAGACATGTTAAAATACACCACTCAACCTGAAGTCACTACAAAAGGTAAGTAATCTCCTTATTCCCGGAGTAAATAGACTACTGAGGCTTGGAGGGTCTTCCCGCCTTCTAGGTAACAGACTCACCGGTTTGAATGGGGAACCTTCTTACGAGTCGGATGGTTATAAAGTGTAATAATTGTTTTATAAAATCATTCTGGTTGCTGTTATTGAGGCATTTGAAAGTGAAAGTGTGGCTAAAGGCTTGAAGAATGTAGTGAGAGTATCGATTTATACAGCTAAAGGTGAATGCAAAAACTATATTGAGATAAGTCTTGAGTGTTGTAAGTAAAAAGAACGTAAAATTCTGATTGCGTGTATATAAATAATAATTGTGTGTGTTTGATAAAAAAATATCAAGATATCAATGTTTGTGTGTCGGGGGAAGAGGATATGCACTGAAATAGCTAGTTTAGAAAGCATGTGATTTTCTACATGGAGAAGAATTACGGGAGCTCAAGAATTTATGGGAATATTGGTAAACTTTTAGATGGCGTTAAGTGTTTATGTTGGAAGTAGGATTAATCAGGTGTTCGGGTGAAATATGGCAGGGTTAAATGGTTATTATTACTACAAGGGTGTGTGATATCGCTGTGGATAATTAATAACTTCATGGATGGAGGACTGTAAGGATGTCATTGGAGGAAAGTAGTGTCAGTTTGATGTAGAACGAGTTATATGTTGGTATGTGATGATGACCAGTGTTAGTGGCAGGGAGTGAGAAGAATTTTGATATTTTGAAGAAAGTCTTTTAACTGGTATATATTGGGGGAACAAGAACCAGGTTTTAAGTATCTAGGATTTATGGTGGATGGTGATGGTATAGATGGAGAAGATTGCGACAACAAAAATTGGAATGGTAGGAAAGTCTCAATGACCATCAGAGGGTGCTACATTGAAATACTATATGTTACTGTCACGTTGGTGTATGGAAGAGAAACTCTGGTATGGAAGGAAAAGGAAAGATCGAGAGTGAGAGCAATGGGAATAGGCAAGTTAAAATGGATACGTTGGGTGCAAAGGCTGGATTGGGCAAGAGTTATGTTTTTATTGGCTGAAGAAAAATGTGAAATACGTTGCGATTGAGTGTTCTGATGTTGTATAGGCATGTAAGAAAAATGGATAGAAATAAAGTTGTGAAGAAAATATACGAGACAGCGTCAAAGTGTGTGACTGGATGAAAGACCGCGTGAAAGACGAGTTAATTAAGTGAGTGTGTTTGAGAGAGAAAGGGCTATTTGATGAGCAAGTGAATGATATTTTGTATATTTGATGTGCATGGAGAGAGTTTGTGAGGGTGATTTGCTCGATGTTTTATGCCCAGGAGTGAACTATGAAAAAAGGAGATTTTGCATAAATAGTCTAAGAGGGCGGATGATCTTTGTTGGTGTTTAGGCGAGTTCACTCCACTTTGTGTGAAAGTGGCTTTGTTGAAGTTTAGAAGTCTTCTAGGTCGCCTCAAATTCAATTATGTCCTATTTTGATCAATGCTGCCGTAGGGCACTCTGAGAATATTGCTGGCTTGACCACCAGGTAGTGGATTGAGGAGGCATAAATGGATGTGCTGGATGGACCTTTTAACCTCAGATGTCGGCCAGACAATGAAAACGATAACTATTACTCGAAATCTAGCAAAACGAGCAGCTCGTTAGCGCTGTTATACATTCATCTTTTCGAGAAAAACATCCGACATAATACCAACGATGCAAGGATCTCACTGTCATAATCCCAGTTTACTGGAGCATGGTAGATTAAACCCATCTGTAAAAGTCCCATTGTGCAAACTCAAAGGGCAGGCCAAGCCTACGACGATCCATTATTTGATCATATGCTCCAACCTTTGATCGTGAAACTCGGAGATACAGTGTTCCTCACGCTGTTTCTGCCTTCCTTAGCCCAGGCGGCTGCCTTACACTCTTTATTCGCGAAGCAAACCTTATGATTTTAATAGAACGTCGTTGTATATCAATGTATCACTAAAAAAATATTCATTAAAAGCTACTTACTACACCACAATCTTCTGAGCAAAACTTTCATGAATGTATTTTTCAAGCAATTGTCACAATTCGAATATTCAGTTTTTCCTACTTTGACAACCCTTTAAATGCGCGTATAAACAAAGAGAAAGGCTATATATAAATGGTGCTATTTCTCCAGTCAGAGCAAATATTTGTATATTTAATTTCTGCAAAACGGGTTTTGAAAAATGCCACTATAAATTCAAATCCGTTTTATATTACCGATACATTAATGCCTGTTGAAGAAAAAGGATGGTTTTACATTAGAAAAGGAACATTAGCGATAAATTGTTTTGCTGATTCAAGTATGTTCTACAGAGATTCGTGTGTGGGCTACTTCGGCAATGATAGTTTCAGCTTTTTTTGAATGATTTCCACTGGTAAAGAATACAATTATTCATTCCAAAAAGTGGAATGTTTTTCTTGTGTATATCTATTTGTTCTAGCCATATACTTCTTGAAGTGGGATAGGTAATTATTTGAAAAGCGCATCAATGTGGTTATCCAGGTCATTTATGGAGACAAAACATTTGTATCTCGAATCATTCTCGCTCTCAGAGCAAATTCCGTGTCATAATTCTCAGCATGACTCTTTTTTCATGCTCCAAAATGGCTTATATAGTTTATGACATAATTGATAAAAGCCAGCGTTTCCTTTCATATTAGGAAAAAACTCATTATTAAATTGATACTTACGAGGAGCGGTCAATAAGTTTTGCGATTCGGTAGGGCAAAACAGAGAAAGGGGATGGCTGTTTGTAGGGGTGTTAGGACAAGTTATGACAAGTCAGGGCCTGCAGCCACACGCTCCTGCCTCGTCTATATAAGAAGCAGTAGCTGATCGCAGATCGTCAGTCACAATTTTTTTAACAATTGAGAAGGTTGAGTACCGCGCAGTGATCAAATTTTTGACCAAGGAAGGCAAGAATGCAAAAAAGATCCATGAACGCATGGTTGCAGTGTACACCGACACCGCCCCTTCCTATGCAACCATTGCTCGCTGGAATAGGGAGTTCCGCCCTGGTTGTGAGTCCGTTGAAGATGAACCCCGTATAGGACACCCATCAGACGTGACCAACAAGGACAATGTGGCCCGTGTGGAGAGGATGATCCTCGAAAATCGACGGGTAAAGGTCAAAGAAATCGAGCGAGAACTTGGAATATCACATGGAAGTGTTATCAACATCATCACGGACAATTTGGCCATGACCAAGGTCTCTGCCTGTTGGGTCCCTAGAAACCTCACGTCCCATGATTGACTTCCACGTCGCCAAAGTTCGGAGGCCAGAGTTGCACAAGCTGCCCTGCGCGAGTGCGGATTCGAGTAGTTCAACCATCTCCCCTACAGTCCAGATCTGGCCCCTAGCGACTATTTTTTATTCTGCCAGCTCAATGCTGCACTGCGAGGACGCCAGTTTGCGGATGATGAAGATGTCCAGCTCGCCGTCCAGGAGTGGATTGAACAGGCAGTCGGGAGATTTCTGGTTGTCGGGAATTCGAAGCCTCAGGGACAAGTGGCGCAAGTGCATTGAAGTCGAGGGTAGTTATATTGAAAAATAATAAAATACTTTTTCTCGTATCTCGTTTCCTTATATCCGAATTGCAAAACTTATTGAACGCCCACCGTAGTTTAGTGTTAACATAATTACTGTAGTGGTTTTTCGTAGTGAGCTATATATTTAAATGTTCTTGAATTATAATATTTTTAGTGTTTTATTTTTTCATGTCTCAGATTTAGTTTGATTTACGAAGTGCTTCTTTGCTTAATTGTTCATTGCATCTCTCCTCTATTGTTGAATTTACCTTAAGCAAGTATTTTTGTCTATCTTCTTGCCTGTCAGTTGAATATAATTTATCTTTTTCTTATTTCATTTATCTTTGTTTACCGCTTTCATAATATTATTTTTCTTGCAAACGTTTGTCATGTTGTCTTTAGTTGGCCTTCTCTTGGATTTGGATCGATTTACTCTCTCATAGCCTCATGGCGTTGATATTACTTTTAATTAGAGGCCTTACGCCCTTCCTTGCACAAATTACCCATTATGCTTTTCCTCCTTTGTAGAATATGTGAACATTTTTTTAAGTAAGCCCCTCCATCACTCATAGAAAGTTTGATTTCACAGCTTCTCAAAGAAATCTCGTCTGAGAGGCCTCAAGTCTCACAAACACACTCTTACAATCCATTTCCCCATAGCTTATCCTTGTCTAACTATCCCCCCCCCCATCCCGTATTCCATTTATCGCTGGCTTTCTAAATTTCCACTTCATGTCGAGAAATAAGACTGAGTTTATTTGTGACTTTGCCATATCTATAAAATAGGCTACTGTTGGCCTGGTGAAATTATGGCTGGTCGCTAATTCCAAAGTTATTGCTGTAGGACTACTATATTTTTTTATATATGAAATTTAATATAATAGAAGTAATCGAACATTGCATTTTGTTTGTATCATAAATTAAAGGTGAAATGTAAAAAGATTTAGATGCCCATGTAATGGAAGACTGCTTCAATTCGTTTTGGCATGCTGGAGACCAAATTTGGGGCGCTATTTTAACTGATAATGGTCCATTTCTTTTAAATTAAACTGCTCATAATTAGATAGCTTCTGCTTATCAACCGCCAGTTTAATTATCGCTCACAAATTCTCTATCGTGTTATTTTTAGACAACAACTTTGTTATTGCTTTTGCTTTGTAACAAGGTGCGCTATCATGCTGGAAAATACAGTTATCATCTCCAAATTAGTCCTGAACTATTGGGAAAAGGTGCCGATGAAGCAAGTTTTAGTACCACTTTAAGTTTATGGCAATGTTCTTAGGCAAAATTGTTAGTGCTTCAATTTCCATAGATGAAATGTAGCTCCAACATGGGGAGGGCCCAGATGCTTCACTGTGTGCACGACAAAGGACTCGGGAAAGCACTCCTCTTTTCTCCTCCTTACAAGAGAACTTCCAGAAGCTCCAAACAAACGGTAGGGAGTTTCATCAGAGAATATCAGTTTGCCCCAATTTTACAGTTCATTCTTTATATTTGCTACAGAAGTGGAACCTATTCTTAAGTTATTTGGTAACCAGGTACTGTATAAATTTCAGTAGCCTTGAAGAGCGACATAAATAATGCAAATCATTATTGTTGTTTGATTCCATAACGTATGGGAGAAAATATGACATCTTGCTATTTATACTATGTAACTTCTTAACGCACCATTTCCATCCATGGTAGCTAAAAGCGTACAATGTGGTTCTAAATAATAATAAATTAATGACATAGGGAAAAATGGGTGGAGGAAGTAAAAGATCAGGAAACATGCTGGAGTTCTTTCTAAACGTTTCACCTTATAGCTATAAGGTTTTAATAAAGAACTCCAGCGTGTTTCCTGATTTTCCCTTCCTCCACCCATTTTGCCCTATGTCATTAATTTATTATTTTTTAGAACCACATTGTACGTTTTTACCTACCATGGATGGAAATGGTGCGTTAAGAAGTTATATAGTATAAATAGCAAGATGTCTTCTACCAAGCTTTTGTCTATTATAACAAGATGACCACCTACCAAGCTTTGGTCTAATATAGCAAGATGACCTCTACCAAGCTTTAGGTCTATTATAACAAGATGACCTCTCCCAAGCTTTTGGGTTAATAGAACAGAGACTTGAGTGGCAGGGAAAATGAAATGTTCTACCTACACACATCAGTATCAAGAGGAATTTTTGCCACAATTTTATTTTTCTCCAAAATCAAGGGGTCAAGTCGAATTTGCCAACAACAATTCATCGACAACAATTTACCGATGACAATTCATCGACAAGCTCAATTTATCGATATACACAATTCACCGACAAGAATTCAAGGAAAAATAATAAAAAATATTATCATTTGAAATAAATATATAACTAGCTCGTATTTTGATACTTGATTTAGCATATTTTATCTTTGATATAGGAAATAATTACTTTCATAGCCTTTATTTAGGATATTACAAAAACAAGGTAGAATTTCTTTTCGTAGTAATTATTAAGAATAGTTAAAATTCTTTAATGACATAACTATTAAAAAGGACAAATTAGTTTAAACTAAAATTAAAACTATAAATTGGTGGTGGAAGAAAATTATTTTGAAACCTGTTACTTCTTATTGACCTTTTATTGTCTGAGTTTTCGGAAGTTTACAAGTAGCTGCTTCAATGCAATTCTAAAGCTCGTTCTATATTAATGCATGACGTGCTTCTCTGAAAGATTTAGCCTTTTTATGTTTTCCACGATTTTCTGGGCTTCACTATCGTCTATGTTACATACGTGATTATGTTCATTCACCTCCTTTACAATTTCATCGTCACACGAGGTCACTCGCGTTTTGCACTTTGTCTTGTGACATTTATTTATTACATTTCCAGTATGTCTTATGTTCACCCGGTTTGTCTTTATAAGGGAAATAACCATCACTAATTAATCAGCTTCTTCTTTCTCTTTTCAGGTTCTATAAACTGAAAAGTCCCTAATGGGCAAACTAGCGAATTTTTTTTTTTATACTAAATAACTTAACATAGCTAACGGAAGTAAGAAAACACAATATTAGTACTTGTCAACTCAAGCTAATTCGGTGATTTAGTGCTTCGGCTGCTTCATACTTGATCATTGCTAATTATAAACAAGTGTACTACCATAGTCTTAACTATTTACCTCGATGAATTGTGTATATCGATAAATTGAGTGTGTCGATGAATTGTTGTCGGTTAATTGTTGTCGATGAATCTTGTCGATAAATGGTTGTCGGCGAAATGTTGTTTGTGAATTCGCAGGATCCCTAAATCAAGATTCTCTTGTGATCTACTGCTGCTTTCAGGAATTCGGAAAACTTCATCACACAAATAAAAGGCTTCAAAAAACTTCATCACACGAATAAAAGGCTTCGAAAAATACTGCAGTTATCTGAAATTTCAAGGTCAAATATGAATAGTGCAATGGCAGGAATTTATTGCACTTTATTGCGTTGTATTCTAATAGTGTTTTAAAGATTCTTTTTGCTGCAAGGCTCCATGGGTTGCCCAAATTTCATTTCATAAACACTGATAGCTAGTGGGTATTTCAAAATACCCACTTTATGTTAGTCTAGTTTACCGTCTTCGAAAACTTGATATTTGTTATACATTTCAGCGTTATCTTTGCTAAATACATCTTAAAGATGGAAAAAATTCTATCTTTAATATATATAAATATATATATATATATATATATATATATATAGTGTCCTCGCAAAGTACCCGATCTCCCTCGAAATTTGTATTTTTAACATAAAAAACCTTTTTAATATTAAATAACCTTATATTAGTGTTTTGTTATCTTTCCTTTGGATTTGATGACTTGTTGTAGATGCTTTAGCATGGATTTGATCAAGTTTTGATAAAATGGCAAAAAACATGGAAGTGGACAAATTTGACTCACGCCTACACGCAACGAACGCTACCGCGATTCTAATCTAAGATTTCATTGAAGAGCTGTCATATCAGAGCGTTATATGAAAGCTACCAGATGTCGATAAAACAAATAGAAAGTGAATTATGCGTCTGTGAATATCATTGAAAATAATACAAATTCTGAGGGTGATCGGATACTTTTCGCGGGCACTATATATATATATATATATATATATATATATATATATATATATATATTTGAGGACACATTTCTTTTTGAGGAAATAGTTGTGAGGACAAGAAGAAACATATTGTTTTGTAATTTTATTCACTAAAGTCTCCAGTTTTGAAAACGGCTTCTATGCGATGTCTGAATCGCCTAGATGCTAGTTCAAGTGGTTCTTATTCATAATGCACATTACTCTGACAATGGAGGTTTTTAGGGATTCTTTAGTGTTATGAAGGTGCTCATTAACCTTTTTGTCAACTATGCTACATACATAGTAGTCCAATAAATTGAGATCTGGGAAGCTAAGTGGCCAAGTGGGTTTTTTGTAATAACATTGTAACTATTAAGTAGATTCTAACGAAATTTGAAACGCTTATGATGTTTTACATCCTCTGTCGAATGATATAATTGGCAAAGTCTTGCCAAGGTTAGCCCGGGAATTACTTTGTTTTTCCAATAACATCATAACGATTTAGCCGATTCTAACAATACTTGAAACCCTTAGGTTGTTTTTCATTCTGTTTCGAATGATATAATTGCCAAAGTCTTGACAATTTAGCCCCGGAATTATTTTGTTTTGGCAATAACATCATAACTATTCAGCTGATTCTAACGAAATTTGAAACCTATATATTGTTTCATATGTTGCTTCGAATAATCTAATTGCCAATGTCTTCCTAGGGTTAGAGAGGGAATTATTTTTTGGGGGGAAATTTTATCATAACTATTCGGCCGATTATAACGAAATTTGAAACATTTATGTTGTTTTACATTTTCTTTCGAATTATAGAATAGCCAAGGCCCTCCCAAGGTTAGTACTGAAACTATTGAAAGTTTTGAAATTCATAAATCAGAATAAGAGAGAGCACGCCCCTTTTGGTCAGCAGACCTTGTTTTTTTTATAAAAAAACCCCTCTATTCTCGGGTATCGCATCCTTTTTCAACCTGCCGTATACATTCCGTTTATCCGCGTGTGCTTTCTCTTAGCACTCATACGTTTGCCATTGAGTAAAGATGCCCCCACATTCTATTCTTATTTTATTTCTACTATTCACTCAACCAATCCCTTCATAACAACGAGTGGTACATCTCAGAAAAATTGCTCATTGACCGCATGGAGCTAATCTAGAAATCATTTTTGTTTTGGCAATAACATCATAACTATTCGGCCGATTCTGATGAAATTTGAAACCATTATATTGTCTTGCATTTTCTTCCGAATAATATAATTGCCAAAGTTCTCCTAGGGTTAGAGAGGTAATTAATTTGTTTAGGCAATATTATTATATCTATTCGGCCGATTCTAAAGGAATTTGAAACCCTTATGTTGTTTTACATTTTCTTTCGAATTATAGAATTGCCAAGGTCCTACCAAGGTTAGTCCGGAAATTATTTAAAGTTTTGAAGGTCATAAATCAGAATAAATGAGAGCAAGCGACTTTTTGGTCAGCAAACCTTGTTTTTTTTATAAAAAAAACTCTATTCTCGGGTAACGCATCTCTTTTTCCAACTTGCCGTATACTTTGCGTTTATACACATGTGTTTTCTCTCAGCACTCATACATTTGGCATTCAAGTGAAGATGCTCCCACATTCTATTCTTATTTTGTCTCAACTATTCACTCAACCAATCCCTTCATAACCACAAGTGGTACACCTCAGCAAATTGCTCATGAACCACATGGAGCTTATCTATAAATCATTTTTAAATTCAAATTGTGCTGTAATATCTTCCAAATGTATCGTTTGCCCATTCAACTGTCATGTAATCAAATTTTATCAAAGTATAACCCAGAGGATTTTCATGCACCCTCAAAGGATGGTAATATTTTTTGGTTCAATTCTCATATAAATAATAATTTAATCTTAATCAAATACATGTCTAAATATAACTAATGTTTTGCGATATTATTATGTTTTAAACCAGGTAATGTAAATAATAGTTTCATCTCGAACAAATAGTTTTTTCCTTTTTATTGCTCTGTTACGCAGAGAAGATTATCTGAAAAGTTCGAAATAATTGCATACATTTTTAGTTAATTTTAATATATACTTGACATTAATCTATTTTGTTCCATCTTCTTGGGTGGTAGTTTAATTTATTTCATGTAATTGCTTCCATTCTCTCGTTTATTTTATTTATCTATCCACTTGTTTCGATGTCTTCGTTGGTTATTTTATTTATACAGTAATTGTTTCCAGTCCCTCGTTTGCTACTTTATTTATTACATGTACTTGAAGATATTTACTTTGTGCCGAGCTCACGGTAAATTTGATCATGTACGGTTTGTTTAATTCATTATTCTTACTCACGCACATCACAACAATACATAATATTGACATCTCGTTTAGATTATATAAGAATGAAGTACTTGTTTCTTATATCTCATTATTTTTACATAAACTTACCATTTAATTATTTTTCAATAATTAATGAGGTTGATATCAATAGGTGCTTAGGCTGTTAGGTGATTTAATATAAAATTGCAGTATTCCCATTAGTTTGTCAACTTCCACAATAACCATTAATGCGCATGAATTTCTTTTAGGATATACAGACTTTGCCTTCACGCAACCTCTCACCTATTTCGCTTAGATATGTGACTCTAGGTCACTCAAACATGCTGTACTCCCCCACTCTTGGAATTTTCCTTGAACCTGTTACTTCCACGGGACAGGCCAAAAGACATTCATTCTGAAATTACTTTCTCAATCTACAGCTATAGAATACCTCTGCATATGCTAAGATATCAATGTAATAGAGAGCCAAGTAGATATAATTTTATCCTTTAAAGTACCGAGACTCCCACAGGTACTAGGATCTATCTCTCTCTCTTCGAAAGCTCCTTTCAAACAGTAAGAAACGACATCTCCTTTGCCGTCTGGTAACATATATGTTCGGCCCATCACTCCATTTATACTTGACGCAAAGGACAGATAGGCTACGCCCAACGCTTTGTCTTTTAAAAAAAGACATAGCATTATTTCAGACTCTTAAAGTCTTATCCTTCTCATTGTGATTCTTTGACCGTCGCTCGTATAAATGACTTGCCATTCGCCATCTCAATCAGTCAATTAAGCTTCCTCGAACGAAGTTAAGGTTTTGACACATTTAAGTCTATTCAATTCTTTACTTTACTAAGTACGTATCCCTTGGTGGCTTGATCTTAAATATTATGGTTAAGTTGTTGAGTAATATTTTCATTTTGAGTAACATTATAAGCTGTTTCTATTTAACCTGCTTTTGTAGATGTGCTATATGAGTCTGATATTGAATTGATGCAGATAGCTCTTGTCAAACACAAGATAAAAAGAACTCTAATATTTTATAGGAGATGGAGAAAACAGTGAAAAGTGCAGGAACCTCATCCTCACATCTCTTTCTCATTGAACTATGGAGACGTCTAAGTAACTTGTTGCAGTCAGCGCTCCACGTACTGTGGGCCATGTGACTTAGAAATTTAAGAGTGGACTGGGTAGCGGCAATATTTGAGATGTGATATTTCCAAGAGAGCTTCTGACAATTGATGCGGTCTAGAAACACCACTGATTGCTTAACCGGTAGTGGGATACCAGATATAAATAAGGTCGGAGTTTGGTATGTCCTTTTGAGCTATGGATAAAGAGAAAACATCACGAATAGTGAAGGAAATGGAAAATCCATGAGAAGTTGACTACTCAATGGCCGCAGTGATGGCTAGGTATACCTGTCTGATGACTGTTAGAAGAGAACTACCTTATTAATAAATCACTGGATTGTCAAAGTGGAACTTAATGTGTTTATTACAAAGCATAAGAGAACTGTGCTTAGCACATAACGTGGGAACACACTACGTTCGTGCAAGAACTGGAAAATCAAGGAGTTTAGTAAATTATGACATCTACGAGAAGATAACCTATTGATTCTAGAAGAGTGACAGGTAGCGCCGTAAACTTCGCGAATCTCACAAAACACAGCTAGCGTGGCACTGCTGCGCAAAAATGCCTTCTGGACGTTGTGACTAAATCCAAAAAGGGGATCAAGAACAATGCTATAAAAGCGGAAAGCAACTTAGAAGTCAGGAAATAGGTTATTGGGAGTCGGCGTAAGGGGAGAGTTGGAAAGCCACCATAATCTCCATGATTTTGCATGAACAGCAAGTTATGACTCTGGAACGATAAAGTGAAGCGTCCAAGGGGTCTAAGTGCAGGTTGAGCCCAGGTATAACGACTTCCTCCTCAATTTAGCGGGGAAGCTGCTCTCCAGCCACATTTGGCTATACAAGTACAATATGAAATGGAGCACCGTTAAATGGAGAATAGGTTGTGGCAATAGGTCGAAAGGATGATTGGGCATGGCACAGCTCTTCTAAGGCGAAGAGACGCTTGTAGTACTCATCACTAGGAGGAGAGAATGGAGGTAAGAGTGGGTTATCTGTTGAGGTCTTTAAAATTAAGACTAAATTGGGGGCAACATTGTCGGCAATCACACCATTTTCAAATTGGTATTAAGTGCCATCCTTCCTCACTCAAAAACTTAAACCAAAGTTGTTGAGTGAAAAGGATGTAAATGTCCCAGAGAAGTGCACCTTCCAGAAAGAGCAGCGATCAAATTTAAGACAATGGCGTATAGATCTTATTGCATGGTTCATCTGTATTTTATCTTGATAGAGACAGATGCGTTAATAAATATTAGATAGTAAGGAAATTAATGTCTTTTATTTAATGGAAAATAAAATAAATTTTATTATATAAAATTTTACAGTTATTTTTTAGGCAATTCGGGAATACAGCCACTGCTGTTGACTTTAATTGCTGCATATACATACATGCACATAATTTTCCGCCGTTTGCAATTCTGAATTCCGCACATGCGTGTTATCTGTGGTCGGTTCTCTCTCTTTCAATTATAGAAGACTGAATTATGGATTGTATGTGAACAAGCAATACCAAGGTTGAATTATTTAAATTATACAAAGATTTGGTAAACGCTAGCTGTGCAGCTTGGCTTCCACGCCGGGGGCTCCAATGCAAAGATCTCCGGGTGCATGGATGTCAATCTGACGATAATGCAGAGAATTAGGAAAGAGTTTAATGTGTTAAGCTGTGATTACGAGGGCACAACGGCTCGAAAACCACGATGGCAACGTTAAGTCCAGTTTATCTTCCTAGAGGGCTATATCAAGTGCCTGGAGGATTTACCATTGCCGTGGATCAAGTAGGTTCCTGCTGGAAGGCTATACACACGAATAGCCTTCCAGTGGGAACCTTCCTGATCAAAGGCAACCAGAATCCTCTAGGTACTCCACCATGCCACCCAAGCAAGAGAACCCAATCTTGATTGTCAGAAAACTTCTTTGACCACATCACTCCAGATTTTTGGCCTCTAGACTCCCCAGACTGCAACGCTCTACACTATTATCTGTGGGGTTTGGTTGAGAGAAAGGGGCCAAAATGTCCTCGTGCACAACCAAGGTAGAGCTTAAGTCCAGGATAACCACAGTTTTCCCTTAGTTAAACATGTGGACGGTCGAGAAGGCCTGCAGCAAGTTCCGACGCCGCCTGAATGCCGCAGTTCAGACTGGCAGCGATTTCATTGAATAAAGTGAATAATGTAATTTTTTAAGTCCTCATCATGTAATTTTGGTAAATATATTTTTATGCCTGAACTGCATTTCATTTTATGTTGAAGTTTGGCAACAAATTACCCATCGCACTCTGTTTATACATATATACAGCAGCGGCCATAATGATTCAGACACTTAGGTTTCCATCACAAAACTTACAGTACCTTCAAACCAAATAATGTTAGGTAATGCATGGTAAATTACAGATCTGAAGTAAGCATGGCCATAAGCTACATATATACATTGTACATGTTAGGATGAATGATACTGCAAGTTACGTACAAAAGAAAATTTTTCTTCCCAAAATATGTTGGTCAACACGATTCAGACAGATAACACAACATACGTATATGACAAGGTACAATATTTTAGCTACAAGTATTATCACTTGCTGTGATAGAACGAGTTGAATCTGTGTTAAATTCAACTCCTATCCCATATTAGTTAAGACCTCGAGGAGGCCCACGTGCATCTTCGATTCGAGGCTTGGAGTCTTATCAACAGCTACCGGACGTCAATGTTTAAACAAGGAGGTTATCGTCCCCCCGTTCGCCCCCATACGCCGACCTCGCCAGATCGAGTTATGCTTATGAACAGATAAGGCATTTTTCTCCGGCCCAGCTGTGCGTTCCCTCCAAGCTTTCACTCCATTCTCCCCCACGCCAAGGAGATGTCCTGGCTATTTATATGGACTCTTTACCACTAAGATCAGATTGGAGATCCAGATTTTAGTCGCGAAACATCACCACGACCCTCTCTCCCTTTGTGCGCCAAGGGACCTCGACCTCGAGATTCACCATCACTTGTCCAGAAGAAGGACAATATTCCTTGAGTGCCAAAGGTTCGAGCCTTTAGTGACGCCAAGTCCCCAAGGCATCCCCCCCCCTGTTGTTCAAGGAGAACAACATTAGAACAGCCATTGTTCGTTTTGAGCCCTTCACCAAGAAACGGTTCTCATCCCCCCCTGTTGTTCAAGGGAGAACAACATTAGAACAGCCATTGTTCTTGAGCTCGTAGACAAGAGACGGTTCTCATCCCCCCCTTTGTTCAGAAGAGAACAACCTAGAACAGCCATTGTTCGTCAAGCCGTTCGTCGAGTAACGGTTCTCCTTTCCAAGACGCCACGTCAGGATCCTTTTATCCCCCCCCCTTCGGCTGGAACTCGCCAGCGGACCGAATATTCCTTCAAGTACCTTCCACTGCACCCTAATGAAGTTACGTAAGCCAAGCGTCACCTTTTGAGTACTGATCCCTTATTTGTCAATTCTATCCTGTGCTTTAAATGGTTTATCGAACCATCCCATCTCTTTAACTCCATATTTGTTTTACCTTTTTTGATCCCTTAAATCCTTGGATTAGCCCGAGTCTCCACGACCCTTTCCATTCTGTTTGTCAATATTTTCCGTTTTTGTATTGTTTAAAGTTATTATTAATAAAACTCTATTTTATTAATGATAGCAATATTATTATCCTTGAGCTCGGTTCCACTTCTTAAGCATTTTGAAGATACATAATATCGGCCGCCAGACAGTAAAACGCACTCTAAAGATAATTAAGGAAGTTCCCTCAACGAATAGTGTTATATATAGTATCGTCGGGAGTCATTCTACGACACTTGCTATGTAGACATTTAATATCAATTACGCATTGGCATACTTAGCCATAGGAGCGCACTAACCGAAAGCATTCTTCTGTTGTTATTTTACTCCATTCCTCTTGTAATATTTCCCAAATTTCTTCCACGGTGTTTGGGTTTCTCTCTTTACATCTCTCTAATCGAGTCTTCCATAAATTCTCAATCGAGTTGAAGTCGAGACTCTGAGGTTGGCAGTTTATGACACGTACTTCCTCCTGATCCAGAAAATTCTTCACTAACTTTTCTATGTGGTAAGGTGCATTTTTTGCATAAAAATGACAGGTTGTGCAGAAGCGGCTCTCATATGGGGCACAGAATGTGCCTGCAGAAGTTCTTTTTCTGCAAGCATATTCACTCTGCTCTGCAAGCGAACAAGTGGGCTAGTACCGTCTGCTAAAATTATACCCACACAATAACGCACCCTTCACCAAGCATGACGCCGCTCTTCAGGTAGTTCACCGATATCTTTCACCTGGTATTAGACGGACGAAACTCCTGGCACCTGAACCAAACAAATTGCACTTCAATTCATGACTGAAGTTTACTTTGGACCATTGGTCTTGTGTCCATAGAACAAGCTTAGTGGCGAAGAATAATCTAGCTTTCTTGATCTTATGGCTGATAAATGTCTTGATTACTAGTGTGCGAGATTTCAAAGATCTTTCACTCAGGTGACATGGTACAGTCTTCCTGTAAACACTAAACCAATAATCCTATTAATTCTTGGGAAATTTTGGCAGCTGTCTGGTAATGTTACGTGATATAGTATTATGTACGACACTTTGGGGGCGCTTAACCCTTTCAGATAGGACTTTGATGGAGAGATGATCCTCTTGACATAGCTAACAATTAGCTTCTGGTTATGGGCAGATGTAGTGGCTCAACTATTTCTACACGAACCTTGACAAGGTAATTACTAAAATTGCTAAGAATTTATGTAAGTTACTACCTTAATTAGTTGGTTTTCTTAAAGAGAGAAGTAATAGAATTACGCTCTCCGGATCAATTTGAACACCAGATATTTTGGAATAAAAATGCTCTTTTGCACATAACTTGCATTTTCAACTACCCTAACATGTACATAGTACACGCACAACTTATAGCCATGCTTAATTTATGTCTCTAATTTATCAGGCATTACTTACCATTATTTGGTTTGAACCTTTTGTAAATTTTGTGATGGAAACCTAATTTGTCCGAATCATAATGGCCTCTACAGTACTATGCTGCCTGCACATAGGCGCAAGAGGACTCAATTTCATTCCATATAAAGTATTCTTTTAGGTTTGGTCATGCACGCACTACGGACCACTTGAACTTTAAGTACCTCGCTTCCTGGTCTTCAGAAACAGTGTCAGGACCTACACTTTTGTGCATCTACGCATATGATTTTGCATAATCTTTTAACTACATTACTTCTTTGCAATTTGCAAGTTTCCCTTATGGTCTTGATGATTTCATGGAAATTTATCCTCCTCCTTCCTTTTTTGTTGAGCTCCAATCTGAACGGATGCACACGTAGTAATCTCTTTATTTGGATGTTTCTTCGGTTGCTAGCCGAAAACGGTTGATTCCTACTCGTAGATTAGCTTAACTATTGCGGCATATCTCCTGTTTCCACGTCTAATTGTTTCATTTTCTCATTTATCCGTATCTTGAGTTATCTTTAACTGTTACTGTTGTTTTCTTTCTTATTATACCTAGTATTAATATTCTAACGTATCGTTTCGATATCTTCGTTTTCTTACCTTCTTTTTGAAGTTTTTTACAAGTTTTCTGTATATTTATTTTATCTTGCTACACGTCAATACTCCTTGCTCCAAACGATATATGATTTTATTTTCACTTTTATATGTTTTTAATTGCTTCTGTCTTTTTTTTATTCAATTTAGTGATAGGATATGGCTTTTTTTTCACTGTGAAACTGAACGCTCAATTTTTAATGTCTTTGGTTGAGTGCTATACTTATTTAGTTCGAGTTCATTTGTATCCTTCTGTCTCTTCCTACCAAAATATAAAATCCTTCAATTTTTATTACTCGATTTAATCTTCTTTTGTCCATTTAACTATCAGTTATAGAATATCAACCATAAATTATCTGTTGTTATTCCAACACGTCACGATATTATATATTTTTTCGTTATATATCCATAAACTTAGATTATTAATCTTTCCCCTTTAAATAACATTCTACAGTTTCCATTTTCCCATATTTTTCTGGTATTTTAGGTAGTCTGTCGATTTTTTAAGCTTTTGTTCCATCTACCTTCATTTTGTATTTCAAAACCACTTTTGACTACATATCGTAAACCTCTGTCTGTCAGCCTTGCGTTCATTGAGGTGACTTCAGTATTTTAGATATATTGCGCATTTTTTCTTGTCGTTAATGTCAGTTGATTACCCATATTTTATTTAAGCTTTGCCTGTATTATTATTATTATTTCTCCTTGCCCAATAGGTTCATACTTCGAACTATTTTTACCTGTTTACTATGATATTTCATCTTATATTAAATAATTATTTATACGTTTTGTTGATGCTTCTTCTTTCGAAGCCTCTGCAATTCACTTTCATCTCAATCTATATCTGTTTTGTGGACGTCTTTCTATTTTATGTTTCATTATAATTTATTTAATTTCTTTTGACTGAAAACTTATGTCTACTATATATGTATATATTTGCTCTATTATATGCCTAATTTTGGGCACAAAACGAATTATTATATCCATAAACAAAGGCATTCAAACTGCTGATTTCAGGGTTATATTTTCATCTTAACATTATTTTATATTTTCCAATTTTTAAGCAAGTTTCTCTTTTTAATTTTAGGCTGATTCTATGAAATGTTAAGATATTGAAGAAAATACATATGATCCAAAATGTGCTTTTTCATCTCGTATATAATATATTGTAATTTTAGATATCCAGATTATTCTTTTATTTAATATGTGGCAAAATTTATTTTTTCATGTTTGGATGTACTTTTGCATTTAGCGAAATTTTCTATTGCATATACAGTTTACCAAATAATGATAATAATAATGCATGTTTTATAATTAAATTTTCCTAATCAATACCGTAGGTGCTTTATTATTGTCAGAATAAGGATTACTTATTAGTTCAAACTAGGTGGTAACTTCTTTTTAATAAAGAGATGATATCTTGTTTTTCCTTTCATATTTTTATGTACAGTAATTTAATTTTTTTATGCATTTATATCTAATTTCCTAAATTTATTTCCGTTGCAAGTGAATTCACTACTGGAGTCTTGTTGTCCATAGTTTTCTTAGTTTTTTAGTTATCTTTCAATTTGTAATAGTAATAATAAGAAGAAGCTGTATTTGTTTTTAAAACTTGTCGATTAATTTGTATAGGTCAACTTCCTCCGAAATAAAAGAAAAATTTTAAATTCAGAAATATCTTTCATCTATGACAAATGGTGAATGAATGGAATCAATTTGGCTTAGTGGTTAATTACAATGGTACTCCACGTGAATACCGAAAAGCTTATTGTATAATTTAAAAACCTTATGTGAGTAAAATAAATAGGAAAATATAGACTATCAGGTTAGAAGATGGTTAAAGTAGAATAAGGCGAGAGAATGGAGAGGTTAATTGGAGATTAAGAAAAGATTATCGGGGCATAAGAGAAAAAAATAATGAATTAGAACAAAGACTGACATCATCTTTGCTTATTGACTAGTGGTTATCAACTTTTTTCTAGTCATGGCTCCCTTTTGAGTGATAATTTTGGTCGCCCACCCATAGCCATTTACATCCACAAAAACTCATTTCAAAATTTACAGAGCAAATATTTTTCCAAATAAATTTTAAAATATAATTTTTTAAATAACAAACTAGTTAAATTATATAAACCTTCTTTGCAGCCACAAAATATTACATTAACACACTCTATATTTGAGATTGAATATATATTGTTGATACCAAAGATGAAATAATAATTTATTTAATGAAATCTTTGTGCCTAATGTTGATCGACAAGATTTTGAACATCAGATTCGAATGTTCTTAATGACAGACGAAGATCCATTATTTTTACAACATCAAGCCGGTTTCGAGCTTTTGAAAGCAAATGTAAAACACACCTAAAGCCAGCTTCAACAAGGTAGGATGTTGAAAAAGGAATAGCAAACAGCTCTTTTCCCAGAGAAATGATATTCCTTACCAAGAGCGATATTTCTTTCCCATTAGGCATTTATCAAATGTTTTATTAAAGGTTCAACTTAAATTAAATGATCATCGACATACAGTTCATTACTAATTTAGTCAAACATGGAAACTCTTCTAATACACGGAGTCCGATATTAATTTTGAACATCTTGAGTGTAGCAAGAAAAGCAATAACATTTTGGGGAAAATATTGAGTATATTAAGTTTTTTAGAATAAATCTTAAAAGTAAAATGTGTTGCATCTCGGAGCAGTCAATTGTTCTCCGAGTTGGTTGCTACTTAAAAATGAAATAATCAAATTCCAAAGATCTACAAAGCGACGAAGACAATTAGCCTTCGATAGCCATCGAAACAAAAAGCATAATCAGGCGTTTAAACCCTTCTTCATTTTGGTGACAAATATCACACATAAGGTGGTCTTTAAGAGCATTTGATTTTATATAATTGACAGATTGTATTACAATATTAATAGACTCGTGCAGACTTCCACTCAAATGTTTAGCGACTAAATGATGTGGGCCAATCACTGTGTATACAAAATACTTCAGGCACAACACTTTTTTAAAATAAGCAATGAAGCCTTTGTGCCTGCCATCATACATATATTGACCACCATTGGTAGCACAGGCCATTTTATTTCCAATTGGAATAATATATTATTCGAAGTAGATAACATCTTTAAAATTGTTTCATCTCTAGTATCAATTTCAAGACTTCTGGCAAAATCATTTCTTCTCTTGTGATCTTCATCAAGAAACATGACATATGCCATTAGCATAGCCTCATTATCCCTTAAAGTAGATTCGTTAAGCTGAAAGATAAACTGTTTTAATTGAAGTTGGGAGATTAGTTCGGAGACGTATTCTAAACAAAATCTTCCAGAAGGTCTGTTTTTTTTTAATGAAACAAACAAGCAATTTATTTACTCAAAAGTGGCAGAAATTATGAATGAAGACACCGACAAAGATAATGTTATGAGTTTATCAACACCCACAGCCATTTCATCAATACGTTTTAATATCGATGAATTACTGAATGCGATGAGATTAATTATATCCTGTTGATTTGGATTCATTACTCTCGAGAGTACAATGGACACTGTCGGCAAAATTAATCTCTCATATTTTCGGGGGAGTTCCAATTTTGGCAATTATTTTCGAAATTTCTTAAGATGTCACAACCTTTATCCTTCTTTTGTTTTTCCTTTGATAAAATACTGATCTAGCATATTTTTTTTGCGTGAAAACCATTACAGAGTTTCTTAATGTGCATAGGTGGTTTGTTCTTATTTTCTTTGTGATCGTATATAAATGATTTTGAACCTTAGATGCTTTAATTCTTTTGTTTGACGGTAGTCATACATAAAAGAAACATAGGCTTCGTCTCATCATTAAGGGATTGAAAAAATCCGTAAGATAAATATTCAATAAAATACTGTAGCCATTTCTTCTTTAGAGAATCCATTGGTTCTATAACAATAAAGAAAAACAAAATAAGTCAAATTAATCAATAAGTCAACAATTAATCAGAACTTGTATTTGGTAAATATACTTAATCTGTAATTAAAATGAATTTAATTAAATTTGATAGTAATGTGTTTCCTACCGTATTAATTATAAGAATATGTACACCATTTATCTTATGTTAGTTACCCCAAATCTTCTATATTGTTTTTGTAACGTTTTCATTATTTATTACCATTATGATAAACTACATCGGAAAATCGCTAATTCTTTGTTTTAAAATATTAATTTGATATTAGAAACCTTATTATTTCTACTAAGTTCTGGGTTTAGTTACATTGGAATTGGTGCCTTTGGAATTGACTCCATTTTAGCAGCTAAAAAATCAAGTTCACACCTACACAAAACACTAGTCAGACCACTAATCAAATCTGCACCGATTACATGAATGGCAACGTCTCACATGTCAAAAGAGTGCACAATGCATTCACAACTCTTCTCTGAAGCTCGCTTGTCGCTCTCCTGTACACGAGAATGTCTACCCTACACGAATCAAACAAATTCACGCCACTAAACGCATACAACTTCACAAGACTATCGCGACAAATAAGGAAACTCGAGGGTGACCCATTATACGACGAAGTACATAATATCTAACACTCTGCCTGGGCACGCAAATACCCAGCAGCCCTCAACTATCCCATACCCACACCTTTATACACATAAGTAACTGCATCGCGTGACGTTTCCACAATTCACGACTGTACGCCCACTGCGCCCCAGCGTGTCAAGAACATGATGCCTGCGCCTTAGCACGCTGAGACCGTGCCGAAGAGCAGGACCTCTCCCTGCCTTGTCAATCCCTCCAGCCTCACCAGTATATACCCGAACACACACGCCTCAAATATAGCTACCGGCCTATCTCACCTCTCCTACCTTAATTCTGAAATTTTCCACCTATGGCTGTTGTTTGCTTTAATTTGACTACAGAAATCCCTCTACTTTTCTTTGTATTATTTTGTTGCCTCGCCTTGACAACCGAAGCTTTTCCGTTTTTAGGCTCCGCACTGCTCATTTGTCTGAAGAAGGACCCTAACTTGGGTCTGAAAGCTCAGAAATAAGCTCTAAGAAGGTCAGTCCTGCATAATATTTCCTTCAACAAGTTTTCTGAGCTACAAGTATTCCGCGATATGTATATATATATATATATATATATATATATATATATATATATATATATATATATATATATATATATATATATATATATCTCTCTCTCTATATATATATATATATATATATATATATATATATATATATGATAATTAACCGAGAGGAAAATGAGAATATGAATCCAAGCACTTTCGAACTATATTTGCAAGTTCATTTTCAAGAAATAGCATGAAAATGGAGAAGACAACCTTATATAGGGTACAAACCAATGGAAAAACAATATAACAAGACAGACAAATACCAATAAAAAGATCATTAGGAAACTAATAACGGATATATGCGTCCCCAAAACGATATACACACAACAACGCCGTGTATATGAATGGAAATGGTGGGGGAAAAAAACAGAAACATTTTAAAGGATTATCATTAGAACGAAAATATTTAGGGCTAAGAGTTAATCCATGATCCAGGCAGAGACACGTGGTGGGGGAGGAAATGCGAATGATATTACACTAATAAAGAGTGACAACAGGCTACATTATGAAGTTATTTCATTTAGTACAAGTTTTTTTTAAACAGGGTCGAGTTTAAATAAACCAGGGGAGATATTTATATTAGGCAAGATACCAATTTATGAACACTCGACAATATTTCTTTTTGTGAAATCAGCGGAATGATAAAGGAATTTTTCAGAGTTCCAGTTAATGGGGTGGTTATTTTCGGATAATGTAAACATAAAGCGCTGTTTAGTTCACCTCTTCTAATATTATACTTATGTTGGTAAATGCTAGTAGATAAAGATTTACCAGTTTGCCCAAAGTAAGGTAAATTGCAAGTAGAACATTCTATAGAATATACTCCACCTTTTATCCTTGTATTATTGGGCACTAACATTTTATATAAAGTGGATTCATATCTAAAATTTACAGATATATTAAGTTGCTTAAAAAGACGGGTAAGACCAAAAAATGGTTTAAAGTATGGCAAGATAAGATAATTTTTATAACTGAAAACCGGTGGGTTATCAGTTCTATAAAAAGTTCTCTTAGCAAAGTTTAATGAAGTGTGGAAAAATTGACGAAGGTAACAAAGTTTTTTACCTATTTTAAAGATATTGGAAAATTCCTTATCCAAAAATATCCGGACTAACAAGGCGTAATGCACGCAGAAACATAGAAGTGAATACAGATCCTTCAAGATAAGAATATACGAACTGGAGTTGGACGGTTTGCGATAAACAGAGAATTTAAAACCTGACGGGGTCCTATGTATTAAAAGGTCAAGAAAAGGAAGAGTTCCATTTTCCTCAATTTCAAGGGTAAATTTAATAGAAGGGACAAGATAATTAAGATTATATAGAAAATTGTAAATATCTTTTGAGGAAGGCCAAAGACATATAATATCATCAATGTAACGGTACCATACAATAGGAAAATCGATGATTTGGGGCAAGAATAACGTCTCAAAAAATTCCATATATAAATTAGAGAGGGTGGGAGATAAGCAACAACCCATCGGAACACCAAATTTTTGAAGGTAAAGTTTGTCATTGAATGAAAATTTACAATTTTTAGCACAAATAGAAATAAGCCTTAGGAAAGTATTGACCGGTACAGGGAGATCAAAATTATATAATTTATAACAAAGGAGAGGAAGAAGATCGTCTAAAGGAACTTTAGTAAACAAAGAACAGATATCGAAGCTGACAGGAATGAAATTATTGAAGTAACCACCCCATTGACTGGAACTCTGCAAAATTCCTTTATCATTCCGCTGATTTCACCAAAAGAAATATTGTCGAGTGTTCATTAATTGGCATCTTGCCTAATATAAATTTCTCCCCTGGTTTATTTAAACTCGACCCTGTTTAAAAAAAATGAAAAAACTTCATAATGTAGCCTGTTGTCACTCTTTATTAGTGTACAACCCCGTAAGGGGCGCGGCGATTTGCCATCCTGGCCGCCGTGCTGACGGGATCCAGCGCTCCGTCCGTCCCAGCTTAGCCTCTCTTCCTTCCTTCAAAATACTTGTTTCCTCTCTTTTCACACAACCTCTCCCACAACTTTCTCTGGTCAGCCTCTAATTTCACAGGGTAGATGCTGACCTTCCTTTCAGCCAACCGTCCCGAATCGGGGCTGAGGGGGTGGGGGACAAAGTTCCCTAACCCCTGAGCTCCGGTCTGGGGTGGCTGGTTTTTAACAACCTGCTTCATCCCCACCCATACCTTCCACACCTTCCTTTTCCTCTCCTCTTCACAATCTATATTTTTTACGCCGTGTCTAAGGTGGAGCCGCCATGCTGATGGACTGCCAGGCCACCAGGCGGGAGGGGTGGTCCCAAATGGCGGCGCCTGGCTCTGCCGGGCTTGTAAGCACCTCTCGCAGTGCGGGCTACTGCGAGAGGTGTGCGCGATTGCATCCCGTGTTTAAAAAAGGGTCACCATGCCCAATGATGAAGATAAAAAAAAACAAACCCAACCCTCAACTTCCCCTGTTCCATCGACGGAGCCACCCTCGGGCAGCTCCAGCAAAAAAATGGAGGTCCCCCCCCTGTGCTTGCACAGGGGACCCTCCATATTTCTCTAACCGGAGAGGAGGCTTACTCCTCTCCTTCGCCTACGGGTGCAGGGGACTCCCCCTCACCGCCTTCTCTGGAGGTGCTTTCGGGCACCTCCCTTTTCCCAGCGGCAGTCCCCTCTTTTCTTTCCAAGGGGACTGCCAAGAAAGCCAGCAGGCAGCCCTTAGCCAGCCGCTCCCCATCAAAGCGGCTCGGTAGGGCAAACCCCCTTAGGGGGGAGAGGGAAGCCAGGCCCCTTCGGTCGCTTCCCTCAAAAGACCTGCTGGCAAGAATTTTAAACCTTGCTGGGGTCAAGGCCTGTGCCTCCCCACACAAGACTAGCGACACTGCCAAGGGGACCTGCTATGTCCTGGGAGGGGATGGCCAACTTGAGGCCCCTCCTGTGATAGACATGGTCCTTGAGGAGACCCAGCCTCAGACGGTAGGGCCTTCCATGGGGGGGAATTCGGGCTCGGCGCCAAGCACCGAACCCGAATCCGCCCCTATGCAAGGTCCTCCTCAAATAGATGAGGGCTCCGAGGCAGTAAAAGGAGGGGAGGGATATCCTCCGACAGGTGCCCCCACGACAACCAGGACCTTCTCCATTTTGGAGAGGGACCTGGCTGAGGCCGGTCCATCTGGCCTGGGGGCTTCTGCCGGCGGAGGTGAAAAGCGGGTTCATTCCCCGCCCTCCTCTCCAAAAAAGAAAAAGACTAAAAAGACGAAAAAGACTCGGGGCTCCTCTCCATCCGCGGGGACTGCGGGGACGGATGGGTCTGCTACCACTTTGGTGGGCGACCAAGCCAAGATCGGCACATCCGGCCCCTCTACCCCCTCGTGTGCAGAGCCCCTGACCAAGACTAATACCAAAAGTGCACAGGGCGGAGCCTCGATGACATCGGGGCCCCTCATTCAGAAGTTACCTGGCGTTTTCGAGCCGGCTGGCTTCAAACGCTTCCTCGTTATTCGCTCCACTGATGGCACGATGTTGTCCAAGGGCAACATGATCCATCAGAGGAGAGGATTAGCTAGTGCAATTGGTAGAGAGCCGAAGGTGACCCGTTTCTCGGACGGGAGCCTTCTGGCGAATGCGGCGAATCCCGCCGAGGCGGCCAAGATAATTGCTCTTCGGAGACTTCATGGCAGACCGGTGAGTGTGACGCCGCACTCTACCATGAACTTTGTGAAAGGAGTAGTTTATGCGAGGGAACTCGTTGACTACTCCATTGAGGACATCACCCTAGAGCTGGCCGACCATGGGGCGGTCAAGATCGAACGTGTGATGAGAAAACATGGAGGGGCTTCGAGACCCACCTCTATACTCTTCGTCACGTTCGACTTTGACAAGCTCCCTGAGTCGGTGCGTGCTGGTTGGTACCGCTACCGCGTGAAGGCATTCGTGCCACTGCCGCGGCGGTGCTATTACTGTCACCGCTTCGGCCATACGAATCGCTCATGTAGACGTGCAAAGTCGGGGTCACCCGAAGTCTGTGTAAATTGCTCCAAGGCCGCACACGATAAGTCCAAATCGTGTGTGGCCAAGTGTGTCAATTGCGGAGAGCCACACCCTGCTTCTTCGAAGCAATGTGGTGCATATCTCCTGGAGAAAGAAATCCTGGCCGTTCAGGCCCAGGATAGACTCTCATTCCGCGAGGCTAAGGACTTGGTCCTGGCAAGCCCAGCTCTGCCTGGGACGTCATATGCCTCAGTAGTTCGAAAGGCACCCTCTGCTCCTGGCCCATCCAGGCCAACGAGCACGGTTGTTTCCGCGCCCATTCGGAGACCTTCTGCGGGCTCTACCCATCTTGGGCGCTCCCCTGGTAAAGCTTGCGGCAAAAAGGGTTCATACCCAGCCCCGGCTAAAACCAGGGCTCCCCCCTCTTCCTTCAGCGTGACCGTTTCCCGCAAGGCGAAACGGCCACGCGCCTCCACCGAGTCGTTAGACTCACAGGAGGCAACACCCCTAAAGATGGTCGCTAGGCCATCTTCAGGGGTTCCTAAAGCTGTCCCCCAAAAGGAGGACAGCAACAAAGGAGGAGCAGGAAGAGGGTGTCCCGCAGGGAAGTGTCATCAGTGTCGCACTCTTTGCCCTGAGCATCAACGGCATCACCTCGGTTCTGCCAGAAGATGTTCTCGCTACGCTCTACGTGGACGACCTTTCGATCTCTTTTGGCGCGGCCCAGATGCCAACTCTGGAGCGTCGACTCCAACAGGCATTGAACCGCGTCTCTCGCTATGCCGAAGCGCACAGGTTTCCGTTTTCTTTGGCCAAGACTAAGGTGGTGCACTTCTGCCGCCATCCACGGCTTCACCCTGACCCAGATTTGTTTCTTAATGGGGTGCGCCTGGATGTGGTTGAGTCGCACCGTTTCCTTGGTCTTGTATTCGACCGACGCCTCACCTGGGAGGCTCATATTCGCAGCCTTAGGGTCTCTTGTACCCGCGCCATGGACATTCTCCGTTCCATGACGTTCAGCGCTTGGGGCGCTGATAGGGCTACCGCCTTACTTTTTTATCGATCCTTTGTTCGCTCGAAGCTCGACTACCGATGCGAGTTTCATGCATCCGCAGCCGAGCGTTTATTGCGAAAGGTGGATTCAATCCACCACACCGGCCTTCGCCTTGCGACCGGTGCCTTCCGCACTTCCCCCATTGAGAGCCTGTTGGTCGATGCTGGGGAGATGCCACTTGCTCTGCGCCGCGTGCAGTGCATCACTCGCCTGTACGCGCGAGCCCGGTGCCTCCCTCAGTCGCCAACAGCTCTCACTGCATCCGCAGCTGATCTCGATGGTGCCTATGCCGCCGAGAGACGCCAGTCATACCCTAAGCCCTTTGGGTTTAGGGCCAGGAAACTCCTTCGAGAGGTAGATATAGCTCTTGGGCCGGTGGCGCCCCTGGTTCTGCCCAGGACGCCACCCTGGAGGGTACCACATTTGGCTATTTGACGCCACGCCTCTGCTCCCAAAGCTTGTACTGCGCCGGGAGTATTGCGTTCCACCTTTTTGGAGCACACATCGTGTCACGCCGGAACCGTGCCAGTATATACGGATGGCTCCAAGTCCCAAGAGGGGGTCGGCTTCCACGCCGTATCCCCTCTGTTTGAAGTCAGCGGGGCTCCACCAGGCGCTGCGTCTGTCTTCACGGCCGAGCTGGTGGCAATACACCACTCGGTACGGGAGATTACGCGACGTGCCCGGTTCGGAGACCGGATTGTGATCTATAGCGACTCACCAAGCGCCCTGAGTGCTCTCGGGGCATTGGAATCTCCGCATCCCCTGGTTCGCGATATCCGTGACGCCACGGTTTTGGCGAGCCGGGCAGATGTCGAGATTATCTTCTGCTGGGTTCCTGGACATGTAGGAATTGCGGGGAATGAGCGCGCCGATGAGGGCGCCAAAGAGTCCGCGAGGACTCTGCGACCGGACCAGCGTTTCGCTCTTCCTCACACCGACTACATGGCAGGAATACGGGAAGCTCTTCGGACTGCTTGGCAAAGAAGATGGGAGACGGTCGAAGGGAACTTAAAGTTGCGTGCCATTGCCCCGTGACTGTTCCCATGGACCTATCCCCCAATGCCGCGGCGGCTTCAGGTTGCTTTAGGCGTCTCCGAATCGGACACACTCGTGTGACGCATCGCTATCTGATAGAGCGCTCGCCTGCGCCCTATTGCAACGACTGCGTCGTCCCCCAGACTATTCGGCACCTTCTTGTCGAATGTCCCAGTCTGGGTGATCTTCGCGCACGATACCTGTCCCAGTACCGGGATGGGCGGGGTCGCTACCGCCTGTCCCTTGTGCTCGGGACAGATTCGTGCACACTGACTTGTGGACTTGTTGACTTCTTGGGGGAGGCCTGCCTTCTCCCTATTATTTAAGCAAGGTTTGTTTGTTTTTTTTTTGTTGTTTTTTTGCATTTGTTTTTGTTTGTTTTTTTTCTTTAGTTGCACGCTCCTGCGCCGGGGGGACCTCTCCCCGACGCACCAGCTTGCTTCCTTTCCCCCTTTTGGGGTGTTGTTTTTTTTTCTCTCTTTAATTTTATTTTAAAGTAGCCTAGAACTAGGCCAGTTTTAATACGGCGACTAATGCCCAAGTAGGCAGTCGCCAGATGAGCTCTTAAAAAAAAAAAAATAAAAAATAAAAATAAAAAATATTAGTGTACTATCATTCGAATTGCCTCCCCTACCACGTGTCTCTGCTAGGATCGTGGATTAACTCTTAGCCATAAATGTTTTCGTTCTAATGATAATCCTTTAAAATGTTTTTGTTTTTTTCCCCCACCATTTCCATTCATATACACGGCTTTGTTGTGTGTGTATCGTTTTTGGGACGCATATGTCCGTTATTAATTACCTAATGATCTTTTTATTGGTATTTGTCTGTCTTGTTATATTGTTTTTCCATTGGTTTGTACTATGTGATGGGCGATCTCTTCGTATCTTTGTACCCTATATAAGGTTGTCTTCTCCATTTTCATGCTATTCCTTGAAAATGAACTTGCAAATATAGTTCGAAAGTGTTTGGATTCATCTTTTCATTTTCCTGTCGGTTAATTTTCATATTATTGCATTCCTCACGTGCCACTTTGTGAGTTTTTTATTATATATATATATATATATACATATATATATATATATATATATATATATATATATATATATATATATATAATATACATATATATTATAGTTTTTTAAGGGAAGTGATCATTATCTCTGACTGCATTTTCTTATATATTGATGATAACCATGAGATCTAAAGAATAGATCTGGGTAATCAATTTACCCTACACTCTTTTTTTTAAATTCTAAATTTTCCATAAAGAAATAAAATAAATTGATTTGCAATTGAATTATTTTAGCTTTAAAATATCTGTCAAAATGGAGCCGTGCATTTGCAAATGGAATTTATATTTTTCACTTCTGAAATTTGAATAATATGATTATAAATTGTTGTGATATTAATATCAAGCACGTATTTAACTGACAAATTTCTTCTCCACTTTGTCATGCAATTCATCATCGGATTTCTAGCCACTAATCTGCTAGTAGGTTTTGCCAAGGATATTTAAAAAGGAGCTTTATTTTCAGCATAGACAGAAACGCATCTCAGAACTATAGAAATAAACAAAAAAGTAGCTGAGTCGTGGAAAATCTGCCTTTGTGCTGTTGAATTACTGGCAATATTTATGCCGTTCCTCTACATGAATACCTCTCGAACACACAACTTTCTTTAGGGTATAAAATGTTTTAGGAGCACAGAGGCAAAATCCGGCCTGGATAGATAAGGAAATGTAATATTTGCATATCTTTTATGCTAACTATTGTGATAATATTTTTCGATGAGAAAGATATTGGCTGGTGTAATTCAAAGCGACATTGTATTTGAGGAAAGTCTAATAAAAACAGATCAATAGAAACGTAATAATAAAAATAACCGAAATTAATGAGGTTGTAATAGAAAAATACCCGTCTTAAAGTTTACCTCCATTTGAGTGTAATCTATGCATTTTGGTCTGTTACAAAATCTCTGTTATCGCTTTTTCCAGGGGTTAGAATTTCATAACAACAATAATTTAATCAAATTTAGGTAAACAAAAAAGGAATTGAATTTCGTTTTCATTTCACTGAAATAATCCCTCCATGGAAAAAACACTGCTTATATTGCATTAAAGTACGAAGGGCATTCAAAAAGTTCGCGAAAAAAGCGAATAAAAAAATATAACTCAAATTGTGATTTTTTCCCGTTGCCATAAGTTGAAATAACGAGTAAATGATAAATATGAAGAGTAATTGCAGAATTACGAACAAAATGATGGAAGTCAGAGGAGAAGGAGAACGAAATGGAAGAGAGGTTATAAATAAAAAATTAGTTTCGCATTTCTATCTGCAAGGTGATACTTTAGGATAATATTTATCGAGCGTCTTCTTCAACATGTGCACTGTATTGATTCCAACACATTCATGGCGAAGTTATTCCAAGTTTCTTTTATTTAATCAGAAATAATTTGTGTTAATACGCCACCAATATTGAGTAATATTTTATAATAATAAACACATTATTAAAAAAACTACAATCCACATCCAACAGAGATGGCGATCTACCAGTGAAAGTAAATTTAGGTACCTCAGCTTTTTTTCATACGATCTCTTTTCTTCACAAGATCGAGACACTAACATATACTAGCTATCTACAAAATACCTCTTTCTCGCACCCACTTTATATGCCATTGATTACAAAGCCCGCCATTATGTTGTTCACACCGAAAGTGCTTCTTAAGGATAGGGGGGAGGTGTAGTGCAGCTACTCGTATAGTCTCGGTTTATCATTGCGAAGAAGGTCCCAGCCAATCCTCTTCACATACACCTTATTTTTAATATCATGTTCGCTACTCTTTAAACCCCTCAATGACCGCCAACAATTAAACGAACAAGTTTAGCGCCTGGCCGTAATCGTAACTCTCCACCCTCCTGGCGAGCTTAAAATTCTTCAGACTGACCTCGCCGTTTTTGAGCATCGGCTCCTATCTTTGAAGAACATTTACCCAAATATTATTTTTAGGGCGGTTTGTATTTCCAACAAGATGACCTCGATTACTTCAATTTCTTTTAATTTCCATTTGGGAAAAACTTGTGTTTCTTCTATTTGGGCGCAACATTAGATCTGAGTCTGATTTTGATGAAGAGGATTGATCAGTAAATGATAGTATTTATTAGTATATATCACGTATAAAATTGGTATGGTAATAGGCGTATTATACATCCACATCCTGATGTTGAAAATGATTTGATGTTTCAGAACCAAATATTTCGCTTTCTCCTTTGTGGGGTCCAATTTTAACTTTTTCTGAGCCCAAGAGTTTTTGTTCATGGATAATAACAAAAGTAGGTTTAAGGAGAAGATGGAATTGGGCAACATCCAGGAATAAATTTCGTAGCTCGAGGTCGACGCGCTCCATTATTATAATGTCCTCTTCCATATATTGAGACTAAAATTACAATGCATAGTCCAATTGAGACATTTTTAAGCGCTTTAAAAAAAGGAAGAACATTATCTTCCGAATTATACTAGAACCGCATTCCGCTTTTTTATAGATATAAAGACCTATGTTCATTGCCATACAATTTTCCGCGTTGAATTGCATCTACTACCTTTTCGACTATTTGATTACTCTATCCAAGTTTTCATCAAACTTTGACAGTCAGTTGGATATTTTGCCTTTAATCTAGATTCGTCTCATCAAAAATTTCAAAATCTTACATAATAAATTTCCGTAAAATTCTTTTATTTATATATTTATAAAAAAGCAAAGGTCCAGGAAGAAATCCTTGGAGGAACATCTGTAATGACTAATAGCCAAGATGAGCTACTTCCATTGACAACAACTCTGCTTATGGTTTTCCAGCCTCTTCAATGCATTTTAATGAGCTGTCCCCTATTTCGTGCCCTTTTAGCTTTATTAAATATTTTATTTGGAACGGCGATAAAGAACCTTTTGAAATCGAGATGAATTATATCTATAGCTTTGTCATAGTTAAACGTTGTGATCAGTTCGTGAATAAATGAAGCAAATTACATAAGAATTAACGTCTTTATGCCTTTTGTTACAATTCACTCCCCCTTTGATACCCAGACAAACATCGAATTCTTGCTCTTGTAGTATAAAAAGAATAGAATCAATATTGTAGTTAGGCAATGGTGCATTATTCCCTTAAACTTTCCCTACAGCTCCGAGGATTTCATTCTTCTTCCATCTCAAATCCACAAAGAATTCCATGTGTGTTTCCTTTGCTTAAATTTCAACGACAAAAACCATGTTAGTCAAACGAAGCCATTTTTTATAACCCCCGTTTGTTCTTTGGACTCACCGAACTCAGTTCAAGTTTATAGACATCATAATATAATTCTAGAAGTGTATTCTTCAGGAATAAAAGTTAACATGCGATAATTAGGTTTCTGTTAGTTCGCACTTTTTACTAAGCTTTCAAACAATCCTAGTATATACAAATTCTAATTCATGAAAATATACGTCTCCTGTTCGAAATATTTTCATTATTATTTTTCTACAGCCTTGAATGATTAGATGATTATAATAGCAAAACTATTCGTGACTATTTTCCTGTAAACAAACTTGTTTGTTTTTAAACTCTGGAAATTTTAAAGTTTTCATCAAGTTTGCTTATACAACCGAGAATTATTGATGATAGCGAAAGTAAACAAAAATTCGTTTGCGCGGTGTAAGTGAATTAATCAAAGTTTCTGATAACAGGATCTCGATGCACGTCCTCGGTAGCGTGACATACACCCTTGCCAAAAGTATGAACTATCACACAGAATCACTCCTATAATATAATTTGACATTTGTGGATATTGGTAGGGGTATTTTCTAGCTAAAAAAGAACTTTATTTCTTTGTTTTTGGAGGATGAAATTTGTGTAGATCTGCACTTTATGAAGAGAGGGCTCTAAAACTTGTGACTACGTGCTGTTATAAGTTGTGGAGTTCATTCTTTCCTAGCATAAAAACATCTCCACTGGCTCCGATGACGAAATGTTTTAACCATCTTCATGCTTCACAGTTGGTAGGTAAAAGCAGTGTGAAATGACTCTCACATTCTTAATGTCTCAAGGGTAACAGATCTTCTGAAAATTGGCAAAATTGTTACAAAAAAGTACAATTTTTAAATAATATTTTTCAAAAATATATTTAAATGGAATTACATAAAATACATGTAAAAAAAAATTCAATACTCTTTCTTATATGGGTGATATTTATATGTATATGTACTTTCATCTGACCAAATAACTTTAGACCATTTTTCATATGTCCAATTTTTGAGATATTTGGTCCAATAACCTCAGAAAGCCATGGCTTCTTTATCGCATTGCATTATTTGAGCCCTTGATCTTCAAGTCTCATTTTAACTGTCTTAGGGGTATTTTGAACTTGGAGCTCCTTAAACTCCTTAGCAAATTAAGAGGCATAGTTTAACGATTCTGTGGTGAATCTCGAATGAAAGATTATCTTCCTTAGGTGTTGTAAGCAGTTTTCTGCCTCTTCTCTTTCTTCAAAGAAAGCTCTTGCTCTTTCTATATCCTTTGATAGTAGTTTGGACAGCATGTTTTAAACATTTTATTTGTGTAGCAATTTCTACTTGTGATCACCCTTGGATATGTAGAATTTCAGGTTCTTCTCTATCAGCTTTTTTAAGCTCTTTAGTTTTAGTTATGGTAGTTATTTATAACGATAAGAAATGCACAATAGTTGTAAATTCTTTAACATGGTAATTAAATGAAACATATTAACAAAATATTTAAGCATTTTAGCAAAATAAACATTATTATCATACATATTTATGATTATTTGATAAATTATAAAAAGTTTGATAAATTAAGAATCAACCAATGGAAAATAAACATTAAGTTTGCTGAAAATAATCCTTGCCCCGTCATTTCGAGTTGGTTGGTGCAGTCTGACGGTGTTATTAGGTAACTTCACTACCATCAATGAAGCTTCACTATTATTGGAGTAAATAAGCGTAGTGAAAACCTTAGCATTTATATAGATTTTTTTTAAATACCAAAATCGTGTCTACATAATCTAAAAATCATGAATACTTTTCCATTTTGATACTTTCAATTTCGGTTCACTTTTCGAGGGACACCCAATATAGAATTGTGCGAGTAAAGGTTATCATTTGTTTGATTACATTTTAAAGACCTTTTTAAAATATAATAGTCGTTGTGATCTCTATGGACCCATTCACTTTAATTTATGTAACGCTATAACAGTTTCCAATACTTTTTTTGGTCATAACCCTGTACACAATTCATTTAGGTCAATGAACCCTTAAAACAGATACATACGTAAAGTTGGTCCTCTTTAGATTCATTCAATGTATTTGATCAAAATTTAGTTTAATTAAATAATAGATATAATACCAAATTTATTATCTTGATCGAAGAAAATCAAAGGAAAATGCAGATAAAATTTCAAATTATTGCAAATAGCAGCAAGCCAAGAAAAACAAGCTTTTTGTATTTTTTTATTTTGTTCCAAACGATACCGTAACTATAAGGACCAGTCTTGCATTCCTCATTCGAACACTTTACTGTATTGGAGAACTACTGCACTTGACAGAATAGACTTAAGTAGCACCACAAAACGAGCAAATAAATCGGATCGGCGGGAATGCCACATGACGCTTGCTGTCAAAGCCACACATTCAAGTGAAGGAACGAGTGGATTGCGATAAGTTTCGGATAGAAAGTCTTTTTGCGAGGTTCATTCCGAGATGATAAAATATACTTTGAGTTCAATAGTATAAAATAGAAACTTCAGCAGATTTAACTTCAACATCGAATAGTCTAGTTTACATTTTTACTTAATAGTATTTTTCTACCGACTTGTACTTCTACCTGCCCCTAACAAGCAATTGCCTAACAAGCATTCTCTAAACACGGGAGAAGTCTAGCCACTAGACATACACTACTCTGGTAGTAAACTGCATCATGGTTCATGATCTGTTTAGAGGACAGAGATTCCTCACCGTGATCTCTAGCTCGATCTACTCAACGCTTCTGGAGTCGCTTAGCTCTCCCGGTGCTTGTGGTTCTTACAATATTACTACCAAACTTGATAAACTCTTTGAGGCAGTCCAAGTTTTGGCAAGAGCGCAAAGTAGAAAAAGCCATAATCCTTGGCCGCAATTCTCGGTCGCACCCACGTTCTCAATCTCCAAATAAATACGCTTGTGCCCATATTGTTGATATAGTCATTATCTATTTGTGCTTTTACCATTAAAAACTGAAAGAAGAAGCCAGCCGTTCTGTACTACCTATTGGCTTTCGCTCAGAATGTAGTAAATGGCATTATGTTCTTAAATCGCCCATACGGGTAGTTCATTTTCCAACCCTTTTCGGTAATGGCAAATTTCATTTCCCACGGTGAGCCGGGACCAAAGAGTGAGCAATTTTTCTGGTGTTTCTATAGGTTGGTAGCCCTAAAGATTGATTATTATATTAAAATACGCAACTTCACCACACACATGTTCGTTCCCCTATCTACTTGCAGCTATATTCGTATTTGATCCGTTGCTGTATGGCCAAATTTACCAGGAAAATAGAGCTCCTATCGTGCTAGAACGGCCTCAGACTACACTCAGTCATACAAAACCACATTCAGGAAGATTTGTGTAACTACTTTGCTAATTAACGGCTGCACTTCACCCGAAAATTGGATGTCATCATCGCAGATGTAGAGGGCCTTGCTCGTGCTCCCCTCATTACCGTTTTTCGGTGTCCCTATTGTTGCACCATTAGCTGTGACGGCAAATTCCGCCAGGAATCGCTTCTGGTACCAAAGTACATTCAACCTCCAAAATGTGTTCCTCCCTGCAGTCATTGGTGTGGTGGACACAATCAGCGCGCGTCGGCCTCTACTGTGTGGACTATGTTGGGTTCGAATACCTCCCTTTTCGTGCTTAAATCAAATACGGAACTTCATTTCCTGGATGATTGCGGTTAGACTATCTACATGTTCTCGGCATTATAGGAAGACGGGAAGCAACCTCTTATATACCAATTACTACAGAGTGATGAGATCAGCATATTTTTATCTAGCACAGGAACCCTCCAACCCCCGACTCCAGCCGTTATTTACTTTCCGCAATCAATCCTGGCTATTTTTAATAGCTAACGTCCATCACTCTCTTATGGAAGGAGTTTTACAGCACTTTTTATTCAGCCTTAATTTGAGAAGATGTCCTCTAAGGACTCGATATTCAGAAGCCTTTTTTATGACACTACCACGTTTTATGCCACGTGAGTCATTTTGACCCAGCTATTTTAGAGACAACTCACTAAGTTATACGGACCATCTTTTTGCTGCTCAAACCACAATTTACGCAATACTACAAAATACTTGCATATTACCTTGACTTAACTACCCCTTTCAAATTCATACTCAATTAAACTATAGCTCGTGGCAGGTTCTATCCCAAGGACTTGGGATAGGAAGTAGCGGTGCCAGAATAGATACCGTTCAATAAGCTTCCATAGAGAAGAAAAGTTAACTGAAAAATATCTTACCCTATGGGACGATTCGGGAAAGCGCTCCATCAAGTGGTACTTGTCCAGCGACAGTGTTCGAACCAGAGACGACAAAAAATACCGTCAAAGGATAGGGGGGCTAGGTCCATGTAAGAATACTTAATGCAATGCCACGTAACTTTAAATTCCCGTAATTAGGCTCCTCTTGTCTCTGCTATACCAGCCTTATGGGTGAGCCCCCTAAAAAAGGCCTTCACACACTTTTTGTGATATATCCGTCATTCCTCCACTAATCACCTTTACTTTACAGGCAATGACACAAACAACGCCTTTGAAAATAACTATATCTCAAAGGGAGCTCCAGCAAAGAATATACTGCGTCAATCACTACTACATGACAGGCTCGTTCAAGAAAATGCAAGACACTTTCGTGCATCAGTTCGAATGTGAAAAAGCCCCGTCCAAGAGCAGGATTCAGGACTCGGTGGATCACCTTGATAACTATCGGACAGGGGAGAACCTAAATGCAGCCAGTGACAACCGTCCAAGCCATTCAGGACGCTACAGGAAGCGTACAGTTGAGCTGGACGAGGACGTGAGAGAGTCAGTTCAGCAGAGTCCAAACCGCTCTGTGCTCAAGCAAAGTTAATCCCTCGGTATATCTTGTGAGACTTGCAGGAGAGTGCTAGTAATGGATGTAAAGGCCTACCCATACAGAATACAGACGAAACAGAGCCATACGACTCAGACAAGGAGCAAAGACAGGCTATGGCAGTCAAGATACTGAAGAAGATACAGGAGACCCAACTTTCCTTAACCTTCTTTGGACCTCAGATGAAGCTCATTTCCATCCTGAGGGAAAGGTAAACTCGAAGACAAATGTCTTCTTCGGGACCTCCAGAGCAAATTAGGTAGCCACCAAGCCCATACACTCCCCTACTTGCATGGTATAGAGTGCAATCTCAGCCAGAGGCATCATCGGACCATTCTTCTTCGAGGAATCTGGCACGACAGTGACAGCAATCAAGGAGCAGTATGTTGAGGTCCTCAAAACCTTCAAGAGGAAGCTGCAGACCCTGATTATGTCGCTTATGGGAAAGTTCTGGTTGCAGCAAGATGGAGAAAGCACTCACACATCAAATCTGTCCCGAAATTGGCTGAAAGAGAACTTTGGTGGTCATGTAATCAGTCTCAAGACTGATTTTGAGTGGGCACCTCACAGCCCAGACCTTAGCCCACATATTTATTTATCTGGGGCTACCTTAAAGAGAGAGTTGTACGCAGGGAGACCCAGGACCATCAGGAAATTCAAGGGAGCCATTAGTCGGTCAGTTTGTAAGGACGTCATGGACAACTTTGTGCTGCGCCTCAAGAAATGCACATAGCAAATGGAGGTCATCTCGAACACGTGCTCTAGCATAAAGAAGAAAAGACCAAAGACTCTCATGTTTTGATATGATGTTTTTAAATACAGTAAACTAGTTACCACCAAAGTTTAATTCAATCCTTTCAGAAAAGTAAGAAATGAGGCCTATAGAAAGTTGATGCCCATTTTTTGGGGTCACCCTGTAATCTGAGGGGGAGGGGAGTAAAAAACGAGACTTGTTGATGAGTCTGTACGGAAAGATTAGTGCCCTTTGCAACGGGTTAATATCCTTTAAACCTGACATGTTCAAGATAAAAAGAAAGACATTCTCAACACACTTCCGACTAGTAGCAGTCATGGCGTTAAACATACATGATTCAAAATTATGCCTAAATTCCATCTCAAAGGCTTAGGTTCAGAAGTAGTGTTAGAGAGGTAGGTATCGTTAAGGAAGCTTCCATAGAAAATGACTGATCTCATCAGTCATCTAAAAGCGTAGCCATGACGCAGGATAAATCTTCTAACTCGTGTATTTTTTTATTTTTACTTAGAGCGTAGTGACTGGCAAGTAAGTTCTTTCGTCATTGAAAGATAATATGATTCAATATGGTGTGTCTGGCAAAAGGAAACGGAACTGCAGATATAGATTTATAAGTAGGTTTCCCTATTTATCTCCAGTACCATTCAATATGTCGAGTTGGTAGGCTAGTGAGTTTGTCAAAGAGAATATTCAAAAGTTTTTTTTTAAAGTGATTGGATTGATAGTGAAAATAATGATGAATTTAGTGATATAGGAAGTAAGTTTAGTGTTGCAGCTGTTATTGACAATGATAATCCTGCCTTACAGTGTTTCCCTTACCCCTTGCTTCGAAAGCTACGACACTGAATTGAATAATTATCAGAAAACTTAGGTATTGCTATTTATATTTGTTTATTTTATATTTATCTATTTTTTATTTCTTCCCTATAACATTATTTATGTCCAATCAACCTCTTTTGGGGTTGAGGATGGTAGCTCTGGCAATGAGCGTCGTGGTCATTTTTAGCGAAGAGCCCTTAGTGACACAGGTTCGAATCCAACTCCTGAATTCATTTTCTTATAATGGTTAAAATAGTTTGCCCCTTTTTCTGTTACTATATCTCCCTTTTTCCTTCTTAAGCTTTAATGGTACTTCTAATAATAATTTCCTTAGCTTTTTTTGCGGGTTGCGCTACCACTTTTTATTTCTTTGGGCCTTAAAAAAAAAAAATAATATATATATATATATATATATATATGCTGTATATATGAATCCAATAAGCCGCAAGAAACAGGAAACGTGAGAAAAAAATTCTTCGGAAATAATATTTCCTAATTCGCAAAAATTCCGTACACGTGTGGGATTCGAACCGTGCACACTGAGGCAGCGAGCATCCGCTTTAATCTCAATTAAATCATCTCATAGCCAAATGACCTAAGAGATGATTTAATTGAGATCCAACCGGAGATCCTCGCTGCCTCAATGTGCAAGGTTCAAATCCCTTCCATGTACGGAATTTTTGCGAATTAGAAAATATTATTTCCGAAGAAAATCTTTCCCGTTTTCTGTTTCTTGCGGTTTGTTGGATTAGTTTTCATCATTCTTTCGCGCTCATGAAAGATTTATATATATATATATATATATATATATATATATATATATATATATATATATATATATATATATATATATGAAAATCAATGCCGGGACCACTATTAGGAACATGTGAATTTAATTTATCAGATAAAAGCCTATAATGTATAATTAAAATGAGAAGGAATCGTTAAGACGAAGGATGATAAGGCAGGATTTCCTATGGTTAATGAGCATCAACTGTCACATATTAATTTAATATCCCTTTCATTTACAAGGCTCGTGTGTATCTCTTACTAAAACACTTTCATCTTTAACCTACATGGACTTACCTACACTGTTCTACTTACAAGCTCACTTGAAGCATCCTTTTTGGTGGATATGGATGGTATTTGAGCAATTAGCGTGGTGGCCTGAGAAGCAAAGAGCGCTCGATGGTATAGGTTCGAACTGCACCTAATAATTGACTTTCTTTAACGGTAAAAGTGTTTATATTATCATATTATGTTTATATATCTCTCTTCCTTCTTCCTTACTCTATGTTAATCCTTGTTTTAGCATATATATATATATATATATATATATATATATATATATATATATATATATATATATATATATATATATATATATATATATATATTTGTCTGGGTCTTTCTTGTAGGCGAGAAAAAACATTCTCAAACGACATATTTTATTACGATACGTTTTTCGACCGTGGTCGGTCATCTTCAGAGAATGAACAGAAATGGAATGATATTGGACATATATAAGTGAGGAATAAAGTAGTAGAGGTGTTTAGTAGGAGAAAAATAGTGGGCAAAATTAGGGAAAATAATAGGAAAGTGAAATGAAAATAGAATGAAAGTACAGATCCCTGGTAAAAGGGTAGCTCTGGCTTTGTTTGCGTTTTTGTTTTTAGGTATTGAGTATATATATATAATATATATATATATATATATATATATATATATATATATATATATATATATATATATATATATATATATATTGTAGAGAAATGGCTATACTAAGCATCCCAGGGAAGCGTGGGAGTGGTAGCCGTCGAATTGCCGAAACTGCCTACCCTGTTTGATCTCCCCGCCGCTTTGGGAGGTTGGAGCTAACAGCTGTTTTAAGGCAACCACATAAAGCCCTTAAACGACGCTCTAACGATCCAATTACCTACGAGATCCATAAACCAGTGGTTATGAAAAAAAACGTAAACATTTGTCGTAAATTTAGAATCATGGGAACTGATTAAAATATCAAGCAATGGAAGGTGTCCTTAATCTTCCGTTTCGTGCGTGAAATTGAAACACGAGTTGTTCTTTAATGTGTCAACTAGGGCATTAACTTGATCAAGGTTATCTGCGTTCAAAAGTAAGTCGCCGATATAGCACGCATAGATGGGAGGTTTGGGTGCTATATTACTTTTGAAAATCTTGTTCTCTACTGCACCCATGTAGAAGTTGGCAAAACGGATGCCAAGGGGTGACCCCATCGCAACGCCATCGATTTGCGCGTACATTTGACTGTCGGGACCGTAGAACAGGGCTTCTTTTGTGCATGTTTTGAGGAGTTGTCGTAGAATGTCTTCGGGGATGGTGAGAGGTGCGGAACCTTCAGGGTGGTAAATGGCATTAATTATCAATTCAATGGTCTCATCCTCGGAAACATTTGTGAATAGAGATTTCACGTCCATGGAAGCTAGTACGGCTGCTAGTAGATAGGTTTGAAGGATATCTAGAAGAGTCGAAGACCAGGGCAGTGTATAGTCTGATGGGGTGTAGGGAGCGTTGATTTAGTTGAGATATTTTGGCTAAGTGATAAGTCACACTTGAAGTTTGAATTGTGAGTAACAAGGAGTAACAAGGAAAGTAGGTACCCTAGGAGACCTTACCGTCCTTTCAAAGAGGGTACCTTTGGACTAGCAATCGAGCGGGCACATGGCTGCTCAATTGTTTTGCGTCCCTAAACGGCCACTTTGTCTAGTCTTGACTTGAACTGGTCAACAGATTCACTGTTGACAACTTCCACTGGAAGTGCGTTCCACTTACCGCAGATACTGTAGGTGAAAAAGTTTCCACACAGATTGCGGTTGTAACGCTTCAGTTCAAGTTTGAAGCCGGGATTGCGCGTTCTGTTTTCACTCAGTGTGAAAATATCCTGGTAGTCAACATTGTCGAACCCTCGAAATATTTTGAAGACTTCGATGAGCTGACCACGCAGTCTACGGGTTTTCAGCGATAACAGATCTAACTCCCTTAGTCTATCCTCATAACTTTTATGTCAGATAGAGGGAATAAGTTTGGTTGCCCTAGCTTGTACGCGTTCCAATCTTGCGATGTCCTTTCGCAATGAAGGACTCCAAAATTGTACGGCATACTCCAGGTGCGGTCGGGCAAGTGAGTTGTACAGGCACAGTACAATCTCCTGGTTCCAATAACCAAACTGGCGCTTAATATAGCCTAGCATCCTTTGGTCCTTTTTCTCCGCCTCAATGCACTGTTTCGAGAACTTGAGGTCACTAGTGATTGTTACACCCAAGTCCTTCTCAGTGTTGGTGGATTCCATAGCAGTGCCCTTAAGGATATACTGAGATTGGGGGTTTCTGTAGCCGATATGCATCACTTTGCATTTCCCCCCATTAAAAGGCATTTGCCACGTGTCCGACCACTCCTCAATCTTCCCAAGATCTTCCTGCAGGCGGGCAGTATTTCCATCCTTTGCAACGTTCATACCAAGCTTGGTATCGTCGGCAAATTTGGAAATCTTGGCAACCATGTCACCGTCCATGTCGTTGACGTAGATGATGAATAGTAGTGGTCCCAGGACAGAACCTTGAGGCACCCCGCTAGTAACGGGCACTGACTCAGAAGACTGTCCATTTACCACCACCCGTTGCCGTCTGCCACTTAGCCAGTTCTCGATCCAGCCGGCTACCTTTCCTTCTATGCCCAGCGCTCGCACTTTCCGGAGAAGGCGGTGGTGTGGTACCTTATCAAAGGCTTTCTGAAAATCTAGGTAGACCACCTCCACCGCCTTGTCCCGATCGTGCTCACTGAAAACGAAGTGGAAGAATTCCACAAGGTTCGTCTGGCATGACCGTTGCCTTCGGAAGCCGTGCTGGGAACTCCTCAGTAGCAGGTTTGACTCTAAATACGACGTCATTTTGTCCACCATGATGCTTTCTATGAGTTTACCGGAGAGGATTTCCAGGTTTATGCGTTTTTACATTTCCGGAGGCGCAACCCTAAAATATGTCTTTTGTAAATGTTTTTTCTCGCTTACAATTCCAGACAAAAAAGTTGTAAGAAGAATAAAGAGAATACAAGTTAAAATCAATAACGCTGCCACTGCTGTGCACTTCAAAAGTGCATATATATATATATATATATATGCAAGTTTTGTTGAAGACCATTGTGTATTTTGCCTTAATTAATTTCCTTTGGCAACTTTCTCTTCTTCTAACTATCTTTTATACTCCATCTTGTAGATGGTGGATCACTTGTCCAGTATTCATCTCTTTTTTTTTTAATCAATGTGTTTGGTAAAAAACAAATTAAATTGCAAAGCTTTCGATCTTATTCGATCAATTTAGTTTGTTTTTCACCAAACACATTCATTTAAAAAAGAGATAAATATTGGACAAGTGATCCACCATCTACAAAATGGAGTATAAAAGATAGTTAGAAGAAGAGAAAGTTGCCAAAGGAAATTAATTAAGGCAAAATACACAATGGTCTTCAAAAAAATATTTGCATTCAGGAAAGACTGCTACCCAACTACACACACACATAAATATATATTACAATTAAGATAATATATGTAAACAGGTAAATTGTAAATATTAAACATATTCACTTGGGAAAAATTACAAAAATAAATATAAAGACTTACCAGCTTGAGTGAAGAACAGGAACCAAATGATACAGAAATTGAAACTTGAGTACAAATAATTTTGGCCCCTGTTTTAGAATAATTAGAATAATGGATAAGCAACTAATTGAATTTTTCAACTGCAGCATCAGTTCGTTAATTGTACACAGGTATAATTTTTCACTCATTTATATTTTAGTATTTGCAATTTAACTTTGTAAGTTGTAATATATATATATATATATATATATATATATATATATATATATATATATATATATATATATATATATATATATATATGTTTACACCGTTATATCTATAAAACTCCTTTAAACTTACCTATCTTATTAATACATATATTATTACTTCTTATTTAAGATTAAACTATAGCAATTGTTTTGAAAGAGACTATTGAAAGATAATGTAATTTCTCAGCGCTTTTGTCATAGAATTAATTATATGTTGGTGGGTCGAAATTGAATCTAGCGCTGTAATGGATTTTTTTTTTCAATATACATAATGATGGTAATGTAGTTTAATAAATGTGTCAGTGATTGTGTTAATTTCATTAGTGAATAAAATGGACCACAAATGCAAACGGTATAGGGAAAAAGCAAGTAGTTAAGGGCGTTTATACAGAATCGTTCTAACGAGAACAATAATCTACTAATATTCGAATTGGTTTTGCTCTGTTTACTTTAGATGTTAAAATCGTGGAAAGGTATTGACTTATTTACCTACATTCCACTTTTGAATTAAATGTAGGGAGAAAGTTATTTAGTTGAGAGAAAAATATATTAAATTTGTAATCATTCATAGTTAAGGTGGTCCAGATGTCATCAACATAACGGAACCATGTTATAGGATGAGATAATTAGCAGGGAAGAGGTGATCTCTAAACATTTCATGATGAGATTGCAAAGAATTCGGGAAAGGGGATAACTTATACTTAAACCATAGTTTGCCCATCGAAATTATCACCTGCTTTAACAATATTTTGTGACGTACAAATAAAACCCAACTTTACAATTTTCGCCAGAAGCAAATATGATAAAATTGTCCTTTACATAAAATCTTACCATCTTCTTATTGGTGAAATCAACACTTTAATTTTATTAAGGAAATCACCCCGTGGAAAAATTAAAAACACTGCCAATTAATTTCGCTAAAATGTTGGCTAACCGCAGTAATAGTTTTGTAAACGTAGGCTCCTACGCTGGAAATAATCGATCTAAGTAGAGTAATTTTCACGGGGTTTGGGAGGTAATCCATACATGTACGGTAGAGACGGATTGTAACAACTGTACTACATAATCTGGTATTACATCAGAAAATTAATAAAAGACCAAAGCAACACTTTTAAACGAAGCAATTCATTGAGCAGCTTAAAACGTGGCACGCCTTGATCAGAATCTGGAACATCGTGAAAGACTCCTAAATCAACTAAAGACCAAGCAATTAACATCTAAAATTTAGCTGAAACGATCTCAAGTAGATAAAAGCAACCAAATGTATCTATTTTTTTGAATGAACAGCCAAAATTCCGAAAAAGTATTTTAAAGCACTGTCGTTTATGGTAGCTGAAAAATATGATTACTCTGAAACTTAATTGTGTAATAAGGAAGAGTCAGTGTGAAAAATAAATTGATAACGCTGTAAAACAATAAAAAGAAACCAAGGAAATGATAGTAAACTTTTCTATGGGTATTTTTTTTGCTAAATCACGAATATAACATCCATCACTTTCTGCGACCCTCCAGTTTCTCATAAATTACAATCTTATGTTATGGAAGTATACTCAATCTTATTTTAGTTATATAGGTTACTCTACTCCTATTTTTACTTTGTATTTAATATTTGTTGCTGTTACTATGAATATAATTTTTTACATATTACAGTGTTTTTTCTTTACAGGAGACAGAGCCTAAAATGCCCAGGGAATGCAAAAATTCCCCAGACAGTTTTTGTTATATATGTGGATCACTTACATTAAGCCAGAAAGGGAACTTTGACTAAACATGTGAAGAAACTTTAGGAGCTGTAGTCTGGATGTAAAGTGGGTGACCTCACATATGTTGTGTCAGGTGTACAAGTTCCCTTTCTGCCTAGGTGAAAGGCAAAGGGCCTGGCCTCATGTTTGGCGTACCAATGGTCTGGAGGTAGCAAAAGGACCATTCAACGGATAGCTACTTCTGCTAAACAGATATTAAAGTTGGGTATTCAATGTTTTCTTTCCTAGTCTTTTATATATCTTCAAGAGATGTATCAATTAATATACATTTTTAGTCTGATTTGATTTTATTTTAACTGTAGGTCCCAACAGAAAAGGCAAGAAATCTATCATGTATCCATCTCAATCATTTTGCCTTCACCGCATATAAAACTAGGCATTATGAATCAATTTATCAAAGCACTGCAACATAACAATCCATGTTTTTAGTAACTCAAAGCGATCTTCCCTAAAATAAGTGATGCAAAGATTAAAGAAGGCATATTCCTAGTCCCTCAGGTTCGTCAACTTGTAGCTGATGAGGACTTCAAGGCAACAATGGATGAAACTGAACTAGCAGCCTGGCATGCATTCCAAGATCTATGCAAAGGACTGCTGGAAAAGCACCAATGGGCCCAGTCAGAGCGTATAGTGGAGAACATAATCCAGTGGTACCAAGATCTTGCATGAATTATTTCACTGAAGATACACTTTCTTCATTCCCATCTCTCCTTCTTCCGAGAGAATGTAGGAGATGTGAGCGATGAATATGGAGACAGAGTCCATCAAAATATAGCGTCAATAGAAAACAGATATAAGGAAAAATGGAGCTCTGCTATGCTGGCTGACTTCTGCTGGAACCTGAAGTGTGACACACCTGAGACGTCTTAAAAACGAAGTAGTAAATGCTAAAATGTAGGTTAATACATTATATAATACTAACAAACATGCTGATTCATTATATATTAATAAAAAAATTACAATGAACACATTTCATTTGACTTTGGGAGCTAAATACATTAATGGTATCGTGGAAATTAGTATCAATTACATAATTATTAAATCGGCAATTTCTAAGAAAATATTACACGATGGGAAATTTTTGTTATCGAATTCGAATTCGAATTCATCAAAACTAAACTTCATAATAAAATGCACATAAGATCTATATTCTTTTCTTGACACTCAAATTTGTTCTACAACGTAATCAAAGCTTCCGCTTCATTCCTTTCTAGTCAATGGCAAGGTTATATGTGAGCTTCAAAGAAATAAAAATATTCATCAAATTGCACAGATGATCCACGAAAACCATTATAATTTTCATTACTATCACCTTTCTAATTACTAAGGGAGATTCCCTGCATACGTTAGGGGTGTGAGGCCTCGCAATCTTCTAAATGTGGGAAGCAGCGTGATTCTCTGTGTTTCACCTTAACCGTTCTGGTGGAGCCTTGAGGAATATTTTCGAGAAATAGACTCAGAGGTACGAATATGAATCCCCCGCTCGACGGTTTCTTACTTTAACATTATCAAGTACTGTCACTATACACCACCATGAATTAAGTACTGAGTCTCTTCGCGCAATCCAGATTAAGGTTTTATTTATTATATACCGTCTTTACTAATATGGTATCAGGTTACATCATCTATACTAATGTAAATTATCATCATACAGCATACCGAGTAAAGTACAATGTCCGATTTTCTAGAATAAAGTTTTAGATAGTATTTATTAAAGTAGTGACTCTTGTTATAATTTAGGAATGCTTCACTGAGTAATGTTTATCTTTTTATTTCAGATTATAAAAATATTATTAATAATCTTCTTCGGTATTTACCCCTATGTCCCCCTCTCTGAAGATCACATTAGAGATGTTTTACTCTATGAATTTTAAAAGAGTACCAATGCAAATACAGCACTGAACTATATTCAAAACAGTTATAGGGATGATGGAGTAAATAAAAAAAGTTGCAAGAGGTGGTTTGCCCGTTTCCAAAGTAGGGATTTCACGCTAAAAGACAGCGAAATATTAAGTTGTCTCCAACAAAACCTAATTCGGAAGAGTTGGAAGCTCTTGTGACAACAATTCCTGCTTAAACGTCTAGATAACTCGCAGAACAATTTTCCCTAAGCCTTACGACTGTCCAACGGCAACTGAAAGGGATTGGAAAGGTTCCAGTGATTGGAAAATGAGTCCCAAACGAACTGTCCACGGTGAATCTACAACAGCGTGTTGCTTGCTGTGTGTCTTTGTTTTTACCACGCCTTCAGGCAGCATTTCTGGGTAGGCTTGTTACTGATGATGAGAAGTAGAATCTTTATCATAAAGTAAGTTGCTGCCATTCATTAATCATTCGAGGAAGCAGAATTTCTCAACAACCAGAGGAGAATTTCATCCCAAACAGTTTATGTTGAGTGTTTGGTGGGATATTGAAGGAATTGTCCATTAAGAACTCTTAGACAACAATCAAACAATTAATGGTAATCTATATTGCAATCAACTCTGTCGTTTGAAAGCGACTTCGGACCAAAGGAGACCCTTCTTAGTTAACAAAAGGGGTGTGATTCTCTATCACACTCTAGCTTGTCCTCGCACAGCTCGAATGAGCAGAGATCTCTTGGAGGAGCACGGGTAGGAAATAATTCTTCATCCCCCATTTTTTCTTGACATTGCTCCTTCTAATTATAATCACTCTGTGATAGAACGGTCTGAGGCCGCTTAAATTCAGCCGCTATCACATGTTAGAAACACATGCTACCCACGTGCATCTGCGAGAGGAAGCAGAGCGCGTTATCGCCCACCATAGCAATGTTTAATCAAGGAGCTTCACTTCCCCGTTTCGCCTCCATACGTCGATCTCGCCAGATTGAATTAGGCTTATGGGTAGATAAGGTATTTTCCCAGGTGCGACTGAGGCATTCCCCCTAAGTCCCCCACTCAATTATCCCCTACGCCATGGAGATGGCTCCGGGTATTTATACAATAGCTTTTCCCGATTGAAGCAGATTAGATCCCAATTATCTTGCGAGACATCACGCCGATCCGGTCTCCCTTGTGCACCTAGGAACTCTCTACCTCGAGAACCCCCTTATTGTCCAGAAGAGGACAATATCCTTTGAGTGCCAAGGTTCGTTATTTCGAGACGCCAAGTCAACAAGGCCAACTGTTGTTCAGAAAGAGAACAACGTTAGAACAGTCATAGTTCTTTGAGCCTGTTTGGCAAGAAACGGTTCTAGCCCCCTCCCTGTTGTTCAGAAAGAGAACAACGTTAGAACAGCCATTGTTCTTCAAGCCCGTTCGTTAATAAACGGTTCTCGTTCCCAAGACATCACGTCAGGATAATTTAATTCCCCTTTTTTAACGTTCTTCAAGAGAACGCATGGTTTCAACAATAACCTCCATTGTTCATCTAGAACATCTCCGATTTGCTGTCACAAAGATCGCTCGTTCTTCCAAGCCCTACTTCGCCCTTACTCTACGAAGATAGTCCTTCCCCTTCGTTAAGGACAACCCCCCAAAGAACCCTTCTGCCGGAAATTGCCAGTGTACCGAAGATTCCTTCGCATCGTCTTGCTCTGCACAACAACTTTGTAATTAAGTAAGCTGAGCATTACTTTTAATCATTTAACCTTTTGTCAACGCAACCCTGTTCTTAAAATGGTTTAGCGAACCATTTCCCCCCTTTAATTTTTATTTGTTTACCTTTTTAAATCTCTCCAAATCTTAATCCTCGGATTAGTTAGATATTCCCACGACCCTTTTCATTATCCGTTTATGTAAACATTTTTTATGTGTGTTGTTGATAGTATAATTATTAAAACTCTATTTTATTAATGGTAGACATATTATTTTTTCTTGTGCTCCATTTCACTTCTTAAGCATAATGAAGATAAATAAGCCTCTTCAGGCCCCCCCACTTTTGGACTAACCTCGGTCAATCAGACTACCACGCACTCGAAATATTAGAATAATTCCCTCAACGAATAGTTATATATGGTATATCGTCGAGAGCCTATTCTACGACACACTCGTTTAGGAGATTAAAGAACCATTTAGGTCGTCTGAAGTTGACATCCAAAGAAGCATTTGAAAACGAGTTAGATTCATATGCATCAAGCTGTCTAATGCGCACTGTCACTATATTCTATCATACTAGTAAACAGAGGTACTGCAGCCCATCACCAATAAAGCACAGTAATAATAATTAACATCCCAACTTATACTCTGTGGGACGCGTAAGGAGGGGCTTAATCGCCAGGTAACGGGATCAGAGTTCTGCGTCAGATTTGTCCTTCTTGGTGATGTCAGCCGACGACCGCATCAACGTTCAAAAGCAGAAGCCTTATCGGGGCAAGTTTTCCTTTGGCGTCTTTTGAGTAGGGTTGGAAAAACTTAGAAAAAGAAGCCCTGCCAGTAGATCCACGCAAAGAGACTGTTGATTTAGATCAGAGTATTTTTGTTGCATTTTGTTGGGTTGAGAGAAGAGTATTTCGGGAACATTTCGTAGAAAGTGATTATTTGGGAGGTATTTTTTTTAAAGTGAGGAAAGAAAGAACTTGAGAGTCAATTTACGGATACCCTAAAAGAAAGATGGGCAGAGAAGTAATATTTTTATGTGTCAATTTTTGTTTAGTTTTATTTCTTTTTTCGTTTTTTACTACTTTTTTCGTCTTTTAAAATTTTATTTTCTCTATCTTGCTTTTCCATTGTTTTTACCTTTTCTTTTAATTTTATATTATATTTTTTCCTCTATTTTAGTATTCTGATTTTGTGTTCCGTTGTTCTTATGTTTTTAATTTTTATTTAATTTTTCTTTCTGAAAAAGGATGAAACGTGAAAAATTTAAAATTAATACTTCTGAGGGTTTTTGACTTCATCATCATCATCAGAAACTTTATAATTTAAGAAGGGGATTTTTTTTTATTATTTGAATAATAATTTCATCTTAGTTTGGTTTTGACTTATGTTTTTTATCAAAGTTATTTCCAATAATTCTTTTATAATATAAAAAAACAAAATGGTAAAGTTCAGAAAATTTATTTTTATTTATCTTCTTCTATAACTCTATATTTTAGCAACGTAATATTTTGAAAGGGGTGAAATTTAGTTTAGAGTTCATTTTTAAAATTATTATAATTGGCGAAGTTCAGAAAATGTACAAAAATTCAACTATGGCTGTTTTTTTTTAGATTTTAAATTTTAATCTTAGTAGCGAAGCCATTTCATGGTTTAACTATAAATCATAACCCTACCTTTAATATAAAATTAATCAGGAGTAAATACCCTACATACATATATAATCCCTATTGAAAAATCCCCTTTATTGTTTTAAAAAGGTATTTAGAATTGTCGATTATGTTTTTTGTCGGATAATATTATATACATACAAGGCAATGGCTTCGCTTCGCTACTAAGATTAAAATTTAAAATCTAAAAAAAAACACCCATAGTTAAATTTTTGTAAATTTTCTGAACTTCGCCAATTATAATAATTTTATAAAGGAACTCTAAGCTAAATTTTCCCCCTTTCAAAATATCATGTTGCTTAAATATAGTTATAGAAGAAGAAGAAGATATATAAAAATAAATTTTATGAACTTCACCATTTGTAATTCTTGGGGTTTTAAAAGATTCACAAAATTTGGATACTTATATTTATTTCTGAACTTAACCATTTTTTTTTCTGATATTCTAAAAGAATTATTAGAAATAACTTTGATAAAAAAACATGTCATAACCAAACTAAGATGAAATTTTTATTCAAATACTCAAAAAAATCCCCTTCTTAAATTATAGAGTTAGTGATGATGATGATTATGATAGAACGGTCTGAGGCCGCTTAAATTCAACCGCTATCACATGTTGTTTTGAAACACGTTGCTACCCACGTGCATCTAGCGCCTTATCGCCACCTGAGTCAATATTTCACCAAGGAGGTTCGCCCCCCCCTCCCGTTTTGCTTCATGCGTTGATCTCACCAGAATGAGTTAGGCTTATGCGCAGATAAGGTATGTTCCAAGGCGCCGCTGGGGCAGTCCCTCGAAGCCCCCCACTCCATTGTCCCCTACGCCAAGGGAAAGGCTCCGACTATTTATATGGAAACTTTACCGATTAGATCTGATCAGATCCAGTTTACTTTCGCGAGACATCACGCCAATCCGGTCTCACCTTGTGCACCAGGGGACCTCTACCTCGAGATCCACTATTTTTGTCCAGAAGAGGACAATATCCCTCGAGTGCCAAGGTTCGAGCCTTCAAGACGCCAAGTCCACAAGGCCCCCCTGTTGTTGAGAAAGAGAACAACGTTGGAACAGCCATTGTTCTTTGAGCCCGTCGACAAGAAACGGTTCCCACCCTACCCCCTTGTTGTTCAGAAAGAGAACAACGTTAGAACAGCCATTGTTCTTTGAGCCCGTAGACAAGAGACGGTTCTCACCCCCCCCCTGTTGTTCAGAAGAGAACAACGTTAGAACAGCCATTGTTCTTCAAGCCCGTTCGTCAAGAAACGGTTCTCATTCCCAAGACGTCACGTTAGGATAATTTAATTCCCCCGTCTTGGGCTGGAACTCACCAGCGGACCGAAGAGTCCTTCGCGTCGCCTTCCTCTGCACAACAACTTGTAATTATGTAAGCTGAGCATTACCTTTGATTACCTAACCTTTCGTCAACCCTACTCTGTGCTTTAAATGGTTCAGGAAACCATCCCATCCCTTTAATTTATATTTGTTTACCTTTTTAAATCTCTCCCAAATCTTAATCCTCGGATTAGCCAGATATTCCCACGATCCTTTCCATTCTCTGTTTATGTAAACATTTTTCGTTTTGTGTGTTGGTGATAGTTTAATTAATAAAACTCTATTTTATTAATGATAGCCAAAATTATTATCCTTGAGTTCAGTTCCACTTCTTAAGCATATTGAAGATAAATAACATCAGTCAACCAGATAACCACGCACTTGAAATATAATTGAATCATTCCCACAACGAATAGTTATATATGGTATATCGTCGACAGTCTATTCTACGACAATGATGATGATGATGATGACAACATTTAATAAAGCTTATCTAAAACCTGGCTTAGACAGTCGTCACCTGCTCGTGGTGAAGCTCTCTCGACGGAGAATGACGTACGAGGGCATGACAGCAGGTGTGTCTCGGAAGCGGTCGTCTCGAGGAGCCTCGAGAACGGAGTCTTGCAACGACCTCAGAACTCCGGTCCTCCTCCACATGACTTCAGATGTCCGGTTTGTGATCGACCGAGCGGTGCCTCTCACATCTGGTAAATAAGTCACGAACGCGTTCATCCTAGAAGATAGAGACCTTTCAATACCCTTTAGAGTGATATCCAATGTTATCTAAAGCCTAATTAACATTTTACTGCCGCGAAACAGGAAATCCAGACGCTAATGGAAAATGTCTATCACGTCCATTTTCTATAATGAAGCAGGAATCTACTTAATCCCATACAAAGCCCTAATTGCCCCAAATAATTGTAATGATTCTCGTTGATGAAAGTTTTTCATAAGGATTCTGCATTCATAAGATAAATCTCAAATTTGGATTTTTCGGAGAGAAAATTAAAATATAGTCACTTCAAATAAAATCTAATGTTAAGAGAAATTCTGAATGAGATTAAATTCACACCCACTGATTCGTAATATTGATGTCATATCTTATAATTATGTGTTTACTAGTCTGTATCTTCTGATCATATGACTAAGGTTAGTATGATAAACTTTATATACAACTTGAACTTTTAAATATGTAAGAGCATAAATGCAAAGATGAAACCACGGGAAATTAAAGAAAACAAGCGAAATCCTGACTCTCTTTAGTTTATTACAAAATCCTCGAAGAACGGAGCATAGAGGAGTGAATAATATTAAAAGAAACAGTGTAAGTCTCATAAAAAAACAAATCAAATGACAATTGCTAACGAGTCATCCAAACAAATCATTCGCGCAGACAGTTGGGAAGGTTTTGTTGTCTCACAACAGTTTCGTTCTGTTATTTGAACTATTTTACCACTGATACCGAAAGGTTAGAGGAAAATGCGCTGGTTTTCTAACTTATAACTTAAATTTTGTATTAAATTACCCTTTGGTAGCTAAAAATGGTAGGAAGCAGGAGATTATCAAGTGAGGTACGAGCTCAAATAGAAATATTATATGAGGAAAGTTATTCACGACTAATGATTTCCAGTAAATGCACTATCAATTCATGGTGTTCAGTATGCGCTTGAAAGGAAGCAACAGACGAGAAGTAATACTAAGGCAAAAAGAGTAGGGAGGAAACAAGCAATATCTGAAACAGATGCTAAAAATATAGTCATCTTAATTAAGAAAAATAGAAATAAATCTGTTCCACAGCTGGCAGCGAAAATCAACAGTGAAAGAACCATTCCAGTATCAGTCTGAACCGTACGGAGGAGACTAAGGGCAGCTGCCCATTTTGGTCGGGTAGGTGCAGTAAAGCCACTGCTACGATCAGTCAACAAATTCTTTTACAGTGGGCTAAATATAATAAAACTGGACGATAAGAGACTGGTAAAAGTTCTAGGAAATGATGATACCAAATTTGGATTACTCGTATTTGTAAATAACGAAGAGTATATGGGGGGAAGGTTAGATAAAGAGTAGAGGAAGATTGTGTAGTGCCAAATGTCCAATATGGCGGAGCACCCGGCATGTGGTTCCATCTGGTTTAAGATTGATTGGACCAAATTTTATATTACAGCAAGATGATGATTTAAATTTATGCTTCAAATTTTTGTAAAAAATATATTGTCAGAAAAGAAAATGCAAAAGTATTATGACTTGGCCTCAACAAATGCTTATCAGCTCTTTGAGTGTTTGAAGATTGCATGCAGTGCATTGCCAAACACGTATTTTCAATCATTATTGCTTAGGAAGCCCAGGATTTGTTCAGCAGTGATGTAAGCAAAAGGAGGTTATTTTGATGAAGCCAAAATTTAGGGTTTTTTTAGGAAAATTCGTGTTATCATTAGCATATTGATATATTTAATAGGTTTTATAAGTTTTATGAGTTTTAAATATTTTTATTCTTTTCTATTTTGCATGAAATAAAATGGCAAGTTTAGCCTAGCTATTACCTTTGTTCTTGCCTGAGTGCACATATATATATATATATATATATATATATATATATATATATATATATATATATATATATATATATGTATATGTATATATATATATATATATATATATATATATATATATATATATATATATATATATATATATATATATATATATATATATATATATATATATATTCTATAGGTTTGCTTCTAAGAAGGCTTATTTTGAGGTTGAGGATAAATCCCAAAATGAGACATGTAAAATTTCTCATTTAATTAAGAACAACGTTTCGGGTATCTTACCCATCTTCTGGTCTATAAAAGAGATTTAGAAAAGGTTTAAATTACAAAAATTATAATGCACACAAAGTTTAAAAATAAATTATTTAGTTAATTGAAATTATGGCAAATCGTTTGAAAACTATTGAAATTTAGATATGGATCAATTATGGGTACTTTAAATATGCATAAATATAACACTAGTTGATACAATTATTGGTTGACACAGATATTAGTCACTAAATGAAGCAGAAATAGTAATAAATTATTTAATAAAATGAAAATGTGAAAAAATCATTTGAAAACTTGACACTAAATATAAATGCTATAAATATGGATAAATATAAGAATATACTAATTGGGGCAATTAATTGGTACACAAAAATATTAGTCACCTTTAGTGGACGGTAAAAGCGGAGAGACTGAGGAAAGATTATAGAGGAAACCGATTAGAGATTGGTAGGTTGTGAAAATATTTTGAGTGGTTTATGAAATGAGAAGGGGAAAAGCAGTTGAATCAGAATTTAAACTGGGATTTAGTTGTTTTATAAATAATGCTTCGAGAATGCGCAGGGAAGTGGAGTCCTTTGCATGTCCTATAATTTGAAAGTTTTTGTGGGAAATTTCTGTCTTACATTTAATTGAATGATCTCGAATGGGAGAAGTTTCTTTATTGGTTAAGGTGGAGCCAGTGCGAGAGCTAATACCAAGATGAGAACAGACCCTAGCCCTAAGTGAGCGAACAGTGCTGCCAATGTAGATCCCCTGGTGGCACCTGGGGCAAATGAATTTATAGACAACTGAACAGCTCATTTCAGGTGGGATTCTGTCTTTAGTTCTGAAAAATTTTCCAATGTGAAAGTTGTTAAGAAAAACTATTTTGAAGTTGGTATGCGTGTAAAAACTTTTCAAAAGCTTATTAAGTTTTCGGCGTAAGCGTAGGTTGAGTGGATACATTGACGGATACAAAGGAATTGTTTCCAGCCCTCACTTGTACAAAAATGTATCCGTCAATTCTTTGATAAAATATACCATCCTCCACAAGAAATTTCCTCTGTCCCTAAGGATGTCCGCTATTGTCTTCTTCCTGATATTGGCCCACTCAACCTACGCTTACGCCGAAAACTTAATAAGCTTTTGAAAAGTTTTTACACGCATACCAACTTCAAAATAGTTTTTCTTAACAACTTTCACATTGGAAAATTTTTCAGAACTAAAGACAGAATCCCACCTGAAATGAGCTGTTCAGTTGTCTATAAATTCATTTGCCCCAGGTGCCACCAGGGGATCTACATTGGCAGCACTGTTCGCTCACTTAGGGCTAGGGTCTGTTCTCATCTTGGTATTAGCTCTCGCACTGGCTCCACCTTAACCAATAAAGAAACTTCTCCCATTCGAGATCATTCAATTAAATGTAAGACCGAAATTTCCCACAAAAACTTTCAAATTATAGGACATGCAAAGGACTCCACTTCCCTGCGCATTCTCGAAGCATTATTTATAAAACAACTAAATCCCAGTTTAAATTCTGATTCAACTGCTTTTCCCCTTCTCATTTCATAAACCACTCAAAATATTTTCACAACCTACCAATCTCTAATCGGTTTCCTCTATAATCTTTCCTCAGTCTCTCCGCTTTTGCCGTCCACTAAAGGTGACTAATATTTTTGTGTACCAATTAATTGCCCCAATTAGTATATTTTTATATTTATCCATATTTATAGCATCTACATTTAGTGTCAAGTTTTCAAATGATTTTTTCACATTTTCATTTTATTAAATAATTTATTACTATTGCTGCTTCATTTAGTGACTAATATCTGTGTCAACCAATAATTGTATCAACTAGTGTTATATTTATGCATTTTAAAGTACCCATAATTGATCCATATCTAAATTTCAATAGTTTTCAAACGATTTGCCATAATTTCAATTAACTAAATAATTTATTTTTAAACTTTGTGTGCATTATAATTTTTGTAATTTAAACCTTTTCTAAATCTCTTTTATAGACCAGAAGATGGGTAAGATACCCGAAACGTTGTTCTTAATTAAATGAGAAATTTTACATGTCTCATTTTGGGATTTATCCTCAACCTCTCTCTCTCTCTCTCTCTCTCTATATATATATATATATATATATATATATATATATATATATATATATACTGTGTGTTTGATCAGTCACTGGATGGAATCCGATACGGTTCGCCTTCCTGGGGGCTGCCATTCGCTGTAGATATCCGTTGTTGGGGCATTCTACGTGAAGTCTGCACCCCTTTTTGGCAAAATCAAGACACTAGGTCATGGATTTTGATGATCTTTTGCATGCAAGTTGCGTCTGGTGAGATAACATCACATATCAATTTTTATGGCTTTGGGTCACCCATGTCCATTTTTATGACCAGGTAAATTTCTGGTCAAACTGGTTGACCGAAAATGTTTGAGAGGTCATAACTTTGGTTAGATTTAACCAATCAGAACGATTTTGATATCAAAATGTCCAAGAGAAAGAGATATTTTAAATCAGTGGAGACTGAAATTCCTAGAGCAATATTGGCCATCATGACCCTTTTTTAAACACTTTGACCTTTGACCCTGGCCAAAGTGCAACTTTGATTTTCCCCTACAAATTTCTAAAGTTAGCTCTATTTATCCTCCATAGATCCAGCAAAAATAAGAATAGGATCTCCATGGGTTTCGAATCCATGGACATTTATATACCATCAGGTGGGTGGTATTTTCAGTCATGTCGCTCTACTGGGGCCGTTTATGTCATCAGACAGTGTTAGTAAAGAGCGATTTTAAGAAAATTTGATGTATCTTGCTACGGTCATCATATTACGGTCTTTCCAAACACAACCTCTGCCCCTTCCTAGGCTGCCCTGCCTTTTTTCAGTCTTAGATTCAATAAAACGAGAAATTATTTTTTATCATTTTAGAAATGTGACAAAAAACATAATAACTTTCAAATATTACAAATTTGCAATTTTTATTATCTATAATTTTTTTTTATTTAATACAAAAAATTAACCAAAAGATTATTTAAGACAAAGATTTAAACAAAAACTTTGTTGCATCAGACTCCTTTTTGCTAATCGTGTAGCTTCTTCCTGTTGCAATTTTTGGTTCTACTGACACCAAAATGTCAGAGATGTCCATAGTACAAGAATCTTCTATTTCAGGGAAGCAAAACCTTGGAGAGGGTCCATGTGGATGAAGAAATTTCAGTCACTTCTCGTGAATCTGGAAAAACTTCGGTTATGCAAGCAAGCCAGCCACCAGTGTCCATCGTAAATCACAGTGACATAGCCTGCAAGTTTTCCATTAAACACTGGACATGAAATATTTCTTGTGACTGATTCCTATCTAAAAATCTCACAGAGACTAAATGGGTGAACTTGGAGAGCCTCCTTTGGTATTGGAATACACGAATGAAGCTTTTGTCTGCCTGGAATAGTTTTGGTCGCAGGTCTGATTTTCAAAAGTTCTTCCTCCTGTTCATATTCCTTTTGAGTTCCATATCCAAACTTCATATTCCCAAGAGTTTCAGGAAATACAAACAAATCTCTTGGTGATATAATCTGTTTGTCATAGGGTCTTCTCAAGCCCTCTTTAGTAGCTTCCATTTTGATGGTGCCACCTACGCCGTCTGATGAGCTCTTCCCATGGCTAGTGGCGAAAAATTCCTTTCTGCTTCTAGACCATGTTCCTTTTTATGCCAGCAAAGATTCTGGAAAGATTTAGAGTTTTTATACTGTGCTGCAGATCCGTCCAAATAGTAGAAAACTTTCTTTACCGTTTCGAATACTGATTTTAGATACTCTATCAACATTCGCTGAAATAGATGCACTGACCCATTATCATGGATGATTCACTCTGAAATTATGATGTATGATTCATGACAGAGTTTTCCATCTTTAATGTGATAAAACACCCAAGGATGTATTGCCGCCTGTGCGCAATTCCAATGATATCCCTGGGCTGCGTCTTGTATTACAAATGAATAGTTTTCTGAAAATTCACCAATTACTACAAATTCACTATCTACAATATTGTTTATCACAGTTTCCAAGTACTGTGCTTGTGATTTTGCAACAAAATCATGTTGCGCCAAAGTTTCGACACAATCACAAAATCCATCCATGAAATCATCAAACGATAATACTATAGTTGATGTCCACTGTTTGAATTCAATATTATCCACATTCATAAAATCCGAATACTTTTGATTTTAGTTGAATCACAGGTGGACAGTACTCGCACAATCTCATGTAGCATGCTGGACGGGCTGGATTACATACGACAGAAGCAACTAAGTGATGGTAAGAGGGTAGATTAGTGATATCAGACATCTTGGATCCACCCATCATCAGTTTTACATCTGGATGTATCGTGCATACACATAGTGAGTGAGTTCCACTGCCTCCCGTAAGATATACTCACGTGGCCGTAGCATTGCAAACCTTGTGAATGATACTTTTAACTCAGGGTACTTCACTTTGAAACTGCTATGAAGTTCCTTCAAATTGTTAAGAACGAGTCGTTTCTGTAACCTCTGCTTTTCCCCTTCAATTCGCACTACTAGACAATCTTTCTTTCCTGGTAAAACCCGACTCATGTCATCACTACGATAATATTCAAGGACTAAATATTTTAGTTCCTCAGGAAACACTTTGCCAAGCTTAGGGTGACGTGAAGCTAATATTACTTTCTCCTTTAGTATATGGTGAGCTTAAACGGCCATTCTCTGAGAGCAAATATGGTTAGAATTCTGATTTGATCCATACGGCTTCATTGCCAATATTTTTCCTTTAGAGACTGGATGACCTCTGGCATACAGTTTACGTTACATCTTTGCGGCACATCTTGTTTTCCTGAACTACTACCCACGACCAAATCCAACTTTCTCCTAACAGATTCTTTAACTTTTAACCTTTTCTCAGGTACGTAAGTCGGATGCCTTTCGTCTTTCCTTTTACCAAAGGGGCTGTTACCGATGAAAGACAATGATTGGTTCAGTAAGTCAACTTCAAGTTTAACTTCCACAACATCTGAATCCTCTTTTTGGCTAGGCATCTCATTGAACTCCTGTTCAGATGCTGAAGTTTCGGACTCCTCTCGAGTATTTTGCTCCATTGGTAACTCTGAAAGCTTCTTCCTACAAACAGAACAAAGCTTATCGTCATTGCTAAGAAGAGATGAGAACTTCTGCAAAAGCTGAGCAGAAACATTTCTTAGATCTTTCTTTTGCAGGGATTTATGGATCTTCAGCAGATTGCTGCAGTACTTTCGATTCGCCACCTTAATGAACCAAAGCCTGAAAATGATCCAAATAGTAAATTACTGTTTATAAACAATATACGATAAATTAATTAAAATAAACACATATAAATGATTGAAGCAATTATATTTAAAATTACCAAAAAACAATATCAATATAGCTGTTTTAATCATTGCATTCTCCTAGAAAATTGGTAAGCAAAGAAAGACGTGCATATTAATCGTCAAGTATTATATCTTAGTAGAAATAGGTCAAAGTTTAGATGTAAAGAGCTGTAGGTTGGTAGACTGGTTTATAACTAACAAACATTTCCATTAGCGCTTTTTAAGATTTGATTCTTCATAAATTCGCAGAGAAGTAGACAAAACACACGAAAAGAGTAGGTACCTATTCAATGATCAACATTATTTTTAATTATTTTCATGTTTTCTCAGTCCAGCGCTTCAACCCTAATAGCTATTAGGTTAGCTAATAGCTACATCATAATGCATTGCTGAGAATAGGTTTATTACGCGGTTAGTTTAATCTTTCTTCCATACCTATTTTTGGCGGGTATAGCTACCTATATTCTATAGGAACATTCAGTTTTGACCAAATTAAAGGATTTGGGGAAAATTGCCTTCTCTTATTTGAAATACGTACCTTGGCATAATAAAAATATGTGATCAATCAAAAGTCACTTTTCATTAATGGGTGTTTATTTTAGATGACTAATAAGTAATAAATCATTCTCCTCTTTTTCATTATATAATAATTTGGTAGGTAGGTAACTGTATAAAAATCATTAGGTATTTCAAAATTATCAAAAATAAATAACAAAATTACACACCTGTAAATTATTTTAGGATCTGCAGATAATCTCACAATTAATATTAAGTAGGTAGTTTAGAAGATACCTTGAAATTATTTTACTTTATATATTTTAGACATAAATGAAATTGGTATCTGAAAAATATACACTAACTAGTTAAGGATTAATGAAAGGCAGTTAAAGACTGCTTCTCATGTTACATTGATTTGGCAAGATTTCCTATATAAGTTAGGTACCTAGGTATATAAGGTGTACAGATATAGGCAGTCATGTATTATTTATTGATTCAAGAGGATTATATAAGGTATATAGGCCATGCCATGGTTAGGGCTTATGTAGGTATGTGATAGCACCATAATTTCTGGGTCAATAATACTTTTAGTAGGTATAAACAGTGTCACATAATTGCCCATAGATTCTAAACCCATGGAGATCCCATTTTTATTTTTTCTGGAGCTATGGAAAATAGAAAGAGGTAACATTAGAAAAAAGTTTGGGATGATCTGAGTTGCACTTTAGCTGGGATCAAAGGTCAAAGTGTTCACAAAAAGGTCATCATGTCAAAAATTGTCATAGAAACATCGCTCTTCCACTCATTCGAAAGATCTTTCTCCTAAACATTTACGTACTAAAATTGTTCAGATTGGTTAATTTTGGCCAAATTATGGCCTCTTAAAGGTATTGGGTCAATCAGTTTGACCCAAAATTGATCTGGCCATAAATATGACTACAATGAGCAGATTGGCCTCATACTTAGTATGTGAACTTTATTAATCATAACTAACAAATGATATAAATATTATGCGATTCTGTGACCAAGGTATCAGGAGGATGTGTACACTTCATGTAGAATGCCCCTGTTCGGATCCCATGTTAATCAGTACTGAGAACTTAAAGGCATCTTAATTATGTGAAGATGGGTTCTATACCTTTGACCATTAATATATATATATATATAATAACGGGAGACCCAAAAGTTACTTCACATTTTTAAAATTAATAACACAAAAACTAATTAAGTTATAAAAGTGCATGATATATAAAATGGAAGAGGAGATCTTTGACTTTTATTATTTAAATATAATATCCTTCAAATGTTCTCCATTATTGTTAAAACCATATTTTCCAGGACATTTTCCAAAACATCAGGAGTGATTTTATCGATTTCTTCAATGATGTTTTTTTAAATTCTTAAAGATTCTTAGGTTTATTCACGTATACCTTTTCTTTAACGTATCCCCAAAGGAAAAAAAATCTGGAGGGGTGAAATCAGGTGATCGTGGTGGCCAAGAAACGTCACCTAAACGTGAAATTAACCGACCAGGGATGGCTGCTCTTAGTGTTGCCATGGTTTCTCTCGCTGTGTGTGGTGTCGCCCCATCTTTTTGGAACCACATATCGTGCATATCCAAATCTTCCAGTTCTGGCTATAAATAATCTTGTATCATTTCTCTGTAAGTGTCCCCTGTTACTGTCACTGTTCTTCCGTCAGCATCCTCGAAGAGGTAGGGACCAATGATTATTGAACTGGTTATGCCGCACCAGACTGTAACTTTATGTGCATGAAGAGGCTGCTCGTGAATTATCATGAGGTTTTCAGCACACCAGAATCTGCAATTTTGTTTATCAACGTATCCAGTAATGTGAAAATGGGCTTCATCGGACATGATTAGGTGCGAGGTAAAAGTCGGATCATTTGTTAGTCCCAAAAATGCGCGTGTAAAGTATAGTCTTTTTTGATGGTCTGTAATGTTTAATTGTTGAGTTATTTGAATTTTGTATGGATGAAGTTTCAATTCTTTTGTTAGGATGCGTTGCAATGATGTTAGAGAAATTCCTAGTTGACTGGAACGTATTCTAGTTGACGTTTGGGGCTGTTGTTGAACACTGGTTAACACACGCTGAATGACACCTGCATTTCGCACAGATCTCGGTCTACCAGAGCGTTCTTTATCACTTGTAGACCCGGATTCTCTCAACCTTGATACCATTGCAAGAATGCAATGCTCCGAGGGACTGCTTCGTTGATTAAATGCTGTTCTAAAGTCCCTCTGCACAGTAACAATTGATCCATTATGTTTTAAATAAGTAGTCACAATTCTTGCTCGTTGTTTTTTGCTGTATCTTCCCATTCTGGGTAAATAATTAGTCGGGTATTATTGTGTATTATATTCTTTATATACGTATTATAGATACACAATAAAAATGTGAAATAATTTTTGTACCACAATAAAAACCCAAGATCTCCTCTTCCATTTTATATTTCAGCAACTTTTATAACTTAATTAGTTTTTGTGTTATTATTTTTTAAAATTGTGCAGTAACCTTTGGGCCACCCCATTATTATATATATATATATATATATATATATATATATATATATATATATATATATTACTGTAGATGGGTAGCAGTCTTTCTTGAATGGAAATTTTGTTGAAGACCATGGTACATTTCGCCTTGATCAATTTCCTTTTTAGTCCATCTTGTAGATAGTAGATCATTTGTCCTATTTTTGATTTGATTTGATGAGCTCGGTGGTGAAATGTGTGGTAGGTGTGATCAGTGTGAAGAAGTTTATTAGTTTTTGATACCCTGGTTGCGAGGGCATCGCCTTCGTTTTACTACCATATTTTCCCTCTTTTGTTGTCTTTTTTCATTTTTTTGCCTCTAGTGTTCCCACTGTTGACATTTTAGATCTGAATCTCCCCTTTATTTCATTTTATTTTTTCCTCCGTCGTAGCTTTCTAGCTTTTCAAGTTTGTTTTTTGTTAACTTTAATTAGCCTAATATTATTTTTGTGGGCATTTTGCCTCTTTTAGTTTCACTTTCGTCTATTATTATTTTCATTTTGTCTCTCTTACTTTTTGTGGGCACTTCGCCTCTTTTGTTAATTTTTATTTTAATTTTTAAATTAGTTTGTACTCTCTATTTCGTTTTCTTTTGATGGACTTTTCGCCTCTTTTAATTACTTTTATTTTATTTTAAATTAGTTTGTTTAGTTTGGTTTTCTTGCATTGTCGTTGTTGTTTTTTCCATTGATGGGCTCTTCACCTCTTTTGTTTAATTTTATTTTAAAAAGAGGCATTTCGCCTCTTTATTATTGTTTGTCCTTTTATTTATTTATTTTATGTGGTCTTATTCCTTATCTCTTCTTGGTTCAGTTTTCGTTTTGGTTGTTCTTCTGTCTTTATGTTCGTATTTCTCGATATTGGTTATTTATATATCGGGTTTATTGCCTCTCCCGCGCAGTTTCTTCCGCTTGGGAATAATGCTGTCCTGGCAACTTTGTGTCGCTTCTGCTGTGGGATTGCAATGTTGAGGTTGTCGAGTGTGAGTGTAATAGTTTGCTCTATATTTTTCCCAAGTCTTTCCTTCTAGCCTTTGAACTTCCGTATTATTTGGCTTAAGCCGTGCTCTTGTGTGTAGGTCTATTTGCATAATACGGTCGTTTCGTCTAGGTCCAGCTATTAGCAGTGTGGTTTTATTTTGTACTCTCTGCATCGTCCTGAGAGAAGTACAACTTGCCATCTGCGTTATCACTGCCGGGTACACCAGGACGGAGCGTACAAAGGCAGTCAATAGCTTTTTCTTGTTTGGAGCGTTAGGGTTCCGGAACCTGTATAGTTTCCGAAGTTGCCTTTTGGCTAGGGAGACTCTGTTGTTGATGTGGGTTTGTACCTAGACTTGGCGAACCGTAAACCAAGGAAGTTTTTCTCTTCAGAGTACGGGTATAGGTCATCGTTCACGATGACTTCATCTATTTTCCAGGAGTTCATTGGGATTATTTTGAATTTTTAGCGGTTGGTTTGAATTTTTCACTTCCTTTCATATCTATTAATGTTGTTTATCTCAGCAGCTGTATCCCTTACTTGAACTTCAGCGTTCCTATAGGAGCTGGGGAAGATTTGTGTGATGTCATCTGCAAATAGCAGATACATCGTGTCATCCCGCACCGGAGCAGGGAGGTCTATTGTTTACACGAGGTTAAACAACGGACTCGGACAGCTGCCTTGTGGAACTCCCGCCATGAGTTCGAATTCGCGTCCTGAAGAGCCCTCGATGGAGATTTGGGCTTTTCTCTCCATAACATAGTCACAGAGGACCCTTTACAGGTGTGAGTTTAGCTGAAGTTTCAGGATCTTGTATTTGAGACCTCTCAGCCAAACCTTATCAAAGGCCTTTTGTACATCGCGCAGCACCACATCTACGTATTTCACCTCTGCTTTGCATTGGGCTATTTTCTCCGTTAGGAGGGCGATGGGAGTTTCCGCTCCTCGCCCCTTTCGGAACTATTCATCTCAGGTGCAGGTATTCTCAATCAAAGCTAGTAAGAATGGAAATGAAAGGAAATGAAAAGAGAAGTGGGACCATAAGCGATTGTGATTGCCTTTCATCGCTTTGTGCCAACTATAAACTTTTATGAGAAAGGCATAATTTGGAGCACTGGTGAAAGCATGTTTGAAGATTAGCCCACCTTGGAAACCAGTGTCAGAGGCACCTGGACAAGGGGCCGAACTGCAACCTCCAGGGAAAACCCAAGGGGCCCCAGCCAGGTCCATAGAGGAAAGTTATACTCGTCTATATGTATGCCAGATACAGTTCTGATACGCAAACCCGCGAGGGGCAGCACCCCCGGTTAGTGCTGGTTGATTCTACACTAACCAACAAAAAGTCCGCCATACACTCACACCTCGTGAGGGCTTCCCCAGGTTTATCCCTCATCATCATTATCCCATTAAGGCAATTCACAATTGCGAAGGCGGAGCCACCCCGGAGTGGTGAGGACACCAAATAAAAAAAGGATACAACTGTAAGCCCAGCTCAAAGGTTAAGGAGGAAGAAGGAAACAGTAAGCAAGCTTGAGAACCACAAAGGGGAATACGAAGAGGAAGGCCCAGAGCTCCATGGCCACAACCATCGAGCTCTCCAAAACAACAAGGATTCCTCTTTGGACGCTGCCAGGCCAAAAGAGACCCGAAAGAGGAAAAGTGTTCGAATTAGTCTTTGGAACCTAAAACATTTCCCTGGTAAGACTTATAAACGTTGCAACCCGCTATATCGCAATTTGCGAAAGGGAAAGCGACGTCGAGGCGCTAACAAGAGAAGACTCAATCGAAGCCCTAAAGACGATCAACCTCCAACCGATTATGCCAGCACAAATCCTAACCCACCGAAGCATAATATATAGAAGACTGGATCTGTGGCTCGGACACCCCAGAAAGGACGAAATTGCAACAGAAATAGTGAGAAATCACAGCTGGGCCAAAGTTCCTGATATGGTTAAATTAAAACACCGAAGAGACAATAATGAGTACAATCATGTGTTCAAAGTCATATTCGCCGAAACAGCTCTAGCCAAGAAGACGAAGGAAGTAGGGCTCCAGCGATTTAATGCACGGCTAAGCAGCGACCAAATTGAGCAAGAAGACTTTATTTCGGTCCAAACGTACTTCCGCTGCATTAAAATGGAGAGCGACACCACCAGAGAATGTAAAGAGAAACAAGAACCATGTTCACGATGCGGTGAGTTGGGACACAACAGGAGGATTTGCAAGAGCCCCCAGGAAAGATATGCAAACTGTAAGATGGGACACAGGGTCATGGCCATGGTATGCCCATTAAAAAAGGAAATAATCAGACAAAAGACCAACGAAAAGGGAGAGGCAGCAATGGCAAGGAAAAACACTACATTCGCCCGGGTCGCGAAGGTAGTTATCAACTAATATGAAGCAAAGAAGGCCTACCTAAATATGAACAGTGAAGTGCTAGTCAGGATACTGACCTGTATAATGTACGCGCACGCGCGGAAACTTATGAAACTAGGGACGTTTGAGGACGAATTAAATGCCATGCTGGCGAACAATGTCATAAGCCCTATGGGCTTTCCCCCAAAAACAGCATCTGAGGACATTCCCCAAATGTCCTCAGAGGGTCCAAAAAGACAACAGAGGAAAAGACAAACGCAACACAAATAATGAAATGAAAGGACCCACGCATCGTAGCCCAAAAGAAAAGAGCACTTGAAAAACAAAAAAGAAACAAGAAGGAGATTACCACGGAGATCGAATTTAACAGATTGGAGGGTGAAAAAGAAACAACAAAAAAACGACGAAAATCAAAGAGGAATATAAAGTACAAAATAGACGGAGACGATATTAAACTTAAAATCTACGCCAGCGAAGATACTCCGTTTCCAAGAAAATCGTCGTCAGAAAGTCTCATCGAATGAGTTAGATCCGGCAGATATAAATGGGGGTTTGATGCCGACGTGGAGGAGAAGGCGGTGGAAGAAGCCTTATTTCTCGCCTATATTGTCCTCAGCAAGGAATACTGCGAAACTCGGACCCCGCATGACTTCAAAATATGTAAACTCAAGTAGACAGGACAACCGACAAACACCAACATGGAAAGGACAAACGTTAACGGATGGACAGGAAAAAACATTGTTTACAATATCTTTAAGGGGACAGACCCGGACATCATTCTTATCAGTGAACATAGACTCGACACAAGATCACAGAAAATGAAAATCTCAAAATACACAACCTTAACAAAAAACTGCCTCCAGGAAAAGGTTTGGCGGGGTGGCAATCGCAATAAAGAGAGACCTCAAGTTCAAACACCTACCTGAGCTTGAGGAATCCATTTTAGTGATAGCGATCGCGTCTCTTGTCGGAGATCTTGTGGTAGCGGCAGGGTACCAAGCCCCTAGGGGAAAGTACTTACCCCTACACAATTTTAACACACTACTTGTTCACCGGAGAAAAGCCTTTTTCGGAGGAGACCTAAACACTAACTTGAGGGCAGCGGGATACAAAAAACTAATGAAAGAGGCAGGAATCTGAAACTTTTATTGGACCGAGACAGACTAGAGATAATCGCACCTGACTTCCCAACATTTGTCACCATCTGCAATTTCCTATTCAACCACCATAGCACTCCGGGAACGCCTGTCCCGAGCGATCACATCCCTATACTTACAACTATTTTCCTCGCGCCCATTCAGATCTCGGAACAGACAAGGAAGTCCTTTACTCGAGCCAACTGGGAGATATACCGGGAAATGCTGAGAGAATACCAGCTAGCAGATCTGAATGGGGCAATCCTCGAAGATATAGACGAAGAGCTAGACTTATTGACAGACTCGATCATCATACAGAACGCTTCCCCAGCCAAGATGGAAAAACGAGATGAAAAATATAGCTAGGGAACATAGGGAGACCTATAAACGGTTGGGACGTACATGAACGTGCAGGGAATTAGTGGCCGGGATGCGTCGCCACGAAGCTGAGCTAACAAGAATAATCAGGGAAAAAACATACAAGGATATGGGAACAGCTCATTGGTAATATTGAGGACAAAGACAATTACATAAATTTTAGGGGGACAGATAAAGAGACTCAGGGGAACTAATATAAGGAAAAAAACACAAATCAATGGGGACGAATCGTACATCGAAGAACCAAAGAACTCGAAGAACGGTTCAGAGAGCACTGGAGAGAAGTCTTCTCAATAACACTAGAAGACAACGAAGACTTTGACTTAGAGTTTGAGGGTGAGATTATTGACGAGCTAAATGAAGTTATTGAGCGGACCTACCCGTACCTTCACGTCTCCGAAGAAAGGAAGATGATGGGTCACGGAAAGGCAATAACTATACATAAACTCGCTGATGCCATTAAAACCTTCAAACAAACGGCTTCATGTTAGTCGAGAATAACAAAAGCACATATAACCAACGCTGCACCACAAGTGCATCATGTTGAACGTAATGAAAGCAGCCATTGACACGACACTTCCCTGATGCGCTTAAAATTGCAAAGGTTATATTTATCCTGAAGATGAACAGACCTCCCGACCAGCCCCTAAACTACCGGCCAATCTTCCTCCTGGAATTCACAGGCAAGATCTTTGAAAAGATCGTTGCCAACAGGCTATAGAGCCAGCTAGCAGAGAACGAAGCGCTTAACCAACAGGAGCACGGATTCTGTAGAGGAAGAGTAACCGACACTGCGCTCGCACTCCTCTCAGAAAAGCTAGCCAAATCCAGGGCGGAGGGAAAGTACGTCGACGTAGTCCTCCGAGACGTACAGAAGGCCTTTGACAAAGTTTGCCTGGGAGACTGTAATTCAAAATCGTAAGCATTAGGTTGGACCCAGTCATTAAATAGACCCTCTGCGATTATGTGATGGAAAGAAGAGCGCAGATACAGATCGAGGGCCACTATAGAAAATCAAGAACCGATTATAATTTTTACCTTCATTACTATTTATCTCATACATTGCAATGAACCCTTCCCCCAGTTTATCCCCCTATGATTTTTGGTATTTACGAGTTACTACTCCCGAATACTTTCAAACTGATATAGATAAATTGATGGGCAAATACTTTAAGTATCCGGGAAAAAATCTTGGAAGCAATTAACAAACCAATAAAAAAAATCCCTTTTTATTTCAATATTAAAACGATCAACCATCGACCAGTGAATATCCTCCCCCTTCCATTAACTTTGTTCCTTCGAGGAAATTTCTAAGGCTTTTTGACATATATTTAGTTTTCAACTATCACACTACATTACTAAATTTCTTATATTCCTTTTGTTTATTTCAATGTATTTATAATTGCATGTGTATGTACTCACAGCTGTGTGACCTTTATTTCTACATTCTTTTCTCACACTTGCGACTTCGGGAATAGATCTTATCTGTATGCCTTTACCCTTCGTATCCGGTATTCAATCCCATCTTTGATAATATTTTTCTATTTTGTGTCTTTTCGCTGTACATGGTCAGGGTACCGCTTTGTAGTCTCTTCTATATACCACATTTGTAAAGCAATTTCTTATTCTTTGAGAACGAACTGAACAAGTTCAAAAGTAATTGCAATCAACCTTTCATTTTCATGTGAGAAAATATATACATATATTTATATAGGTATACGGGTATATTTGTGCATTTATGTATCCGTTAGTTTCGTCTAATATTGTATAACTATGTATCTGTCTATGCATTGGCATTTCTATTTTGGGTTCCTTTTACTTCGTTATTAATTGATTTCTCTCACTGTCATTTCTTTGGTTTGAATAACACGAAACGATAGTACTTTGTTTTTACGTAAGAACTCTTTTGTTTCTTTAAAAATTATTCATTCTTCTGTTGTTTGTCCATTGATGATGTAATATATGAAAGGTATCGGGATATCGTTTGTTTTCTTAAATTTATCGTGGCTTAACCTTTAATATTAGGTTAGAAACAAAGTTCCCACACAAACTTTCCTTAAAAGTTTAATTATTTATAGATTTTTACAGGTTGTATGACTAATGATCTAGAGCCTTGGTAGACGAGGTCACTATGCCATTTCAAGTACGGACTAGGAAAGCATAGGCCGCTACAGGTAATTAGTTGGCACCCTATATAGCATCTAAAGTTTCATAGATTACCGATCAAATGACTCGTTCTCGGGAATAGCAACGCAGTCTTTTACTGAATGATTACAAGACCGATCTAAACGCTGCCCGTTCGCAACGTTTTATCATCTAAACATTTTGAGATGACACAATAAGTCGTCGCACACCTTACGATTGGTTTAAGAAGTTTTAGCGTGGTCAATTCGATTTCCAAGATCAGCCAAAAAGTGGTCGACCCTCAAGTATTGACAATGACCGTTTATATACCTGTGTTAAAGATGATCCAGATCTGACATACGGCGAGCTGGCTGAAAGTTTATTGGTAGTCATACAGCCATTTAAAGGAAATGGGCAAAGTTATCAAACTGGACGTATGGATTTCACGTAAGCAGACCGACTTTGACCGTCAGCGCCACATTGACGCCTGTACGATACTACTGTCCAACAAACGTCGTTTTGATTGACTGAACAAAATGGTTACTGCAGATGAGAAATGGTGTCTATACTCGAACATGGAACGCAAAAGAATCTGGACAGACAGACAAAGATGCAGCTGCTTAACTTCAGTCAAAGGCCGACCAACATCAAAAGAAGATTATGGTTTGTGTCAGGTGGAATGGGAAGGAAGTGATTTACTGAGAAATGTTTGAACGCAATAGGTCTACTAATGCTTAATCATACAGTCAACAACAGTAGCAAGTGGCAGATGCAATTGCACACAAAAAACAGAATTGACTGATGTCATATTTCTTCATGGTAACTCCCGACCACGTGTTGCAAATAATACAAGTGTAAAACTTCTGGAGGAGGAGTAGGATGTTCTCCCTCACACACCTTACTCGCCAGACTTGGCGCCAACAGAATAACATCTATTCCTCACACTACAGGACTTCTTGAAAGGCAAAATGTTCGAAAATGATAAAGAACTGAACACTGCAGTGGGAGACCGCTTTGATGGCAAACCAGTAAAATTTTACAACAAAGGCATTCTTGATATATCACGTTGTTGGAAGCAGGTGCTCGAAAATAATGGTGATTACATTGTTTATTGATATGTTTCTTTTGCTGCAATGTTGTAAATCATTGTCAATAAAAGTTGTGCAACTTTTAAGAATATATACAACGGAAGATTTATTTCGAAGCCCAGAAGCCCAACTTTACCGTCAAATTGATGGAGTAGTCATAAGGGTCCCCATTGGGCCGTACTTTTGCAAACTTCTACATGGGTGACCTAAAAGAAATGCTCTTAACAACAATGACGAACCGACCTAAAATTTACACCAGATTTGTTGATGACATATACTCGTACCTTACAACTAAGGATGAACCTCAGTTACTACAACTCAAAAGAATCCTAGAACTTCATTTCGTTCTCAAATTGACATAGGAGTTGAGTGTAAACGGCCGTATTCCCTTCCTGGACGTAGGCGTAAAACAGAACAGCGACAGCAAATATATGACCATCGTCTATCGAAAAGGAACATATGTACTGCAGTCGATGCCTTAACGCCGAAAGTGAGTGCACCGAGAACTATAAAAAATCGGCAATGAGCTCAGACATAAGGAGAGCTATCAAGGACTGCTCAACGTGGAACTCGCTCGATGAAGAATTTCGACGATCCAAACAAATCCTAATAAACATCGGCTACTCCAGAAGAAAATTCTCAACTCAAAGTTTGAGGTACAGGGAAAAAGAAAAAAGAAGAAAAAATAATACCGCTTTACTACAAGAACGAAATAAATGAAGGATGCCTACAAAACAGACGAACGAATATGGGAAAATATCATAGAAAGTAATACTATCCAAGAAAAAGACAATAAGTTATCTCTACGAATATATTATAAAAAAACAAAAAGTCAGCAACCTACTAATGAAAAACAACCTCCGTGAAAAAGAAACCATCCTAAAGGTTACAAATATGGTATACAAATTTGAATGGCCCCATGAGGACTGCAAGCCTCATCCAAACAACCAATATATTGGTTTGACCATCACCACCCTCAGCCGATGCCTAACAATACAGTGCAAGAAAGAAGAATAAAAACACGCTACAATGAACAACACAATTACAAATTAGAAGAAAGATCCTTGTTTATAATACTACAATCTTCAGTGAATGCTCTGATTTCCGCCTCCTGAAGATTCTTGAGGCTCTTCTCATCAAATAGATGGGCCAGAACCTGAACACACAGCGAACCAGCTCGGAGCGAGTACTGAACCTTTTCTACTTAAAGAAGCTCGAACCGTACTCAGACTCCGACCTATAAAAGGCATCAAAGAACGAATCCGAAATTCATTCTTTGCTACTCACCAAACAATTACCTCGCCGCTAAAGGAGGCAATGAAAATAAAAACTTCCTATCAAAGCCGCCTCAAAAATAACCAAGACTTCATCTGAAGATGCCTCAAGAAAGGCGAAAGCTCATGGCCGAAATTTGTAAAAATCCGAATATTTTAAAAAAGACCAAATAAAATGGATCTCCCTCAGTTGATTTTCAATCTTCAGCCTCATATAAACAAGGTATGGTGAGCAAAAAGTGCTATCATTTATTCTGATTTATGACTTTGCAAGATTCAAAACATTCAATAATTAAAAGACTAATTTTAGGATCACTTTAGAAGTTATATATTTCGAAAGAAAATATACAGCAACATAAGTGTTTCAAATCTCGTTAGAATCGGCCGGATAGTTATGATGCTATTGCCAAAATAAAAAAAAAGTAAAACGAGGACCGCCGACCGACCAACATAGTGAGATGTAGAGTCGCACGCGACTAAAAACTGAATCCTACAGTTCGAACGTGCTAAAATAAAATTGGTAAAGTCAAAATACAACCTTGTCTTTAACAATATATATATATATATATATATATATATATATATATATATATATATATATATATTCAACAAGGTTGCTTCTAAGAAGGCGTAATTTTAATTGCAGTAGGAAGGATACGACCATCAGTGACATTCCTATTTATTCCAAGCAACGTTTCGGATTACCCAATCCATCATCAGGCTAAAGGGATTAACACAATGTGTGAGGCGAACAAATGTTAACATAAACTAGATACAAATCAAAAGCAAAATAATTTAGATAGTGAACCTATAAAATTATTAATAATTGCAAGTCCATATACAGATAAGGAGAGGAACAAATTCATACCTGCTGTCAGCAAGTCGGAAATGACAAAGGAATTTACCTAAATCGGACACGATTATGGGTAGTTTGTTGTCGGTATAATATTAACAGGTCTGAAGCTGGTTGGTTGTGGCTATTACCGATAATGGGTGGCAGGTCAAGTCTGAATTTAACGTGGGCGAATGTGTTTTTATGAAGAGAGATTCTAGAATTATGAGCTGGGTGATGTTAGGATTAGAGCCCAGAATCTCGAAATTATTAATGTTTGCATCAACCTTACACTTTATAATGTGATCTCTGATTGAGGAGACTCTCTTACTAGCGAGAGACTTTCCTGTTCGGCAACTAATGCCGAGGTGTGCGCAAACCCTCTAGTGTAACGAGCGAATAGTACTACCAATATATGTTCCCTGCGAACATCCAGGGCAAGAAAGTTTGTATACAATACTATTGCGCAAATAAGCCGGGGTTAAATCCTTGGTGCGGAAGAAATTACCTATTTTTAAATTGTTAATGAAGGTTATTCGGAAATGTACCGTCTTGAAGCTTCCTGATTCAGAGGACCGAGATCAGGTAGGAGAAAATATCGCAAGTCCTTAGGGACATCTATCTTTGCAACATTTGCATGGAAGGAGTCATTTAATATTTTGCCTATGACTCTGTTAACCAAATCTAGGAGGAATGGGTTGGACACGAAAAAACTTCTTAGACCGTCAAATTCAAGGTGCATTAAAGCGTAGGAGGAGCAAAGTCTTATGGCTCTTTGTATCAAAATATGCAAACTGTTTATTTTAAACTTTTTGTAATAAAAGCTAAAGAAATTTAGACCTAATCCAGAATATGTTGGTTTTCTAAAGATGGACGTGCAGAAACAAGTAGCTGTTTTTTTAATTAGAATATCCAGAAAAGAAATAGAGTTTTCATGTTTACTCTTCATTGTGAAGTTTATATTAGGATGAAGTCTATTAAAAAATTGGAAAAAACTCGTATTTATATGTATCTTCGACCAAAAGTTTTGCACACCGATATTTTTTCTTATTTCTTGGGTATGTACATGTATAGCTTGGTATAGGTTTACACGCATATATGGAGTACAGCTGGAAATCAAATCAAGAGTACAAGATTCCATCTCGTGAGGATCTGATAAAAATATGTTAATGGTGAAAACACGTAACTCTACCATGGAGAAAAGAAGTGTGATACGCACGTTGCATACGCACGCATTGGCACGCAGGCAGCTATCGATAAATGGCCGGTAGGGCTGGCAGACCATATTCCGCTGTTAGAGAACTGTTGATAAGAATCCAATAAAGTGTGAATAAACAATACAGATCCCGTTCTGGACTATCCATGTTTAGTAGGCAACGTGACGCCAGGTCGTTGTGTCACATGATCTTGCAGGATCGTCAGAAACCGCAAACCAGCTGTAACATAAATGGACATAGGGCGGCCAGATTAATACATCCATCAGAGCAGTCCGTCAGAGACTGCTAGCACAAGGCCAGAAGTCATGCAAAGCAATCCCCCCACTCAGAAGCCCCTGATTACCTCAGCAGAAGCAGCGTCGGCTGGCTTGGGCAAGTGCTTACCAAATCTGTACCATGCGTTAGTGGAAAAGTTTCTGATGGTCCAACATGTTCACGTTTCAGTTGTTCTTGATTGACTACAGGCAACGTTAAATTCAACAGAAGGCCAAGAAAAAAATGAAATCAAGAGTGCATATACCAACATCAAAGCATGGTCGCCACTCTGTAATGGTATTGTGGTGCAGTTCAAGTTCAGTGGTGAGGCTTCTCAACGTCTGTGATGGCAACATGAGTTCAGAGAAGTATCAAGCTGTCCTGACGGATTAAATGCTGCTCTCAGCCCAAGTCCTCTCTAGAAATGCTCAGGATTTGATCTCCAGTAGAATAATTACCCAGGTTACAAGACTGGGTCCAACATAGAGTCGTTTAGGGAAAACAGCAATCGCCGGGAAGGACTGGATACCTCTATCTCTGCATACGACTGCAGTGGAAAAATCCTTTCAGAACATAAACGAGGCCCCAAGTCTTCGTCAGCCAGGCTTCAATGACAAATGAAGGAGGCCTTCACCAAAGATTAAGCAAGCATCATACCCCTCAATGGCCACACCCTCGTGAGAAACATGCTTTGAAGAATAAATGCTCTCATCACTGCTTTATCTCTTATATGTGGCTGATGTTACATATTTGGGCACCTCCCTATATTTTGGTTCAATCTTCTTAAATATTTGGGGAATATATAACTTATTACTATTTACGCCTGCTTATTTGACTTTTATATTCATCTTGACATGCGAATTAAACTTAACGACCATGCATTTTTCAAAATTTTCTAATTTTCCGATGTGTTCGAAAACTTTTGTCCGCAGCTGTACATCGCTCCCTACAAAATAATGTATCGCAACAAACAGTAGTCGTACCTCCGACGAGAGAATAAAACATCTCCGAGTGCATATAACCTACCTTAAACTAGTATTTTCCCCAAAACAAGGGCCTAACCTTATAACAGACCTCAAACTTTACACTCAGCTACAGGAAAAGACTGTTCGAGGTAATTTGAGCTCGACCACCTGAAAGAAACGTTTTAGCGGGATGGTTTGTGATAATTTACTGAATGCTAAGTTAAATTATATTGAGCCTAGATAACTAAGGGCACCAGCTAAGATCCTAAATATCTTAGCAATGAAAGAATTTGAAGAAGGATACTTGAATGAAAAATAGGATATGAATTCAAGGTTACAAAAATAGGTTTATCAACAAATCTAAATGAGATATTTTAATATGAATATAGTATTTGGTGAGAACTTAATTGATTGAATTAATAAATGGGGGAGTTTAGGTTCGAATGGCGTTAATTTACAAAATTAAGGAGTCTTTGTACGACGATTTTCAGTTTTGGCAAAACCATGAATTACTGAATATACGACAACTAAAATTTAAGAAAATGGCAGCAAAGTAAAACAAAGAAATATTCCCTTCGATTATGACTGTTTGTTATTACAACAATTGGAAATTTTGTCAAATGATAAATATTATTTAGGAGTAAATATATTTGAAATTATTGGGAATTGATGGTTAATAATGCCCGTTATTAATTGGAACTGATGGTTGATAATGATCGTTATTAATTGTAACTTATGGTTAGCGTGATTAATGGGTCTGGAAATGAAAGACGTCATAATTAATTTGAGTTTGATACAAAGGGGGGCAACAAGCTAAGGAAACAGACTTAAATTTTTGAACTGACCTTTCTCGATGAGCGCAGGAATCCAATGAGAAAGAAACGTGGTTGGAAGCGCGCTTGGACGAAATGAAAATGTTGCCAGCCGAATTTTATCGGTAAATACAATATATATATATATATATATATATATATATATATATATATATATAGAGAGAGAGAGAGAGAGAGAGAGAGAGATATTGATTTTGGGGGGAATATTTATAAACATGTAGGGGTGCAAACCCTCCGAGAAAAAAAATAAACAATACACAATGATTACAAGTGGATAATGCTATTTGGTCCTGATAACGGCGAGGTCTCCTAACAAGGCATCCAGAACGCGTAATAGTGCCTTGTGGCTCAAGAGATACGCGGGCCGAAAGATTCGCAGTGCCACTCGATATAGGTGAGATACTCTCTCGAGAGAGGGCAGGCTGGGCGTCTGACATCCGTTCTGAACCTCCTCGACTGGCATCAGTCCGTAGCTGAGTGTTGGTAGGCTCTACTGTTGGAGACGAGGGCTCCTTCAACAAAAGGGGAGAAGGTAGCAAGCGAGAAGGAGAATTGGAGGGTGCAGGATTGGAAGTTGGAGAATTGGGTGTTGTAGAGTTAGGTATATATGTTGGGAAAACCACTGGATCCTTATTAGTTGAAGATAGAGGTAGTGACTGTTCCAGGTGAACGGCCTCTATAAAAGCTGGTTTCAGGCGATCAATGGAAACTGTATCCTGCTTGGTGCCAAACTGAAGAACAAAGAATTTCGGCTTCCAGGAGATGACGAGAGAGGGTCCGTCATAGACTGGTTGCAAAGAGGAGCGAGTGGAATCGCGACGGAAAAAAACGTGAGTGCACGTTGCCATCTCCTTTTGGTACGAAAGGTTTCTGATTTGTAGGCACTCTTGTCGGGGTTGGATTAACCTCAGCCATCGCCCGTACTAAAGTGTGAAAGGAAGCAGCAGGATGTATGTCTAAAGGAAGAAGAAGGTCAGCAGAAGAAAAGAATTAACCCTGGAGGCTAAGTTGCGTACCATAAACGAGTTCCGCAGCAGAGCAAGTTAAATCCTCTTTTAAGGAGGCACGAATTCCCAAGATAATTAAGGGTAGCTTTTCCACCTAAGTGATTTTGGGGTTTGTGGAGCGTAAGCATGCCTTGAGAGTCCGGGGAAAACGTTCAACCTTAGAGTTACTCTGGGTATGGTAGCTAGTGGTACGGAGACGAAGGAACCAAGCACTGACATGAGTTCATCCCATTGGCGGGATTCAAATTGGGTACCTCAATCAGTCATGATTGTCGATGGGACACTAAAACGAGCAACCCATGCTGAGACGAAGGCTCAAATTACAGTGGTAGCTCTGATGTCCGGGATAGGAACTGCCTTTGGCCAAGAGGTAAAACGATCAATCATGGTGAGAAGGTAAGTGCAACCATGGGAAAAGGGTAGAGGACCAACCATATCGATATGAACGGCGTCGAAACGTGCCGAAGGAAGCGGAAAAGCAGCCAGAGGTGACTTTGTGTGACGTTGAACCTTTGCGCGTTGACAAGGGAGATATGCGAAAGTTCATTTGGCCACGTCGGCATTCATACCTGGCTACACATAACGTTGTGTGATTATCTGGCGAGTTTCTCGAATGCCAGAAAGAGAGAGCCTGTGATTCTGGTTAAAAATGTGCCGACAGTCAGGCAATGAATAGTCAACCAGGATACGCATGGAGGAACTGTCCGGCAAGTCGATTTCGCGTACGATAAGCTGAAAAGAGCGACACATTGTTTGTGTGTATTCATCTTGTTTCTGGGCAAGAGCTATTGTCGCGTGATCGATGGGCGCAGTTTGGGAGAGTTGCGTGCCCGAAATCGATGAAATGCGAGAGAACGAATCAGGTACGACGTTTAAAGAACCAGTAACGTAGCGAATATCGTTTGTTATCTGCAGGATGAAGTCAAGGTGATGAGTATCAACTGCAGAGTGCACAGAGGAAGTGCTGCTAGAGGCGAGCGCAGCTACCAATGGCTTGTGGTCGGTAAAACCAGTAAATTTACGCCCTTCTTAGTATCGTTGGAAGTGACGGAGGGCGAGGTATATGCTCAGTAATTCGTGGGAGAACGTACTGTACCTCTGTTGAGAAGGGAGAAGAGCCTTAAAGAAGAAGATGAAAGGTTGCTAAGAGTCACCAACCTTCTGATGTAGTGTCGCACCGACATGAGTAGCAGACGCGTCCGAAGCAACGCTTATGGAAGCTCCTGGGCAAGGATGGGCCAGGGAGACAGCGGAGGCCATAGCCTCTTTGGTGCGAGAGAAGGCCTCGCAAGCCTTGGGTGACCAGGAAAGAACAAGGTTTTTCTTGGACTTGGAAAGCAATTCGTAGAGAGGTTGCATAATGTGTGAGATGTTCGAGATGAACCTGTGGTAAAAGTTTACCATCTCACAGAATCTACGAAGTTGCTTGAGTGAAGAAGGTCGGGGGAAAGCTCGAATAACTTCGACTTTGTCCTTCAGGGGAAATGTGGAGTCCCAAAAAGAATAGCTATGCGACACCAAAGATACACTTTGAAGTGTTGAGTACGATACCATATTCATCTAAACGTACAAAAACCTGGTGAAGGTAAGAAAAATGCTCCTCTAAAGATCAAAATGCTATCAGGAGGTCGACTATGTAGCAAAATACGAAAAACGCAAGTCATTCGATTCATGACGAAGGAACCGAATGGTGTGGTGATAGCCGTCTTAGGAAAATAATCAGGATGAATCGGGATTTGGTTGAAGGCACGAACCAAATCGAGCCGAGAAAAATTGAGAAGCTGAAGAGAGCGGAGTTGAAGTCCGATAAGAAAGGCAGCAGGTACTTATCCGGAACTGTACAGACATTGAGTCGCCCCTAGTAATCTATAGCTCTGAATTCACCCGGAGTAGACTTAGGTACTACATGAAGCGGTGAAGCCCATGGGTAGGTGGATGGGGAAGCAATCCCGGCCTCCATCATGTATTTAAATTCATGCTTCATTAGGGCAAGTCTATCCGGGGCCAGTCGACGGGGGCGTGAGAATACTCGCACTCCTGTCGTCTCTATCCTATGCACTACATTGTGCTTGATGGGCCTGTCCTTAGAAGCAGCAGACTAAGGATTGGGAACTCCCGCAAAAGTTGCTGGAAGCGTGGAGCAGTTGCAGGGAGACGAACAGAGAGGAGAGATATGGTGGAAGGAAAGAATGAACCAGCAACAGTTGGTGTCGTGGTTCTGTCAATAAGCTTGCAGTGACAAGAATCTACCAAAAGGTCATGAGCGGAAAGGAAATCGAGGGCCCAAATTGGGATGTCGACGTCAGCAACGATGAAGGTCCATGGGAAAACACGACGTAGCCCTAGAGAGTTCAAGGATACGCCTCCCATAAGTTCTTATGTCCGATGAGTTGGCAGCTTTAAGGACAAGATCAGAAGAGGTGCAAGCTTTCTCGACTAAAGTGGCTGGAATGACACTGCATTGGGCACAAGTGTCAACCAGGAAGGAGAAACCAGGGAGTGGGTCATAATACTAAAAGTAGGATCGAACTGATGAAGGGATGAGGTTGCAAAGGTGATAAACCCACGTATCACTTGCGTTTCTAGTTTAAAGTTCCCTGTGCTGGAGGTGAAGATTGGGTACGGGAACCCGTAGAATTTTGTAGATTTGAAGGTAGTAAAGAAAGGCTATGTTGATTTTGAGAGAAAGATAAGCATTTTGCTGGTAGTTGCAAGGGGCAGAGCATTTTTCTGCTCTGGATCCAAATTTAAAGTGATACCAACAAAAGCCTGAAGGCTGAAAGATAGCAGTTTGAGCAGCACGACCAGAATGAGGGTCAAAGTTGGGTGCATGGAATGATGCACGGTAAAAGTTGCAAGGCTGTACACAGTGTACATCGTTGCTCCCATATTTAGAATAGTACCAGCAGCTACCCTGAGAGTTGTCAGGATAGGGAGGAATTATGCCTATGTTGAAAATGAACATGCTGTGCCTCACCTCTTGTGCTGGAATTCTCTCGTTGGTTGTGCCCTGAATGGGAGGACGAACGGCGTCTAGCTCCATCGTCCTGCCCGCGACTGTGTTCTCGCTGAAGCCCATTTGGTAATTTAAGAGCCCGAATATCATCCTTGATCCTCCCCAAGACAGAAGCAAGATCCTGAACTTGGGGAGGTGCGCCGCGTGGAGGTTCCGTGCGGTTGCCAGGAAACTTGCTCGATGCCTGAACCTGCGAAATATATGAATTTAATTTTTGGTTGGAATTAAGATTAGAAGTATTTACATTTCCCCAAGTAACGTAGGGATTGGTAGAATTTTGGTCGGCAGCTTTTGCCATTTCATCCACGTTCGAGGGTGACGTCATTAGGATAAGTGGCCTAACTGGTTCTAGGGACCCCACGTATGAAAATCTCTGTTAATAATGGATCAAGCTGTTCAAGATTTGCACCCTTAGCGTGAACTAAGCTCTTGAGATGTTCGAGAAAGCATGAGGGCCGCCTAGCACCCATATCCTGCGTGTTAAGGAGAGTCCGCAGATCCTGAATTCTAGACCTCCCAAATTCCTCCCTAAATGCTATTTGCAAATTCTTCCAAGACCCAGAATTACCGACTTCGAGCATTATGTGTTTAAAAATGGAGAAAATACTTAGGGGTAATTTATGGGCGATGCAAAGAGTTTTGTGTTTGGCGGGGATGGCGGGGTTGATCATAATGTAGTCGGCCATTTCCAACCATGCGATGGGATCCTCTGCATCGAAAGTTGGGAGAATGATGGAAGATGGAGGTGAAAGGGCAGGCTTCTGGTGAGTTGATTGAGTCTGGATGATGCTTGAATGCAGGCTCAACGTGGAAGTGATGATGGCAGTGTTGCTGCCTAGAGACGCCATTGATGTGGTGGTGACGGATGTGGAGGTGGAAATCACGCTAACATCGTTATTGGCTTAACTACTATTATACTTATGTGAGAAAAAAAACAAAAGATGGATGGAGGGATTTGATTTTAAATTGACGCTCGCGTTGTCGTTCAGAAAAATGGCGCCGTACAATAAAGCAGGAGGTGGCGTGGTTCGTTGTCGTACCCTAATTACTTAACTTTGAAATTTAACTACAAGTCTGGGTAACCAATTTAGCGGGATATGTCGTAGAATAGGCTCCCAACGATATATTATATATCTATTTTTTTGTGGGGATTATTCTATATTCAAGTGCGGGTTGATCAGATGGCCGAGAATGACTCTACGTATATAAATAGGCCTGGAAAGGGCTTATTTATCTTCAATATACTTAAGAAGTGGAACGGAGCCCAAGGATAAATAATATTGCAAACATTAATAGAAAAGAATTTTATTAATTAATCTAACTAACAACACATGGAAAATATTTACATGACCAGGGAATAAAATAGGAGATACACAAGAAACGAAAAAGGTCATGAAAATATTTGACTAAGCAGAGGATTAAGATTTGGAGGGATTTAAAATGACAAAACAAACAAGAAGGGAAAGGATTGGTTTAACCCGTTTAAAGCACAGAGTTGCATTGGCGTAAGGTTAAATAATTAAATGCAAGGCGTTGCTTACGTATTTATAAGGTCGTCGTGCAGAGGAAGGCCATTTGAAAGAATCTTCGGTCCATCTGGCGATTTCTTTTCCAGGAGGAGGGGTTTTTAGGGGGGTTGTCCTTAACGAGGGGAGAAGGACTGACTTCGAGGAGTGAGAGAGAAGTGGGGCTCGGAAGTACGAGCGATCCCCGAGACAGGATATCGGAGATGTTCTGGATGAACAATTTGGGTAATTGGTGTAACCAAGCGAGAACCGTTTCTTGTCGAACGGGCTCGAAGAACAATGACTGTTCTAAAGTTGTTCTCTTTCTGAACAAAAGGGGGCGAGAACCGTTTCTTGTCGAACGAGCTTGAAGAACAATGACTGTTCTAAAGTTGTTCTCTTCAAGAACAACAGGGGGGGGGCCTGTTGACTTGGCGTCTCGAGGGGCACGAACTTTGGCACTCAAGGATATTGTCCTCTTCTGGACAATAAGGGGGTTCTCGGGGTAGAGAGTTCCTAGGTGCACAAGGGAGGCCGGATTGGCGTGATGCCTGACGAAGGTAATCTCGATCTGTTTTAAACGCAAAATTCTATCGCATAAATAGCTGGAGCCAGCCCCTCGGCGTTTGGGGACAATGGGAGAGTTAGTTGGAGTGTCCCAGTAGCGCTTGGAAAAATCTTATCTTTCCATAAGCCTAATTCAATTTGCCAGATCAACGCCTGGAGGCAAATGGGAGATTGAACCTCCTTAATTAAACTTGGAAATAGTGGGCGATAAGAACGCCGTTCAACGCTCTCTCGCAGGATGCACGTGGGAAGCATGAGTTTCGACATGTGATAAAAGCGAAGGGTGGCAGCCTCAGGCCATTCTATCACAGGATGGTTTGTGAGAATTTATTGAATGCTAAGTTAAATTATATTGAGCCTAGATAACTAAGGGCACCAGCTAAGATCCTAAATATCTTCGCAATGAAAGAATTTGAAGAAGGATGCTTGAATGAAAAATAGGATATAAATTCAAGGTTAAAAAAATAGTTTATTTACAAATCTAAATGAGATATTTTAATAGGAATATAGTATTTGGTGAGAGCGTAATTGATTGAATTAATAAATGGGAGAGTTTAGGTTCAAATGGCGTTAATTTACAAAATTAAGGAGTCTTTGTATGACGATTTTCAGTTTTGGCGAAACCATGAAATTACTGAATATACGACAACTAGAATTTAAGAAAATGGCAGCAAAGTAAAACAAAGAAATATTACATTCGATTATGACTGTTTGTTATCACAACAATTTGAAATTTTGTCAAATGATAAATATTATTTAGGAGTAAATATATTTGAAATTATTGGGATTGATGGTTAATAATGATCGTTATTAATTGGAACTGATGGTTAATAATGATCGTTATTAATTGGAACTGATGGTTAATAATGATCGTTATTAATTGTAACTTATGTTTAGCGTGATTAATGGGTCTGGAAATGAAAGACGTCATAATTAATTTGAGTTTGATACAAAGGGGGGCAACAAGCTAAGGAAACAGACTTAAATTTTTGAACTGACCTTTCTCAATGAGCGCAGGAATCAAATGAGAAAGAAACGTGGGTGGAAGCGCGCTTGGACGAAATGAAAATGTTGCCAGCCGAATTTTAGCGGTGAATACCATATATATATATATATATATATATATATATATATATATATATATATATATATATATATATATATACACATATATATGAATGCAATGTCCCGCAGGAAAAATGAAAAGGTGTTACCAATATATATATATATATATATATATATATATATATATATTGTTTTTGGGGGGAATTTTTATAAACATGTAGGGGTGAAGAACCCTACATTAACGTTAACACATCAAGATGCTCGTGAACTCCTTAATTGTTTCAGTGCTTACTTCCATTTTTTCCAGCGCAACAAACCTTAAAATTTGACACCATTGAACTGAATGGGCATTTGAACTGCTTGCTTAGGTTGAATTATATTTTTGTAGAATTAATTCGCCTTCTTTTGAAAAATACTGTATTATCCCTAAATAACCTCAAAATAAATGCAACAATCGCTTTGTAATTTTACCAATTATATTTTTAGTTAATGTTCATAGGATGCAATTATAATTTTTCGACATTTTGTATTCAATATTGTACGAATTTAATCCTTATTTCGATTTCCAACTGCACAATAGGTAGTTATTTGTCATTCATGTTGTGGGTGAAAGCAGAAATAAACTATTACTACCTCCATTCTATCTTTTTAGTCCAACGACAAAACACCGCATCGATCTGTAACATCCGGGTGTTTATCTTCATTCAAAGACTGCTTGGATTGCTTTTGTGTAGGCCTCTAGTCATTTTAGCAGCTTAGAGATATATATATTTGAAAAAGTTTCTGGTAGAAATATTTTGGGTGAAGATTGTAGATCTTCTAAAGTCTTGGTCTACATCCAATGTGTACGTTTTCTCTCTGTCTGCGACGGGATATTACTCAAACATGCATATATCTAAAAACTTAGTAGTATTTTAAAATATTAACCAATGAATAATATCTCGTGAGAAAGAGTAATAAGAAAGGTAATGATATATGCTAATAAAAAAGACCATATGAAAAGATAAACACTACAATGATTACAAACTATAATTCCATCTTTTACTTTTTTTAGAAAACAACTTCTGCTATCTATCTGAGGTGTCCTTTGATTTTCCTAAGATCTATTATTCTTCCGCTTCAGGTCCTTTTTTCGAGAGACCAGGCAATAGCTTCGCCACTCCCCCCTATTGGGGCTGCTTGCGCTTCGCTACTAATATCAAAATTTAAAATCTTAAAAAAATCAACCATAGGTAAATTTTATAAATTTTCTGAACTTCGCCAATTGTAATAATTTTAAAAAGGAATTCTTCACTAAATTTCCACCCTTTCAAAATATCACGTTACTAAAATATAGTTATAGAAGAAGTTATATAAAAATATATTTTCTGAACTTCACCATTTGTAATTTTTTGGGTTTTAAAAAAATCACAAAATTCCGATACTTATATTTATTTCTGAACTTCACCATTTTTTTTTTGATATTATAAAAGAATTATTAGAAATAACTTTGATAAAAGAAATATAATTCATAACCAAACTAAGATGAAATTATTTTTCAAATACTCAAAAAAATCCCCTTCTTAAATTATAGAGTTAGTGAAGTGAAAAAGCAATGAACTAGAGTGACTAGAAAACATGAAGATGAGTGAATATAAGGTTCCTTGGCTCATTTCTTTGTGTCAAATTGCATCTCCATTTTCCATGCATAACTTACAAAAATCCCTCTTATCCTTTATCCATAACCCTATATTTTAAGAACGAGATTTTTTGAAGGTTTGAATAAGATTATTTCCTTTAGTTCGGTTGTCACCTAAGTAGATTTAATTTTTTTATCGAAGTAATTTCTAATAATTCCTTTATAATATAAAAAAAATAAAATGGTAAAGTTCAGAAATAAATATAAGTATCGAATTTTTGTGACTTTTTTAAAACTAAAAGAATTACAAATGATGAAGTTCAGAAAATTTATTAAAATTTTGGCAGGGAAATTATTATAGCAAATTTAGATGGAGAAAAGAAAAAAGAATCCTGATAGGCCGTAGGACACAGACCGAAGAAGAAGAAGAAGAAGAAGATGAAGATGAAGATGAAGGTGAAGATGAAGAAGAAGAGATGAAGATGAAGATGAAGAAAAGGGTGTTCAGGGTGTTAAAATAAAGAGTCTATAAAGGGGATTAAAAAAGGCGGTTAAGATTAGCAAATAAGGCCGTAGGCCACACCCCTGCTTGGTTTTTAGCACTTTCTCTCATATGCCAAAAAACGGCTAAATAACTCTTTGTCAATTTCATGCCAGCGGGCCGTGGAAGAAAGCTCGTTACTTGTTAAGTATTATGAAGGAAGGTAGTTACCGTATACCGTCAAGGCAAGATTACTTATGAAGAAAAACATACTAATTTTCTCTCTCAATACTGAGTTAACTAATAAATATCTAATTGAATATTTAACTTAGTATTTAGTAAAGCAGGTAGTACTTTCCAGAAATAATCTAGACCTATGCATTTAGAAAATCTCGCGCAGAGGCAGAAATGCGGGATATCTATGAATCATTTAAGAAATTAAACAAGAAATTCAACGTTTCAAGATGGTTATGGGCAATTTCAAGGCATAGGTTGAGGGAAAGATACACGAGAGTCACTAGGTAGATAAAATTAGTAGACAAGAATGGGAATGTGGGCATAGATCAGTAGAATTTTCAAAAAGAGCAGACACTCACTATCCGATTGTCAAGCTGTGCAAGTGTGGTGTCCTTTTTTATTATGTTAGTTCTCTTATATTTTAAATCATTGTATTTTCCCGACTTATAAATGAATGTTGCTCTTAGTGGGTGTTTTTGCATGTTTAGGGGTATGTATGGTATCATTTTTTTCAGTTTTATTTGATTCTTTTCAATTTCGATCTCCTTTCTCCTTGCATCTTTTTAAGTAGGAAAATCGGATAGTGAATGTCTGATCTTTTTGAAAATTTTACGGATCTATGGCCACATTAACATTCCTTGTCTGAATCTTTTGTCGACCTAGTCAGTATCATGCATTTATCCCTCAACCTATGCCTTCAAATTGCCATAACCACCTTGAAACGTTGAATTATGGAGCCAAGAAACTAATCGCAATCAATTATTATTTGGTAAAATCTTTATATGAAACCTGAATAAAGCTTCAACCGAAGTGATGTTATGTTGTACGATTTTACTAACCTCTGCCATCTAAATATAAGAGAGGATATAAACGAAATGACGTTACTGGAAGCCTTATAGACATCAGAGGTAAAATGAGACCCGATTGTGCAGTTAAAAATTGATACTGAGATCAAAACCTTTACTAGGAAAGCAAAAAGAAATTCCAAAATTATTTCAAAACGCATAACGTAAATCTAGTGAAAACTGGCATCTAAAATAACTAAAATAAATTAAAAAAAAACACCTAAAACTATGTAATGAAGTAAAAAGACTAATATACAAAGAGTAAAAGAGAATAAACAAGGGAAAAAATCTTATCGATAAAGTTAAAGAAATCCAACAAAATGGTTATGACGGCAAAATATACATAAAAAGACTATGAAAACGACCTTGCAAATCATATATCAATTATCAATTTCTTATCATACGAAGAGTAAGTCTTATTGAAAGAGGAATATGAAATTTTACATCCACTTAATAATATTAACAATAACAAAGCATCTGGAAAATACCCTGTAAAAATTATACCTATAAAAGCTGGTAGGGAACCTTGTGGAACAGCCTGAAAAATGAAGAATAGATGCTAATAGATGCTAAGTAGATGCTAAGAGTAGATGCTACATACCTCAGTTTACTTCTTATTAAAAAGATAGACAGTGATAATTAAATAAATACATGACAATAAGTCTCTTATCAGAAGCATTCAAAATACTCACAAAGAGTAATTACCAAAGGACATTTCAATCAGTCACGAAAACAGGCATGCTTGAGGTTTCTGTGGATAAATAACTATCAATAGCTCGTCCAACTTTCCCTACGCTGAGGTAATGGAAGATACAATATTTTAATATATGCATTCATTATTTCGAAAAAGACTGAAATTCACTATACAGATATTCAATACTCAGAACGCTTGACGAGACCGAACACTCCATACCCGGGTTTCTACAAGATTATTACAAGAGCAATAGAGCAAATTTACACCAAAATTTCAGAAAGTTTACCTCCATAGAATTAAAGTCTCAAAGACTATCGTAATTAAGACTTGCAAGAAGACGCCTTTTTTGCGAAAGTAAGAAGATTTAAGACAGGTACACGCCTTCTAGAGCCAGCTTTCCTTAAGTACTCTCTTCTTTAAAAGGTCAATTACGCACAATAAATTCCTTCTAAATATTTTCATTTAATTTTACCTCATCATTTTCTTTACATAACTCTTTTACCATCTCTCTGGAGATAATGCCCACGTTACTGTTAACTTCATAATAACAATAACATCATCAGATTAAAGAAACCAATGAATATATGTAGATCGTTTGAAGTATTAATATAACAAACCAAACTTCAAAAAGAAACTTACAGACTTCAATTTCTTCGATCATTCGTTCAACAAAAATAATTAATAAACAGAGCTTTAATTTGCCATACTTTTAAAGTGCCTTTCCGCATCAGTCATATGGTTAATTCATAGTTTGCAACGTTGTTAATTTGTTTTTTGTTATTTCCTCTTCACTTTGCTCTATTTATGTGTCGGTATATGTGTTTATATGGGTATAAATTCTATTATTTGATAGAGTTGAGGATAGTCAATTTTTTCATTTATTTAATTTGGTCGTTGTCTGAGTAGAAGTTTTATCCATCTATCTCAAGCACGGGTTTGCGATTTTATATTAAATGGTGTTAAATTAATCGTCTCCATGATCTTTCTGGCATTTTTCGCCCTTACTCTCTTATTGGCCACAATATGAAAAGTTGTGTTCCGAATTACCTCTAGTTGCACTAGTCTACTCTTAGGGCTTTCAACCATACGAATAGTGTGTGCAACAACTTAGATAGAATGGATGCATTCAATATATTGAGCTCGTTTACTATTTTAAGTGCGCGGAACCTTAAAAAACGCTTAAATCTTTCAGCCTTTTCCGTTGTATTGTGGATATGCTGCAAATAGCCATTCGTTGATATTTTGAATCGAAATCTGTAGTCTCCTGGTTATATCGTGTATAACATCATCAACTTATTGCTGATGTAGCCTTCGTCGGTTTAGAGGTTATGGTTTATAATTTGTTGATATTTGCATAGATCTTCCAGCACCTCTATTAAGAGGTTATTTTGCTAATCCCCCTCTGCCGAAATTCATGGAACGAATGTTTTGTGTAGAGACTAGATTTAAAGGGGGGGGGGGTCATTTTACATTTTCTAAAATCAATGATATATTGTATCCAAATCGAATCTTTTGATAAAAGAATTCAACCATTCATCTTTTAGAATATTTAGGGCTTTTCATTCTCATCTGGTGATGCGAAGGTGAAAATTTAGCTCCTTACTCTTTACCTGTCAGGGGATCAATCTAATTTTTTGCCAATTCCACCATTTATGGGCTCCAGATATTGGCAGGTTTAGTTCGAAAATAAGTTGTAGGGATGGTTCTTGCGGTTACATCTTCAAGATGAGTAGTTATTTTCTGTCTCTCATCAGCTATTTCTCCAACCTGGCCTGGGTAGGGTCATACGACTAGAGTAAATTACGATAAAACTCCCAATCTGCCGTGGTATATGATTTTTTTTTTAATATTTCTTTGTCCTGCACTATCAAAAATATCCGCATTACTAAGTGGCAAATTTTGAGCTATAATAAATTTTATAATCTAACGTGTGATTAAAAATATTATTAATTGTAACACAGCACACCAACGCCTAACAGCACCATGCAAGCTGTGGAGGAATTCCCTTTCAATAATGTTATTTCCACACCTCCTAAGACAGTATTTAGGGAGAGACAGCGAGCCGTTACCCCCCCCCCCCCATTCCGCCCTTTGTCTTTTTTGACCCGCCGCCAGGTTCCCGTAAAATTCACACCGAAGCTTCCTCCCGGTCGTCTCAACCATCTCCCCCCTTCCCCTCGGGTCGAGAGATTGCTTTATATCCTTGCCGTGAACCGCTTTTATGACCCCGCCGCTGTCGCCCGTCTGGCTGCTGATCACAGCAGTTGGCACTTCTTCGTAAGGAGGCGCTCGGTTCATCACACCCGATAACGAAGGTTAAGAAGGTCTCAATCTCTCTCTCTGTTTTGAATAGATCCGGGTATATATGACCCCGCTCCAGTCTGACGGACAGATTTTTGGTTAGACGCGACTTCCCCGAAAGGAGTGCAAATCAACGAGCTCTCTCCCAAGAAGCTAAGAAGCAACGTCAGCCTTTCTCATCCTACTTATAATCAAGGATTGGAGAAGCCGTCCTCCGAAGCTCATCTGGTGACCTCTTACGACAAGACGCCCATTAGCTCGCTCAAGCCGAGTGTGGAGAGGTCATCTCCCCCCCACCCCTTCGAAGTTTGTTCGGTGACCACCTGAGGACAGGAGGCCCGCATCTCGCAAACGCGAGTTTGAGAAGAGTATCCCCACCCGCTGTGGGTTCTGTGGCTACTCCCCGTGAGTAATCAAGGTCACCAAGACCTCCCCCTAGTTGCCCCACCTTACCCCTCGAATTTCAAAGGAAGTAAATCATTCATTACCCTTAATCTCCCATTATAATTATTCCTTAACCACGGTTATCTAACTAGTATTCAGAGTTTAAGTCCGTCTCATTTATGTACCTTTTTATATATATATTTATTGTTGTCCCCTTTTAGTTCGCGCGTATTAAAAGTCTATTTTTGTCATTGTGTTTGTTGTATTCTTTGGTTACGCTGCTGCCGCTATCTAATTAAATCGCACTCTTAGAAACAATAACAGTTGTCGTCTTGCTTGGCCTACCTTAGAGCCTGTGTGCGCATATTCACATACACTTGGCCATATCTCGACATAAAGATATTTGGTATCAGGTGTGGGGTAGTCATCCCTCCCCCCTTAGACACAAGCCTACTCGAGGTTTAATAAAACATATATAAATAATTATAACTTACTTGTGTTCGAGACGTTTTGAACAATGTGATATGACTTATTTTGGAAAATCTCCGCCTGTGTCATTTGCCCTGTTTAGTCAGCCACCAAATACAGTTCCTCAGCCGTGCTAAAACCCACAATTGGGACGGTGGTTTTCTCCAGGTAAACCGCGGGATTCGATTTCATGTGTTCTGAGAGGACATTTGATGCTCATTAATTTGTCAAGTTTGTCTCAATGACCATATTCTAAGTCATATTACTTATTCTAATCATTTTTACCTATTGACTGTTGATTATCATAATGCTATTTAGTTCTTAAATAATTAAGTAACATTCTAATATCTATAGTATATATAGATGTTTCTTTTTATTCATTCTCCAATTTTGCAGCTTGATTAATTTGATGCCGACTGAAGATTCTGCCGTCAAGCCTAATAATCTATAATTATGCACGAATACATTAAATAAAATGAATTAAATGATATGTTTCATTAATATTACTTTGAACGCTGCTACTTGTAATTTTTACCCTTAGAATGCAACTCACAACTGATGTTATTTCAGATATATAGTGATAGCAGTTCCTCAAGTAGATAAAAATCTACCTATATTTTATTCGTGGTTCAGATATTTTTCAACTTTGTGAAAATATATTTTAGTCCAACTCGCAAAACTTTCTGAATGTCACGTAGCACAACATCAATGTAATTTCCGTTATGCTTCGATTTAGACTGTGTTTCCGTCACAATAGAAATCATGTGTTGATGCTTTGCCTTCTGTGGAAACATGTTATTTCGGGAGAAAATTGTTGGCTTCTAGGAGGGAAATTTTCCGGAAATTCTAAAGTAATCTAAGTGTCTTTCCGGGTTTCGGCAAAACAAATAATCTTGCTCGTTTCCAGAACGTCAGAAAAGTGTTGAACAAGTTTTAACTAAAGTCTGCAGGTAGGTATCTAGTGCATCTAGTGATTCTATTAAGTTCTCTCTTGTTATTCTATTTTTTCTAGAGTTTACGGTTTGGTATTTTTTTTATTAGCTTATAATTTTATCATTGCCGTGCATTATACTCGTTGCTGGAACGTGTTATTGTCCGAAGTATTGTCTGGTGTTATTTCTAGCTGTTGATTATTGAGAATCTAATATTTATTTTTCGTGCTCCACGGCAAATTCCAGGTTCTCCTCCAAGGAGATATAAAATTCACGTTTCAAGTACTATCTAAAATGGTTTCTTTCTCTAATTGTTCCTCTACAACTTTTTATCCCATTCTCAGTTTGATTTTTGAGTTCGCCTTCGAAAAGCGCCTAATGATGTTTATTTATTAACAAAATTGGATCGAGTTAAGTTCGCTATCGATGTTATTTATCACTTGATTCCATCTTCTGTTGCGTTCCATGTTTATAGCAGCCTTCATTTCTCCTTTGCTAGCTCGTAACCTTCTGTGCATTTGGGGGTCGTTACAAATAATTCCATTTATTCTTTCACCCTCTTAAATATTGCTTCTACGTATATTTATCATTTCCGATGTTTTCCATTGGTGTCGTAGAGTGCGATGTTCCGTCTGTGGAATGTTATTTTTATTACCAGTGATTAGTAGTGTCTGAATTCTTCCAACCTAATTTGCTATTTCCTCGTGAGTAGCTGACGTTAGTTTGCAATGCCTCGGTTGAGTAGAATCGCGTTGCTACAAACGGTTCAGTTTACTAGGTCATGGCAGTCAGGTTGCCCATAAATAGGGTGAGATCGTGTGAGCCAAACATTTTCATGAAATTTGAAGGGATAAACAGCCTCTAGAGAGTGGTTGGTAGTGAGTCGCGAGTTTTTTTTCTCCCACACCCTTTTGGATACTGTTTGCCAAGTAAGACTCTTCTAGACTTGTGACCTCATTTATCGATCTCTTCACAGCGATAGCTGCGTGTCGCACAGGGCAATATGTGTATTTTTCAGTCTTGCATCGTAATTAAAAAGCTTGATGATTGCAGTCTCCGGGTTAACACCGTGTTCGTTCGAATTAATTAAAATAGAATCTTCTTTCCTATAAGCAATGTGTAGGCCGTTGAAGCAGAGGACTTTGAGTTTAGAAGAAATATTCGCCATTAAGTTATATTACTTTTAACTGTCCCTCTTCTAATTTGTTTGTTTTTTGCTTTGGTATTTCTTCTTACTGGATGTATTTGGTTTTAAGTATCCAAAGGAATTGTATACACATTCATTGGATAGCTTTATTGAAAGTCTCTCTCCTGCACTGCCCCGCCATATTCACACATCTAAGTTCCAAGTTTGATTTCATCAATCAAGAAAAATATTTCATTTGGGAAAGGTTTGACCCTAACGCGTAGGTTTAACGTTTTGTCACTCCGCAATGCAAGGTTCTTTTACCTCGCATTGCGAAATTTGTGCTTTTGTTTTGTGAGAGGATGGATTTGGGTTCTTGGAAACATACTGCTTGATTGCCTTGTCTCTAAGGCTATTTTCAGTCAAAATCGATTCCTGTTCCTTAGTATTCGATTTATATTTATTTATATGAGACTCTTGTGCGCGTCCTGGGGTCTCTAGAGGACATGCCATCTACCCTCGCTGTGATTAACTCACTTGCTTGCTCAGGGTCCGAAGGTGCTGAGTAGGATGGAGTGTACTGAATGTTGAGAAAATCACATTTCCTTAAATCCTTTTGTTGTTCAGTATCTTGTTTAATTTCTTCAAATACGTTTAGGGTCTGGCTAAAGTAAAGATATGGGTATGAAGGACACAGATGAGGATTAATTCTCTTGCTTTTCTTCTATCAATTCATATGATGTCGAGTTCTGTTGTACCTTTACTTTTGCTATTTTGGCTGTCCTATTTTCCTTCTCTTCGATCCTTCTCTCTTTCTAGTTTCTTCGAGTAACTCATAGCTAGTATCCTGTCGGGTAGTTAGCGCAGTTTATGCATCTTTAATTTGTGCTGTCGCACTGGTGCCAGGAATGATTTTCCTCACGCCATTCCAAAGATAGGATAAGATCTTTTAGAGGGAGCAGCTCCCTAGTGAAATGGCTTTCTAGATAATAACAGTTAAAGCATATCTACAAGTTAATGAAATCTTCACTGTTTTTTTTGGATTGGTGTCATTTTGAAGTTAAAAACACAAGTCCATTTTCTCTGCCTCTTTTTGTCATGTCCATTTCCTTAAATATTACCTTCTCCACATGTCTGTTTTCGGTATCAGTCTCCTTGTCCTTAAACTTTGTTACATCCTTAACTTTTGCCCAAGGCTGTACCCCTTTAAGATTTTTAATTATAACATCTGCAGTTTGTTATCCGATTCTGGGATCCTTTTGTGGTCAGGAAATAGAAGTAGAGGCTTCGATGGTGGATGGATTACGGGATCTAATCTAATTGAGCTCAGGGCTGAGATAGTCTTTTCTCTTTAGATGATATCTACTTCCTTTTCTGATTCAAAAATTGTGAGGTATTTCGTCATGTAATCTAGCAGGTGTACCAGCACCAATTCTATCTCTCACAAAATTTTCCTGAACGCATCTTGCTTTTTTTGTTTATGCTAAACCCTGAAGGCGCGCAATTGTATCTGTTTGGGCAAGTGCATCTTCCTGAGGCAGCTGGGGCACCGGATGTCTTCATATTAAACTTGATTTCACCCATCCAATATTTACAAATGAAATCTAACCATTACTTAAAAGATATCTACTCATTAACTTAAGCATATTTACAAGTATATGCAAATGTCCTTATAGGTCGAAACTAAGGAGCATCGATATCCATCTCATTTAAGAAACTGGTTTATACCACTAGCAACGTGACGGTAGCCAGGACACTGTTTCTTTCCACCTTCTGCATCTGGCGCATGAAGAAGTCTAACCTGTCCATCTAGAGCTCCCGGCTACCCGAAGTAAGCCTCAAGATTTAGATATATATAGGCTCCTTCGTGAAAGGGTTTCTAATGAGAATTGAGATTCCCTAACCGTCACTCTCTAATTGTGGCAAAGGATAGACAAGATACATTCTTGTCGATTGTCGAGTAGTCCGTCAGTGGTTGATAGTAGATTCAAATTCTTCCAGATATTCTGTTTTGAGTTTAAGAAATTCTCTCTTATGTAGTAATACCAATATTCAATCCATTTGTAACTGAAAAATATTTTCCAGTTGCATTTTTCTACCTTATGAAACCACTTTCAAAATACGAGAAACGACTCTAGTTACGCTCTGGACTCTGTTAGACCTTGAAAAGCTAGATCAAGGAAACGAATTTTTTATCAATCTACTCCGCGAACGGTTATGGAGTTATTTGCTAGCTAGAAAAAGACGTGGAAATATTAACATCGGACCAATCCTCAAACTTAGTGAAGATAAGTGATTTACTTCCTAAAATAATTCTGCAGATACATACTAATAAAATTATAATTTGCTGTAGACTCAACCACTGGGTACACTCTCATTCTGAAGAGCGTTATGGAAGTTATTAAATTTAAAACTTGCAAAATATTATTTAAAGTTATTTTCATTTAAAGCTGCATGACACCAAAAGCAACGGAACATGGCTTACTCATCCATGCCAAAGTATGTTCTACACAAATCCAAATAGAAAAGTTCATAGATATACAAATGTTTCTGTTGTTATAAGAATGTTATAAGAATAAATATATATATTACTTGAGCGTGTAAATACTACAACTGAGTAATACTGATCAAAAATCTTGACCCTGAATGGGATCTATAAGAGTACTGAGAGGTTGAATAGGTGAAAAAGAAAACACTCTAGGTAGGGCTGTTCAGCGTATATATTCTAAAGGACACATACAGAAACGAAATAGTTTTCAGAAGCTACTGAGCAAAGATTATCTCACTAACGAAAGAGCAAAAGGGTAAATATGATTTATAATTTGAAAATTACTTAGTTGATAAATTAAATGTATTAATAGAGAGGACATCTCATTTAATAATGCCTCTCCAGAAAGGCTTATGACAGATTAGGATGTTCAAGTATCACTCATGGAAATGAAGGTGTTTATTAAAACAATGAATCAAAGAGCAACCTGTATAATGGACCTTACTAAAGTGAATTTCTTAACTAACCAGCTAATATTTTACATGGCCCTTTAATATATATATATATAAAACGAATCAATAAATACTGGCTATTTCACTGGCGCAATGAAAGTAGTGAATATGGTATTTCTTCCCAATCCCGATAAACTAACAGATATCTCAACTAAGTTTATAATTGTATTCTTTTGGAATTCACTGAAAATTTGTTTTATAAAATCATGTCAAATATACTTCAATGGCTTATAGATAAAATAATAATCTAGTTAATGCCCAGCAACCTGGCTTCCACAGAAAGAGCGGTCTAGATACGGCCATCCCCATACTGCTAGAAAAATAGGCAAAAACCAAAGAGATGAAATATGCAAAACTAGTAAATGCTCGGAAGGCATTTACATAAAGTTTGACGAAATTTTCTTCGTAAATCTTATGTAATTGCCTTTCAACCATCTCTCACCACTGGTTCTATAAACTAATCTAAATAGTTTTCAATCCTTTGTGATTATGTGGTTGATCGTCGAGCCTATATCGAATACCACGACTATAAGCGGCAGTGTCGTAGAAAAGGCTCCCGACGATATACTATATATCTATTCTTTGTGGGGATTATTCTATATTCGAGTGTGGGGTTTAATCAGATGGCCGAGTATCACTCTACGTTAATAAATAAGCCTGGAGAGGGCTTATTCATCTTCAATATACTTAAGAAATGGAACGGAGCCCAAGGATAAATAATATTGCAATCATTAATAAAATAGAATTTTATTAATTAATCTAACAAAACTACACATGGGAAATATTTACATGACCGGGGATTAAAATGGGAGATTCACATGAAATGAAAAAGGTCATAGGATAAATTTGACTAATCGGAGGATTAAGATTTGGAGGGATTTAAATGACAAAACAAACAAGAAGGGAAAGGGTTGGCTAAATCGGTGTTAAAGCACGGAGTTACGTTGAAACAAAGTTAAATAGTTAAATGCAATTCGTAGCTTACATATTTATAATGTCGTCGTGCAGATGAAGGCGATTTAAAGGAAAGGCTTCGGTCCGACTGGCGGTTTCCTTCCCAGGTGGAGGGTTTTTTCAGGGGGGTTATCCTTAACGAGGGGGGAAGGACAGACTCCGAGGAGTGGGAGCAAAGTGGGGCTCGGAAGTACGAGCGATCCTTGAGACAGGATACCGGAGATGTTCTGGATGAAGATTTGAGGTTGTTGGGGTGACCAAGCGTTCTCCTGAAGAACCTCAAAAGTGGGGAATTAAATTACCACTGACGTGATATCAGGGGAGCGAGAACCGTTTCTTGTGGAACGGGCTCGAAGAACAATGACTGTTCTAAAGTTGTTCTCTTTTGAACAATTGAACAACAAGGGGGGGAGGGGGCTGTTGACTTGGCGTCTCGAGGGGCACGAACCTTGGCACTCGAGGATATTGTACTCTTCTGGACAATAAGGGTGTTCTCAGGGTAGAGAGTTCTTAGGTGCACAAAGGAGACCAGATCGGCGTGATGCCTGACGAAGGTAATCTCGATCTGATTCAAACGCGAAATTCTATCGCATAAATAGCCAGAGCCAGCCCCTCGGCGTAGGGGACAATGGGGTGGTTCGATGGAATGTCCCGGTAGCGCTTGGAAAAATCTTATCTTCCCATAAGCCTAATTCAATCTGGCCAGATCGAAGCCTGCAGGCAAACGGGGGATTGAACCTCCTTGATTAAACTTGGAGCGGGGGAAGATAATACTCGGGGATATTGGGCGATAAGGACGCCATGCTACTCTCTTCTCGCAGGATGCATGTGGGAATCATGAGTTTCAATATGTGATAGAAGCGAGGCGCGGCCGCCTTAGGCAATTCTATTACAGGCAGGATTCCTACTAAATGAAGGTGTACCGCAGGAAGGTTGTTTCAGGTTACTGTTATGATATAATCAATATGTATATAATACAGATCTGCCCCATCTCCTATTATAAGATTAGATCGGGTTCAATTTAAAGACAGGGATCTCTGTTTATCTCCTATTCTTCCATTTTTAAAGTGTCTCTCATTCTATTCTTTCGTCCCTTTGTTCATTCTATCTTTATAAACAAGTCTAAAGATATAGAATTGACCAAATACTTTGTAAGAAAATATATTATATCATAAAATTCGTAATTAGCTGTAAATAAATTTCTGGCGGAAGTTGTATGTTGATTGTAAGTTTCTCTTTTTAGATGAGAACTGCTTTTGTCATTTTTACTGGGGTGGAGTGAGCTTAGGGCGAAATGATTTTTGTATTGTTGTCGAGCATACTTCTAGTCAGTTTTGTGGTTTACAGGTCGGTAGTGTGTGGCATTTTCTGCTTTTGGGCACTTAAACGTGTGATACCGCACTCAAGTTAGGTTTGTAAAGGGGGTAGTCTATACAAAATTGTTGCTTGACTTCTCGTTTGAAAAAGTTACGGAAGAGCTTGCAGACCAGATGAAGAAGGGATGAGTTTCAAGATCCTCTAGACACTCTCCGTTCTTTTTTATAATCCTGTCGCTGTCTGCACGAACAGGCAGGCGCGTCTCTTACACCTATCAGTTGGCCTAGACATATCCATTAATTTTCCTTTTAGCCCTTTAGCATTTTAAGTTCATGGCAGTGCTCTTGGGCAAAATGGTTAGTGCTCCAGTTACCTTAGAAGCAGCTCCAGACATAGAGAGTGTGGGAATGTTTCACCATATGCAGGAGACAGGACTCGTGAAAGCACCCCAATTTTTTCCTCTAAACGAAGGATATTCCATATACTCCAAATGAATGGAAGGATGCTACATCAGAAAATATCACTTTGCCCCACTCTTCAACAGTTCATTCTTTAAAGTTACAACAAAAGTTGAGCCTATCTGTAAACGTTATTCTTGTTGAGATGAAGCTTCTTCGCCACCCTTCGCGACTGTAGACAATATTCAAAAAGTCTCCACCTCACTCTGCGGGCTAAAGCGCTCACACGTGATTATTTTCCAATTATGAGCAAGCTTGGCATTGGAGGCAACCCGATCTTGAGCCGTGTCCTTAACAGGAATCAATCTTAGTGCTCATTTGAAGCTCTGGAACGTACAGATGTCTCCTTTTTAGTAGTGTAACCACTATTTTAAAAGGAATTAATGATCCAAAAGACGGTGCGCATTAATGCATTATCCTTATCAAATAGCTCGTTGCATTTCAGACAACTTTAATGCAGAGCAACAATGGTTGTACGCTTTTTCTTGGAAAGAACCATTTCTGGAACTGAAAAAGATTTTTTTTTTACAAAGAAGTATCATGATATAGATTTCAAGTACAGAACGTCCATTATTTAGCCCATTTCTATCCTCATTTTACCTTTTAGATAGAATGGCAAAGATCCAAGGACTGGAATTCATCTCGAACCGTAACATAAACAGATGTCGATTTGAGAGATCTCGAGATCCATTAGTGCGGTTAATATATAAAAAGATTTAACAACCGACACTAATTCAGGTCTTCCTGAGAGTCTGCCATTGTCCTCGCCATGTAGTAGAAGACACTCGAGGAACATATTAATTTGTTTCCTCAAATGTCGTCTATCTTGAGAAGACGTTTCGGGCACTCAGGAACTGAAGCATTGTTGGTTGTCAAATATATATATATATATATATATATATATATATATATATATATATATATATATATAATGAATAACTCACATAGTAACACGTGAGGTTCGCATGAATGCAATGTCACGCAGGAAAAATGAAAAGGTGCTTCCAATAACTTTCGAACTTTAGTCTATTCATTCTCAAGGATAATTACAAGATAAAATAATATAATAAGGGTATAAATAAGCTAGTAAAAGATAAAGGACCGCCTCTAAGACCAGAAATCACCAATGAGGAATAGGAAAGGGATGGGTAAATTCACATTAAGATTTAGCTATAACAAAGGTAGCAAGGTCAAACCAAGAGGCAGAAAGAGTCAAGAACAGAGCCAAAAGGGTTAAAACGATTAAGGGATGAAGTAATAGTCTAAAGGGGGAGATTAGGAAAGACAATTTATATAACCATGTTGTCACAAATTTAGAAGTTGAAAGAAATGAAATAATATTTTAGCACGACAATGCTCCATGCCAAACAACCAGGCATACCATGAATTAGTTTGGAGAAATGGAGGTAATCCCTCCAGAGTGCCCACCACAGATCTCAGACTTAAAACCAAACGAACACTCATGGGCAGTGCTTTTAAAAGAAATAAGAAGCACGACAAGTACAAATAAAAGAGAAGTTATGAAAAATTACAAGCAGAGTGGGGAAAGATATCGTCAGAAATTTGTGACAATTTCGTGACATCCATGCCAGGAAGAATTATGGGGGTAATTAAAGTAAAGGGGGGACCCAAATAACGATTAAAATAATTAAAAATTACTAAATATATAATCTATATATTGAATTCATTTACTAGAAAGTGTATAATTATATTATATGAATGGTTCCATAGGGTGCTTTATACTTCTGACCATGGGTATATATATATATATATATATATATATATATATATATATATATATATATATATATCCTTGGTGACTATTGAATATGAAAGAAAAGTGAATGATTTTTAAATTTTAGTATACATTAAAATAAGTATAATAATTACGAAAGAGAGTGCCTGATGCATACATACCCTGGTAATGTTTCCTTATACTGTCGAGGAACGACACGGTGGTGTCACGCTTTATACAGTCAGGCCCATGGGTATTCAACAAGGCCGGCAAGTTCCAGCTAAGGGCTTGTGCCTAATTTCTATTCGAGTGCGTTAATCAAAGGTTGGCCAATAGAAGGGGTGAATCGAGATTGCCGTTTCAGCTCAGGAGTTATTGAAAGAAAAACCTCTTACAAAAGTAACCTTTAATATACAAGTAACTAATAGAATTATAATTGTTCACGAAAACTAAGCAAACTAATATAATAATGAATAAATGACGAATTGTTAATACAGGCGGGCAAGGAATAAATGGGAATTGTAACAAACCCTTGAAAAACCGTTATTAAACGCGGGTTGAGATAATATTAATTAACTGCGGGGAATTACGGGAGTTTTCGGGGAGTGAATTAAATGGAGTAAAAATCACGGGACTGGAACCTCGGTTTTATCTCTGTGGCGGTGAATTCGATGAAGCCTCGGGGGACTTCGTAGAGTCGAAGATCAGCGTAGATCAGGTTTCAAGTTGTCTTCCAAATGGGAATCACAAATGGGGGAGGGAGGTCCGCTCCAGGAAATGGTGTCGGCTCGGCGATCAGATGAGAATCTGCACGGAAGGACTTCTTGGACTTCCTTGTTCTTGTCTCACGGTTGAGGTTAACGTACACGGACCTTGTAGAGTGGAGGGAATGAGTGGATAGTTGATCCCGGTTAGCTACCCGAATTGAGAATAACGAAAGAGAGCAATCTGTCTCTGACCAGAGAGCTTAAGAAGGTAAGATCCGCGCAAGGGATCACAGGCGTCGACAAGGCAACTCAACGGGGAACATGAGGGACGGACTTCGGAAGAACTCTCGCTCACAATGAATGGAGTCGCTCGCATAAATACAGCGTGTTTCTACGAGGGACGGGGTTAGGGAGAGAGGCCGAAGACACCTGGCGTCCCCTGGGAGACTTGGAATGTAGCCGTGTAAACAGCCCCAAGTCACTGGCACCTCACAGCGGCTGGAGGGTGGGGGGAATGATAGATCTCGACTTTCCACTGGGGAGTAATAACCGAGCATAATTGAGGGGGGGTTTCCCCGACAGGGCTTCGAACTGATTAAACGTTCTGGGGCCTATAAACTAAGGTGATATGGCCAGACTATGTCTGGAAATGTTTGCACCTTTGAGAAATCTTGGGCTAACCTCCACATAGACGTACGGTCGAACTCAAAATATTTCAATAAATTGTCTCAGGACTTTATGCAAATGTTCGAATACTCCAAAAGTTTCTAGAATAAGCTACGAAATCAAATTCGCTCAGACAAAAACATAATGAAGACATAATATAGTTTTTTTATTGCATTTCCAACGTCTCAGAACCAGTGTAAAGAGATATACAAACACTTAACCATCTCAGGGCATCAATTCAGACATTTTTATACAAATATGAGCAGAAGGAGACTGCACCAGTAAAAAGTGCAAAGAAGTATAAGGAAGCCCAATTTACCATCGACTGATATTTCTAACAATTTATGAAAAATTAAAGTTTAGCTACTTATCAGGTTGGTGCATATCTCGTGTTTGTAAAGTAGAAGGTTCAGCTTGATAAATCACATTGAAAGAAAGTAATATTGAAAGAAGGATCAAAACAAAGTTATTGGACGCAATTGCGGAAAACATGTTTTGCGAAAACTGGTGAAACACTTCTAAGAAAACCTATACCCAATACCAAGTAGAGTAGATGAAGCATATGGTTTAGGAATTGCTTTGTTCTTATTGTCACCGAAACGCTTGGTAAAAAGATGGAGAGCAGAGGACAGAAGATTGTTTGGCTAATTTGAAACAAAACTTTTTACAATTAACTAGAAAACTTTAGTTTAATAGTCATTTTAATTTCAACAGAAAAACGTTTCAAAAAATTCAGCATTTGTAGAGAAAAGAGGGTTTGAAGATTATCGAAGCCCAGACATGAACCATATAGAAAATACAGATGCGGATGGAATTAAAAAAAGCGCCTCGTACAAAGAAACAATGAATAGGGATGAATTGTGTATGTAGTGTAATGAGAAATGGAAAAAAAATTCGTTAGAAAATAGTTAGTAACTAATAATGAAAACGACGAAATAATCTACTTGTATTCGATTTTTGCATTACCATTGAAATCAATAGGCAACATTTCCTATATAACACTGTGTAACACGATTTTTGTCTTTGGGTAGCAACGGTTATTTTCTATTTGCTTGTGTCTAAAATACAGAAAAAAACACTGTTATTTATTTAAAACTTTGCTTTTGTTTCCAGGGTAATAATATTTATAATGAAATTTACCTATTCCCTCTGGAAGAAAATGACGAATTTGAACTCTCATTTGCATAAAGTTGAAACAAAACGACATGATACAAAAATAGCATTTATTTATTTCTAGAATTACATAAGTGAGACAATTAAAATATTAGAAATGAGGAGTTTTCCGTGATTTACGCTTACACTGTAAAGTACTTTCACGAACAGAGCCCAAATATAGTCTCTGATCAGATTTTAATTATACGATCCTTGATAGCAGCGTTCAAAGTCCAGTAGATCCTAATAAAAACGCTTGTCATACTCCTCGGAGTACCTTCCCATGTTTCCCTTAAATTTATCAAGATGAGCGTCAAGAATATGGACTTTCAGGGACATCCTGTAACCCATCTTGCCGTAGTTTCTCATCAGTTATCAACAAGCTCTACATAGTTTTCGGCTTTGTGATTACCTAAGAAGCTCAGAATCATTGCGATAAAGCTGCCCCACTATGCTTTTACAGTCCTAGTGACATTCTCGGTAAAGTCCTTGGACTCCATGATCTTATTTACTTGTGAACCGACAAAGAACCAGGATTCCACCTTTGCCCCAGATAGCTTAGGTAAGAAATCTTGGAAATACTTGAAAGCTGCAGACTCCCTATATAGATCTCTGACAAATTGTTTCCTATGGTACAATTTTAAGTGCAGAGGAGGAAACGGTACTTTTAGAGGTCCAAACAAGTGTGCCATTTAAAGTTGTTTCCTCCACACTAAACTCCGTCCGTTGTGGCCAATCCTGCTGATGGTAGTGTGCCACGGTGTCCTTTCTGTCCCACAGGCGAAGATAACAAGGAAACTTGGTAAAGCCACCTCGGAGACCTATCAATAAGACAGCAATTTTGAAGTTTCCGATAACCTCCCAACCGTACTCTTCATATTTCAATGCATCTAGCAAGATCTTGAGACTGCTGCATTCCTCTTTGAGCTGGACTGAGTGAGCAGGGGGAGGAGATGGATACATGTTCCCGTTATGAAGCAGCACTGCTTTGAGGTTCCTGAACGAGCGGTCAATGAAGAGGCGCCAATGGTTGGGGTTACAGGCGATTCCGATTGCCTAAAACAGACCGGTCAAACGGGGACAAAATCAAAGCTCATCTTAACTTGTAAAAAAGCTTGAAAAACACTGTTGACGCTTTCTCTGACCTGATTTTTTCACACTGTCATCTAACAAATCCCATTGCTTCAGTCTCGGAGTTAAAAGCTCGCCATTGGATTTTGTGAGACCAAGATCTCTGACGAGGCCGTTGAGGTCTTTTTGGTTGGGGTAATATGTATGGGTTTCTCTCCTCAGTTGCACCTCTGTAATCTGGATCAATGACTTCATCCTCTTCTGAACTGCTTTTCCTTTCTAAAAACTGCTGCTCTCTTTTGGAGGAATGAGCACGTGAAGCTCAGAACTGTGTGGCACTGGCGCAATAGATGACTGAAGGTCTGGATACATAGTAACAAGCGCATTTTTGCCTACTCGACGTTTGGAAGGGTTCACCATGCAGAAGAAACCATTGCTTGAGTGGTCAAATTCGTGGGATTGCGAATTTCATGGCTCTCTTTTCTCTTATGTACCAAAAAACAAAATAAAATCATAGGGATATATATACCAATAATTTTTGCTTAGTGTTATTAGAAATGTTAAAATAAATAAAAACTCCAGTGCAGAAATACACAAAACACATTATATATATACATATATATATATATATATATATATATATATATATATATATATATATATATATATATATATATATATATATTTATATTACGTTTCAGAGTTCTTTTGCAGAGCTCGCAGGTGAAATAAGATGCTCAAGGTTTCTCTTCATCTCAGACTTGCATGCAGAAATATGCCTTGTACGCCTTACATATTTTAGCAGATCTCTTTACAGAGTAATTTTTCGCTCTTGTCTTAATAAATTCGCCGCAGAAATAGCAAAATGCGTCTGTCGGATGCTTACAACCTTTTGATGCCATGTGTGACAAATGTTTCTATCAATGACGAGTGACGATGTCTGCGCTGTGAAGGCTTGAGTAAAACTGATCTGTTGAGTAGACATTCTTTTTATTCATAGAGTCATCTACGTTGCCAGATTGTTCTAGAAATTCTTCAAACATATAAAATTTTTTCGAAAGCTCTATAAATCTCTAGAGTTTATTTTTCACCATATTAGTGCCAAATCTATGTGGAATGTAAGAGAATTGCCATTGCTGTCCAGGTCGCAAAAAACTAAATATAAGGGAAATAATAGCTATTACTACTGTATTACTGTTTCTATAACTTTTTAAATACAGTATCTCATTTTTATACCATAAGTGAAAAAAACATAAACCCTTGAAACCTTTTATATATCTTTATTATTTGCATCAAAATAATGTTATTTACCATAATTGGACTAATTTAAAAATTCAATGTGAGAGCGACAAAAGCAAAGTTTGGGGATTAAAATTGACTTTTTATTTAATAGAGCCACAAACAATTGGGAAATAACACTTTTAACCCAAGGACAAGACAAAAATGAAATTTTGTTACACAGTATAATCAGAGAGAGAGAGAGAGAGAGAGAGAGAGAGAGAAAGATAGAGAGAGAAGTGGGAGGGGGGAGATAAAGAAGTTGTCATTCATCTTCTGAGATAGAAGCTGGTTCGTTCTCATCTTGTATGAGTAGTAGCGAATTGTTACATGCATTAAGTGCCTGGTTATGGACTTACTGGGATCGTTGTCAATTATGACCTAGATCTCTGCGACAAATTCCTGGTTTCTTTTCGTATCAAAACACTTATAGTGAAGTTTCAAGCCGCTGTACCTTCGTAATCACAGACTGACTCATCCGACCACTTCCTAATCCTTTGTATCGTCCTCAGATTAACACCTATGCACTAAGAGATCTTCGCATTAGAGCCGCTCCTGGCATAAATATCAACCAACACGGCTTCTACTTTTCCCAAATTAGGTAGGATGTAATTAAGCCATGGTATTGCTTCCTTCAAATACGATGCACATCTAAGGCTACTATGAAATGAAGAAGATAGAATCGATATCGAACAACACGCATGCGTGGAATTCGGAGTTTCCGACAGTGACAAATTATTTAACGACCCGTGTACAAGAGTACTTTAATCTAATTATTTCGGTATAGTGCAATTAACAAATTTAGTTTAATATACATAACTATTCCAGTTAGAATAAGTTAATTATTTCATTGTAATAGTGCAATATTGACAATATAATCCAGCTATCACAATTCTTCGTCATGCTATAAATTTTCTGTTTACCATAAGCCTACTAAATCTAGTTTGTATTTTCATTATTATTTAAACAAAATTAGGAAAGTTAAACGAGACGTATTTATGAGGATTACCTCTCGTCAGCCCGGAATCTTTAGATAGCGAGATTTCCCCCAAAGTGATATTCTCATAATCATTGTTAACCCCCACTCTTTCTAGTTACCTGTCTAAATGCTGCTAAAAAGTTCTCCAGAACAGGAATTTTACATCAATGTAATTATGAAAATTCCTTCATTTTGCCTTTTTCGACGCTCAATACTTTCTTCCAAGTCTTTTAAAATATTTCGGTCACTTTCTTATATGATTTTAATCAATGTGTATAGAATTCTGGTTTCTAAAATGCACAAAGATATATATTCTGCAGAGTATTTTATTTTCTCCCTGAAAACACGAAAATCTTTATCTTCTAACATTGATACAATGTTAGAAGAGGGAAGCATAATACTGCTTTCTTTGTGCATGAGTCTCAACCTAATCATTCAATTAAATTGAATTCCGCAAAATTTATTAGCGTTCTGAGGACTTTACTAAGCGAAAATTGGTTCTGTTGAAAAAGATCGCACACACCCTTTCCTAGATATTCTAATTCATCGGACAAACCATTGTTTCAAATATGAAATATACAGCCATAGACTCTTTTATACACTTTTATTCTAACCACCATAATAACATCAAACAAAGTGTTTTCTCCTCTAAGTTTTTGTGTGCCCTTAGAATTGTCTCACCAGAATAATTAGACAAAGAAGTCGATAGAATATATAAAATAGGCATAAATTTGTGCTACCCTTTGTACTTTCTCGACAATTGTTATAAGTCTGCCAAGCGTTCCTATTATCAAACCAATGATAATATCCCTTAGTTTCAGACCAAAAACTTTTTAGTTTCACCCTATAACCATATTTTCATTAAATTACCTCGTTTACTTAGGCCTCTGAACACAAATGTTACTTTTAAGTACGAGACTACACCTTATCGCATCTTTGTAAAAATTCACCCCCCACCCACCCGACCTGGCATTGTTTATTCGATAGGCTGCAATAACTTCCAAAAATGTTATTATGAACAAACCGGGAAAAAACTAGATGTTCGGGTTAAGCAACATCAAACCAATGTACGTAATTTGACCAATAATAAGTTAAATCCCCACCACACTTATAAACTATCCAAATTTCTAAACAAAATTTTAACACCTTATGTGCCCCGACTCTATACTATAAAATCCTCCACTGATTTTATTGATATCATCAGAGCCACTGCCCCTAAAAAGGTTATAGCTTCCATGAATGTGGAGTTTCTCTTTATAAATGTTCCGGTCGCTGAAACAATCAAAATAATACTAAAACGTCTTTGGGACCAGAACAATTGACCCCCTCTTAACATTCCTAGAGCTGCCCTAAAACCACTCCTTCAAGCCTGCACCTCAGAAGCCCCATTCCATGGTCCTAATGGGGATATGTACGGTCAAGTAGAGGGAGTTGCTATGGGCTCTCCCCTAAGAGTCTTATTCGCAAATTTTTACATGGGAGCCGTTGAAGAAAGAGTTTTTGCCAAACTACCCAAACCCCACATCTACTGCCGATACATAGATGATATTTACATTAATGTAGAAACGGAAGAAGAAATACAAACACTCCAACAAGTATTTAAAGAATGTTCGTCCCTCAATTATACAACTGAAAGAAGCCAGGACAACCAACTCCTATTTCTTGACACCTTAACCACTTTAAATAATGACAAAATTACAACTAAGGTATACGCTAAAACCACCAATCCAGGCCTCTGCATGAATGCAGAGAGTGAATGTCATCAACGATACAAGAAAAGTGTAATTAACGCTTATATCAACCGCGCCTTCACTCACTGCCATACGTGGAAAGATACGCATAATGAGATAGAGAGAGCTACACGAGTACTCGTCAACAATGGAGTCAGCAACCATGAAATACAGTCAGCTATCAAAAAGAAAACTGACCAATTCTACCTCACAAAAGAGAATAACAACGGAAACAATACCAGAGAAAACAACATAAAACTCTTCTATAAAAATACCATGAACACGACGTACCGAACAGAAGAAAGGATAATCAAGGAAATTATCAATCGATCGATACAACCTACGAATACCCAACAAAATATATCGCTTACTACTCGTATATACTACCAAACTAGACAAACTGCCACCCTCATCATGAAAAACAATCTGAGGCCGATACCTGAACCTAAGCAAAGAACCCATGTAATATGTGAGTATAAATTCAACCTAGGAGACTTCAAGCTCCTCCCCCACTCATATATTGGTATGACTGAAACAAAATTATCACGAAGAATGACCTACCACCTGACGAATGGCGCCCCCCAATACCAATAACAGCCAAACCCAGGCAATAATTCTCAGCAGAAAAATGTTAGAAGAGAACACTAAAATCATCGCCTCCGCACCTGATCGGCGACAATTACTATTTCTAGAAGATATTCACTTACAAGAAAAACAACCAAAAATTAAAATTAAATTCAATTTAAATGGAATACTATCTAGCAACAAGAATCGGAATAGAAACGCACGGGAGAGCTAATCTCAGGTATCCAGGTCATTTATCTATCTGAATACGACCGCAAATTTAATCTTCTACCAGCGCTCTTGACGTGTCCCACCCTGTCAAGGAGTTTGCCAGTTCACCCTACCTGAGTGACTTCTATGTTTGTCTATACGTTACCGTCTATCCATGATATATAAAACAATTCATATAATTTTCTCTTGTATTTTCTTGTATCTCTGAAGATGTTACGAGTTGTAACAAAACGCGTCAGATAAATAGTGTTTTTTACCTAAGGAATCTTCTATTCCTTCGCTATAATTTCGAAATCGTGCTATAATGAACTTTGGAGAACTTATACATGGACTCAATCCAGACAAAAAGGCAAATATAAGACAAATTGAAAGATGTGAAAAAAGAATCACAAACGCAAAATTAACAGTCGCCTTTAACAAAACTTGTTACGATGAATATATATATATATATATATATATATATATATATATATATATGCAAAATATCCTACAGGAAAATGAAAGGCGGATTCCAAGAACTTTCGAACTTGTTCAGTTCATTATCAAAGAATAACGAAAAATTTTACAAAGCTGGTATATATATATATATATATATATATATATATATATATATATATATATATATATATATACATATATATATATATATATATATATATATATATATATATATATATATATATATATATATATATATATATATATATATATATATATATATATATATATATGAGAGACTGCAGAATAATTACTCTCCCCCCATGTACAACGTTAGGACACAAAATAGAAAAATATTATCAGAGACAGGTATGAAGTATAAAACCAAATAGATAAGGTCTACTTTCGGAAAATTTAAACTGTGAGCACAGAAGGTATGTATTTAGGTATTTAGCTTAGGGAAATTTAATAAATTGAAATGTTCGTTAATATGTGACTCTATTTAATGGAACAGATAATGAGTTATTATTTAGACTGGGTGGAAGTTTTGTAATATAAATTGACTCTAGCAGGTAAAGGTCCGAGATGTTTCTTACCGCATTAAGTATCGTGAAGTTTTCGAGTGTAGCCCTAGACCTACACTGTGACAGATGGTTTCGAATTGGAGATGGATCAGGTTTTAAAAGGTGTAGTCCAGTTCTTTCAGATCTACCCATATGCTGCATGCAACGGGAGTAAGGCATACAGCGTGTTGCCCCACATATGATACAGTGCTATAAATTCTCTCGTTGTTTTATTTTCCTCTACGCATTTCCAATGTATTCATTTCATTTCATCTTTAATATTCATGTTTCATGATTTTTTTGCCTGTGTTAGAAAACTTTTTATGTTTATAATTAATCTGTATTTCGTATTCCTTCTTTAGGCTTGATGATGGGATTTGTTATAATCCTGAAACGTTTCCAATAAATGTTACAAGGCATTTTTGGCTCTATCCTGGTTATCCTGTTTATATTTCGCCTGATGTTTGCGTCCATCAATTCGTAAGCCGCTTATATTATAAGCTATTACGACCAGGAAACATTCAAGAACTACAAATACTATGAAAACTGTCGTAAAATAATATGAAAACTGTCGTAAAATAATTATCAAGTTGAAACAAGAGGTTGACTTTCTCGTCTTATGCAAGACCTAAAGAGTATTTCCTAAATTTCTTCGTTTCAAATCATACAAACAGTGCCTGCAGAATACCCACCTCTATAAATTTCCCCAACTAAAGCTTCTTAATAACGAAAGTCGTGTCAAGCGCAAACATGCATCTATTGTTAACAAATTTATTTCAATTGCTTCTCATGAACTTTGCTCACGTCCATTACTTATTGACCCCATAAGGGAGGCAGCGATTTGCCTTCCTAGCCGCCGTGATGACGGAACTCAGCGCCCCCTCTAGCCCCAGCTTGGCATTCTTTTTCTTCTTCCGCTAACCCCTATCTCGTCTTCTGTACCAATTCTCTTCCCCTTAAGCGGCGCGGTGATTTGCCTTCCTGGCCGCCGTGCTGACGGGACTCAGCGCCCCGTCCGGCCACAGCTTACCCTCTTCTCCTTCTTTTCTTACTTTTGCCTCTGTATGGGTCGAGTGATGCGACCACTGGGGGGCATCGTTTGCAGGACCGTTCCTTAGAGGAAGTTTGGTTGCCCGGGTCGTCATTTTGTTTCTGGGAGATCTTAGCACCGCAGTCCAGAGAATCTCCGTTATGCGGCTCCGCTGTTTTTTAAAACGACAGTGGGAGTCGGAGGGCGGGTTATCCCCTCTGGGCTGTATGGCCACTCTTTGGAATCACGATGACGATTTTGTGCATACCCTCGGCTCCAGGGGCAGCCCCAAATAAAATTATGGGTAAATCTAACAAACATAACGGTCTCTGGTCATCGTGCCTTGGACCCTGACGATAGACGCTTTGATCCTTTTGGGTCAGAAGTCGACCCTGAGTTGGATTACGACCGATTTATAGTCTTGAAAGCGAACGATAGTCCTCTTAGTAAGGCTGACATCTTCGACGTCTACGAGGATTTGGTTGAGAAATGTGTCGAACCTGCCCAAATGTGCCCACGTAATGATGGCGCATTGATAGTCGAGGCGAAATCAAGCAAGCAGCATCAGCGAATTAAGACCCTACAGTCTTTAGCTTCTGTAGACATGTTGTCTACTTCGCACCGACATTTAACACCAGGAGAAGTCTTATGCGATCGGGAGAGTTAATAGATTACGATGTTCACAGGCTGGTATCAAAACTTACCAATCAGAAGGTTGTAAGTGCCCACCGCATTTCCAGGTTTGTGAATGGCGCTAGGTTACCGACCGACACCATAATCCCAACCTTCAACAGATTGGAACCGCTCAAGTACGTTAAGGCTGGCTTTCTTACATCCCACCCAAGCTTTACGTTGAAAACCCACAATTCTGCTTCCATTGCCAACGCTTTGGCCATGTAAGCAAGTTTTGTAAACATGCAAGGTTGTGTGTGAATTGTTGATCAGATTATCACTGGACGCCCTGTTCTCAACAGCCGTGCTGCCATATCTGTAGTGGAGAAAACCCTGCAATATCACAGCAATGCACTTTCTTTCTCTATGAGAGAGAAGTCATTACCATTAGAAACAAGAACAGGGTCAGTTTGAAAGAGGACAGAAGAAGAGTAAAGGAGATGTATGTCCAATCTGGTGTGAGCTTTTCTGATGTTCTGCGTTCTACCGGGCAAAAGAAAGGGAGAAGCCAGAGACCTCCTACTGGTTCTGTGCCTGACCAGGTAAAATGTCCTCCCCGTCCTAAACGTACATCTCCTCGTGATGATCATTCTTGGTCAACACCTAACAGTGCTTCTGAGGTTACCAACAAGTAGAGGAACCTTCTATCCTCTCCTGGTTCCCCAAGAGTGGTTAAGAAATTTGCTACCGCTCCAGAACATGTGAATGTTAATAATGTTGGTCCTCAGGTGGTATCCATTCCACCTCTGGACATTCACCCTGCCACAAAAGGTTAAAGCTCTTCTTCAGCTCCAAAGCCAGTTATCACTCCACCCCCCTCTCCTTGTTGATACTGCTTTGGAATTCCTTCAAACCCTGAATGAGAAGAAACCAACCTTTTCTCCTTCCCAGGAGACAGCTTTTGTGGAGGTTACCCCCTCATCTGAGGAGGCCTCTCAAAAACTGACTCCACATCCTTCTATATCAGCATCGAATTCACAACTTTTGCCGATGTCCTCGACACCACCATCGCCTTTACCATCCCGACCAATACCACCAGCTGTGTCAACATCGTCTGTTTCCTCGACACCTAACTGAGCCCTGGAGTTGCTTCCATCTCTGCTTCTCCAGTGAAAATAGTTCTCTCTTACAGCCACTTACCAAAATCTGATGCGCCTTATCTTAAAGAAAAAAAAGGCAAAACTCAAGCTCCCGATACCTCCTTTGTCATACTGCAAGCCTAAGGCTAGTATGACACGACCTACTTTCGCTGGTAGTTCAAATCTAAAATCGTCTACCCTTAAGGGTAGGAAAAAATCTACCTTTATGATTAAAGGGTAACAATGTTTCCAATTATTCACTGGAACCTCTAAAGTCCCTTCCCTAAATGGGAAGAGTTCAAGCTCCTGCTTAAGGATTACAATCCCGATTGTATTGCTTTACAGGAGACTTGCTTGGGTACTCACAGAGTACCAAACATTTTGGGTTTTGTGGGATTTTCTAAGAACCCTGGAGAACCAATTCATGGTTCTGCTGACTTTGTTAACAACAGGGTTCTCGACAACCAGCTCTCTCTTAACACAGACCTGCAGGCAGTTGCTGTCCGCCTGTTTTCCATTCGCCATTATTCGGTCTATTCGCTGTATCTTACTCCTGGCGAGGAAAGAGATACAGCTGTTAGCTCCAAAGTTAGCTAATTTAATTTGTCAACCCATGATAACAACCCTAGAGGAAATATGATTGAAAGATTTCTGGGCACTAATGATGTCTGCTTTCTTAACGATGGCAGCCACACATCATTTCACATCCAGACGAACAGCTTTACATGTGTGGACTTGTCTCTCTGTTCATCAAGCTGTAGAGCTGATTTTGACTGGGAAGTGGATCCTGACTTGCGAGGCAGTGGTCCCTTCTGTATTTTAATAACACCATGTACAGGTAGTTCTCCTCCACCACCTAGCAAAAGATGAAATACAAAAAAAGCAAACTTGCCTAAGTTCAGGCACCTCTAGAGTTATGATAGGTCCTTCCCTCATGAAGATATTGAAGTGGCTATTGATGATCTTCTAGCCTACGTCAATGATGCAGCTAATTCCTCCATCCCGCTCTTCGGCTCAACTGCTCGTGGATCACAATTGCCCTGATGGTCTGCTGAATGCTCGAGAGTTGTCAGTGAATGTAAACAGGCTTGCCAACGTTACCATCGGTGCCCTACGATGGTAAAGAAACTTGCTAGTAACAGAGCAAGAGAAGCACAGCAACGCACCCTTCGACAAGCTCGAAAGACCTCGTTGGATGGTTACATCGCATCAATATGTTGGCAGACCCCTGTGGACAAAATCTGGAAGAGAGTCAAAAAGCTATTGGTAAAATCCAATGGCTTTACAGCTCTTGACATTATTCAGGCCGGAAAACTGTTGGGAGACTTGTTTAATAATTCCGATGTTTTAGCCGGATCGTTTGATAATATTTCAAGCCCAGACAACTATTCCATCCAATTTCAGCGCTTTAGGCTGGAGCAGGAGCAGCATCCTATCAATTTTATTGAGCCTAACATGGATAATGAGCCTTATAACCGGCTCTTTTCTATCAATGAGCTCCATAATGCACTAAAGCACTGTGGATCAACTGCACACGGATCGGATGGCATTTCCTATGATATGATTACGAATATGCATCCATACATCCTCTCACATTTGCTGGACATCTATTACTTCATCTGGATTAGGGGCTGCTTACCTTCTATGTGGAGGGAGGCTGTAGTTTTACTTTTCCGAAAACCAGAAAAGGATGGGACGGAACCCACCCATTCCCGCCCCATTGCCCTTGCTAGTTGTCCATATAAATTGTTTGAGAGGATGATAAATACAAGACTCGTCTGGTTTTTGGAGACAAACCATCTTATTATATCTCCCTCTCAATCAGGGTTCAGAAAAAAACAGAGTACCATCAACCTCTTTGTTATAATGGAGTCTTATATAAGAGATGCTTTTTCAAAGAGGCAGCATTCTGTTGCTGTTTTTTTGATATTGAGAAAACATATGATACCACTTGGAGGCGTGGTATCCTTAAGCAACTACATGATTGGGGCCTGCGGGTCTTTCTTCCCAGGTTTGTCGAGCAATTCCTTATGTGGCGCACACTATGTGTAAAAGTTGGAAATGCCATATCAGAGCCCGTAGAGCAAGTTGAGGGTGTGCCACAGGGAAGTGTCTGCAGTGTCACCTGCTTCTCTATGGCCATCAATAGCATTATCGCAAATCTACCAGCTGAGATTTCCTCAACTCTAAATGTGGATGACTTAGCGCTTATCTATTCATCGCCTAGACTTTCATTTGTCATCCTAAGCTACAGCTGATAATGCTTCTTCCAAAGGCTTCCGCTTTCCGCAGTAAAAACAAAGGCTGTCCATTTTTACAATCATAGATCGGTGACATGGAACCCTCCCCATTTGTCACTCTATAGTTTCCCTGTCACCTTTGAGCCCTATTTCAGATTTCTAGGGGTTATCTTTGATTCGAGGCTCTCTTGGAGGCCTTATTTGGACGTTTTGAAAAGGTCATGTCTGAAGAGAATGAACATAATAAAATTACTGTCACACACTTATTGGGGAAGTGGTCGACGCATCCTGTGGACTATGGGTTACAAGTGTACTCCTTTGCCTCGCCGTCCATCCTTGAAAAATTAAATACTGCGGAACCAGGGTGTGCGCCTGGCTTTTGGAGCCTTCAAGTCCTCCCCTATGGGGAGTATCTATGCAGAGAACGGGGCTCTTCCTCTTCATTTTCACAGGCTTAAGTCTAACCTCAAATATCTTTTTAGACTTGAGCAATTACCATGGTCGCCAGTATATGAGTGCACGTTTAATTTGCAAACAGTGGCCTCATATGATAGATTTCCATCCCTGGCTCGCCCCTTTGCTCTGCGTATGGCTAAGCACACAAGACGTCTAAGGAGTTTTCTGTTATTTCGTTTTCATTACCAAAGATTCTCCCATGGCTCCTACCACCTGAAGTGGTATGCAAGGGGCTTACTGGTAGGCCCAAGGATCAGTTCTTGCTTATAGCCTTGAAAACCATGTATGATGAACACTCCTCCCACCATCGGCCTAGCACCTTTGTGTTCACCGACGGGTCCAAGTCATCAAACAGAGTTGGAGCTGCTGCTGTCTTCCCATCTCACACTGCATTGGTTTGCCTACCAAGTGCTACTTCTGTTTTCGCAGCAGAACTTGTTGCCATTCTTGCTGCACTCTTTGTTATAGCTCCTTCCTATCTGGTTGTCTTACGATTTTCTCTTACTTCCTTAGTTCTCTGGATGCACTGAGTGCTTTTGGCCTTATCCATCCGCTGGTTTTCAAGATCCAGCGGTGGCTTTTTTATCTTTCTCCTATTCACAAGATTTTTTTGCTGGATACTCAGTCACGTGGGCATCCCAGAAAATGAAAGAACGGATGTTGCGGCCAAGGAGGCGGCATAATTGGGAATACCCCCATCAACCCCAGTCCTACTTCATGATGTCTATCCCCTCATCACCGAATATGTAGTCGGCTTATGGCAGAAGATGTGGGATAAGCTTTCTCGCACCAAGCTTCATTCCATAACACCTTCAGTCCTTCCATGGCCACGTACCATGAGACTACGTAGACTGGAGGTTATTTTGTGCCGACTGAGGATAGGCCATTGCCGCCTCACTCATGGGCACTTGATAAATGGGCAGCTCACACCTTTTTACGTCCCGTGCGGGGTGCAGCTGTCCATCCTTCACATCTTTGCTGAGTGTCCTCTTTTGAGAAATCTTGGGAGGAGGGTCTTCCCTTTCATTACTGGGCAGATGACCTGCCCAACAGGTTCTGCGGGGCATCTTGTCTGAGAATCATGTTTCTTTTAGTGTGAATAAAATTTTAAAATTTTTAGAAGCATCTAATCTTTTAGCTAAAATTTAATATATTGTTTCATAATTTTATATTCTCTGTTCTTCTATCTATTGTTAATCCATCTATAGTTTATGTTTTTATCCTTATTTTATATCTTTATACACCCCTTGATGCTTTTAAATTCCTGTACTTGCATCCTTATTGATCTTAATTTCATAGCTATATTTTTGTATATTCTCCAGATGTCGATATTTTTATTGAGAACACTCATGCAAATTACCCGTCCTTGAACTTGGCTGCGAACGAGTCCGTTTGGGCTTTGCAGCATTTATTTTCGGCACTATTCATTCATTTCATCACTTATTGATTTTTGTTATGTGTCTCGTTTGTGTGATAAAACTCTTGCTGAATTTTTATCTAAAAGTAAAGAGATTCATACATGTAAACTACTTGAACCGTGAACTCAGATAAAGTTATATTCAATTATTCATCGATAGTTTTAATTAAGCGTGGAGAGTTTCTCTTAGCCTTCAGACTAGATTTTCTTCTTCTCATTTTAAACTCTCATATTTCACTACTTTCTTAGTTTTGAGAGGCTTATTGATATTTTGGCTTCTCATCAAATTGCATCTAACCATAATTTATCTGTTTTAAAGGACAAAATTTAGTCTTTAAATATTTTTACATCTTTAACCGTTTAAAATATTTTCAGCCGTCATTTCTAAATACGATTTGTCAACCTTAAAAAATCTTTCTCGTGACAATGCCCTCGTTATTTGCAAACCTGACAAAGGTCGGGTGTAGTGGTTTTAGATAAAGATTTGTATCTCAGCAAAATCTTTCGGATCCTTTCAGATTCTACTAAATTTAGAAAAATTACTAATACTCGTACTGTACAGTCTTACACACTTAAATTGAAGACAAAATTAATAGGCAAGTTTCTAGTCCCCGTTTTAGCCCCTCTCGCCTCTAATGAGTTTACTTTTAATAATTCGCATTTTGTTGTGAAACAGATTACGAATTTTCCTCATGCAGACAAATACTTCATGGCCAGCTTTGACGTTAAGTGTTTACTCACTAATATTCCTCTTGCTGAAATGATTCAAATTTGTGTAAATTCTTTCTTCCGTTACTCTACCTGCTTAATTAATAAGTTTAACTAAGCTCTAATAAAAATTCTCCTTGAACTTGCTGTTTGTAATTCATTCTTTTTGAAAAATGGCATTTTGTATGAACATCTCGATGAGGTTGGAATGGATCTTCCTCTAGACCCCGTTGGCAAATGTTTTCATGTGTTATTATGAAACACTTTGGCTTGATATTTCCGCATTAATTTTCATTCGGTCTTATATAGGCGCTATGTAGACGACACTTTTTTTTATTATTCAGAAATAAGTCACATTGTACACTCTTCTTTAATTATTTAAATTCGAAATAACCAAATATTAAATATTTTCCTGTGGGCTCGAGAATAATAATAATAGCATATCGTTTCTTGAGTGGAGATTACCTGAGTAGACATTCACTTCATGTTAAATGTTTACCGAAAACCCACTTTTTAAAACTTTGATTCAAGTTTTTTTATCTTCTGTGATTTTAAATTGAAATTTAATGCCATCCATACTTTCCTCCATAGAGCATATAACTTATGTTCAACGTTTTCAGCCGTTCATTTAGAATTCGAATTTTTTTAAAAAAATGTTGTTTCTAATGGCTACCCCAAATCACTATTTCAGAAACAAACTAGTCTGTGTCTTAATAAAAAATATTCGACTCTGCCACCACTACAAACTTAATAAATTACATGTCTTCTTTTCCTTCCCATACTTTAGTTCTCAATTGGAAAAACTTTAAAAAAGTGTTATTAAAACTGTTTAATTTGGTCTATCCTCAATTATTACCATCTATCGTCCTCATCAATGACTTAAGACTGGGATCATTATTCACGTTCAAAGAAGATCAAACACCCACCAGTTTGCGATAAAAAATTAAATAAGTTTTTCATTTTATGTGCAGTAGCACTGTATCACATGTGGGGGCAACATACTGTACGCTTTAAACTCTGTCATAGTATAGTAATTATGTATATATATATATATATATATACAAATACACTGATTGGCTTGGCCGACCAGTTGGCGGGAGAAGTTAGAAGAAGGGGGAGAAAACCCTCCCCTTGTACATGGCTTTTAACTATCAAAGTAAGCAACTGCAGATTGGCCTTAAATACTAAGCTACGGCTGAGTAAAGTTCAGGTTATTTAAAGAGAACGACAAAAATAATGTTTAATAACATAAAAATGAAATATTAAATATCTACAAAAGTGGGTTTAAATGAAAATTTTCGGTCAGATGAAAAATGACACTCGGTGTCGGTCGAAGGGGCAAGTCAAAGGGATTATAGCGGGTTAAGGAGATGAGTCGGAACGGAGTCTTTAAAGAGGCCGCGTTAGACCGAAATACAAACAAAGATTATTAATATTGGAAAACCGGATTATAATAAGATCCGCGGGCGACGGCGGCTTGCTATACTGAAGCTTGAAGCGACGAAGGGTAAAGGTAATTCGCGAGGCGAGAATTGCAAAAGTATAGGTTTTCCCTTAGGTTTCTTGCCGAGGGAGTACTTGCGCAAATCCATGAAAGAACGGCCGTTGCAGGGAGCTTGCCAATCGTCTGAGACAGAGTCCAACGGGAGGAGAGTACTAGCTTTCGGTGCTCGAATAAAGCTAGGGGGAGCCGAATCGAGAATCGTGACGTGTCTTCGTGTGTAGGTCGAGCGGGTACTAACCCGATCCATAAAAACCTTGGTTTAAATAGAAGTTGACGAGGTGGAGAAGTAGCCTCATGCCATGGCGTGCTCTCCTTAGACAAACATGGAGCTCGGGGACTAGACGGCTTCCAGCCGAGGAATTGGAGATAGGAAGGCCTATAGAATATTCTTCTGAGTTCTTTCTCGCTTCGAGGATAGGCCGTAGGGGGTTGAGAGATAAAATCACCTCAAGCGCGGGGGATAGGCCTCCTCGAGTAAACACAGATGTGTTCAATAAAGCATCGTTGACCCGATTCTTGCCTCATTCAACCTTGCTCCTCACGCTCTTTGTTTCGAGTTTAAGGACACGTGTATTTCTGAGGGTCCCAGCTGGACCTCAAGACTTTATTCTTCCACACTCCCACTTCATGCAGCATATAGCTAGATCTGAAAGAACTCGACTATATCTTGCTAAGTCTGATCCATCCCCAATTCGAAACCATCTGTCACAATGTGGCTCCAGGGCTACACTCGACAACCTCACGATACTTAATGCAGTAAGAAATACATCAGACGACCTTTACTTGCTAGAGTCGATTTATATTAAAAGACTTCAAACCAGTCTAAATAATAACTCATTATATGTTCTATTAAATATAGTCACACATTAACAAACATGTCAATTTTTAAAATTTTACATTGTTTTGCAAGAATAAAATCCATTCCATTATTTTCCTATTTTATATAAATCTCGTCGGTGTTTTATTTTTCTCTCCGCATTTCTAATGTATTCAATTCGTTTCAAATTTAATATTCTTGCTCCAGGAAATTTTGGGGGGCATGTGTTAGAAAACCTTTTATGTATATATTTAATCTTTATTTTGTATTCCGTCTTTAGCACTGATGATGGGATTTGTTATAATCCTGAAACGTTGCAATAAGTGTTACGAGGCATCTTCGGCAGTGTCCTGGTTATCCTGTTTATATATATATATATATATATATATATATATATATATATATATATATATATATATATATATATATATATATATATATATATGAAAATGAAACAAAAATTGCAATTACTTTCGAACTTAATTCAAATTTCCTAGCTAATGAACTTGGGATCGCGTTCGAAATTACTTGGAACCTTCGTTTATTTTTCTTTTGAACATTTTGCATTTGTTGCTTACTCGCGCGATAATTTATCAGTTTTCCCCGACACATAAACATATATATATATATATATATATGTTTGAAATAAGTGTTACGAGGCATCTTCGGTAGTGTCCTGGTTATCCTGTTTATATATATATATATATATATATATATATATATATATATATATATATATATATATATATATATATAAAGAGCAGGTGGTTGTATTTTGACTTTACCAATTATATTTTACAACGTTCTAACTGACGAATACAGTTGTTCGTATCAGTTGAGGGAGATCCATTTTATTTTGTTCGTATTTGAAAAATAATGAAAATTTTAGCAGTGAGCTTTTGCCTCTCTTCAGGCATCTTCATGCGGAAGTCTTCGTTGTTGTTGAAGCGGCACTGATGAAAAATGTTTCTATTCATGTTGTCTCCTTTAGCGGCGAGGTAGTTGTTTGGTGGTAGTGAGTAGCAAAGAATTAAGTTTACTTTCGTTCTTTGATGATTTTATAGGTAAGAGTTAGATTACTGTAAGCAGAAAAAGTGCAGCATTCACTCCAAGCTGGTGCGCTGGGTGTTTAGGTTTGGGCTTATCTCTTTGATAAGAAGAACCTCTACAAGCTTCAGGGTATCAAGATCCGAGTTTCTTCTGAGGGGGGTCTTGTTTTCAACCAGAATAATTTTTGTAAAATTGTTAGGCGTCGGCTGAGGGTAGTAGTGGTCATACTTATATATTGGTTGCTTGGATGGGGCTTGCAGTCCTTATGGGGACATTTGTATTTGTACACCCTACAAATTCGAATATATATCATTATCATCATCACAATTCTATTATTTAAGAAGGGGATTTTTTGAGTATTTGAATAATAATTTCATCTTAGTTTGCTTATGACTTATGTTTTTTATCAAAGTTCAGATATAAATATAATTATCGAAATTTTGTGGATTTTTAAATCCCAAAGAATTACAAATGGTGAAGTTCAGAAAATTTATTTTTATATATCTTCTTCGATAACTATATTTTAGCCACGTGATATTTTGAAAGGAGGGAAATTTAGTTTAGAGTTCCTTTTTAAAATTACAAGCCGCTGTTCTCTTCCTTAACAGGAAGAACTTGGTTACACAGGCACCCTTGCGGGGGTGTGGTCTACGGCTTTATTTGCTAATCTTAACCGCCTTTTTTAATCCCCTTTATAGACTCTTTAAATAAACACCCTGAACACCCTTTTCTTCTTCTTCTTCTTCTTCTTCTTCTTCTTCTTCTTCTTCTTCTTCTTCTTCTTCTTCTTCTTCGATTCAAAGAATGAACCGAAACGGTTTTATGGGTACGTAAATAATAGGAAACCCGTAAAAGGATCGATAGGGCCGATCAAAGATAAGGATGGTCGTTTGACTGAACTTCCGACAGAAATGTCCAAAATTTTAAATGAGCATTTTACGAGCGTGTTTACTGTGGAAGATTCTTCCGAATTGGAATCGTTAATTGGGGAAGTTCGTAGTGCTGATAAATGCATATCCGATGTAACTAGAAAGGACGAGGAAATCCCTAAATTTATTAAGCTAATGAAAAAGTCGAAATCTCCGGGCCCCGATGGGGTATATCCAATTCATTTAAAGGAGCTTCAAAATGAACTCGTTAAGCCATTGCGTGAAATTTTCAATCGCTCATTAGAGGATGGCGTAGTTCCGTTGGATTTCAAGCGAGCAAACGTTACACCTATATTTAAGAAGGGGAATAGATTTGAAGCAACGAATTTTCGGCCTATTAGTCTAACTTCGGTAGTTGGGAAGCTTTTAGAATCTGTAATTAAAGATAGAATAGTGAGCCACCTCGAGGCAAATAAGCTGATTAACGATACCCAACATGGATTTAGGCGTGCGAGATCGTGCTTGACTAACTTGCTCGAATTCTTCCACAAAATGATTTGCGTGTACGATGAAAGCAAAGCTGTAGACGTAATATATTTAGACTTTAAAAAGGCGTTCGACACCGTCCCCCACCAAAGGTTATTAATGAAAGTTAAAGCGATTGGGGTGACTGGTAAGATTTTAAACTGGATTAGAAATTGGCTGAAAGATCGCTCGCAGCGGGTAGTAATAAATGGGGAATGTTCAGATTGGGCCAGCGTTAGTAGTGGGGTACCGCAGGGCTCTGTTTTAGGCCCTTTATTGTTTTTAATTTATATTAACGATTTAGATAAAGGCATACTTAGTCGGATTTCGAAATTTGCGGACGACACGAAGCTGGGCAATCGTGCCTATGTAAGATCGGATGTCGATAAATTGCAGGGGGACCTAAACTCGATTGCCAATTGGGCGGACAAGTGGCAAATGGAATTTAATTTAAGCAAATGCAAGGTAATGCACTTGGGTTGCCATAATTTAAGAGTAGATTATACCATGAAAGGCCAAGTCCTCGACGCGGTTAAATTAGAAAAAGACTTGTGAGTATTAGTCTCAGACGATTTTAAATTCTCGAAGCAATGCGCGGATGCGTGCAAAAAAGCAAATCGCGTTTTGGGTTATATCGCGCGCAATTTCATCTTCAAATCTAAGGATGTAATTTTACCTTTATATAAATCCCTTGTGCGGCCACTTCTCGAATACGCTGTTCAATTTTGGGCTCCATATTTAATGAAAGATATTGCGCAATTAGAAAGAGTGCAGCGTAGGGCTACGAAATTAATTCCAGAGCTGAGGAATAGATCATACGAGGAAAGGCTCAGGGCTTTAGATTTGCCATCGCTAGAACGCAGAAGATTACGTGGCCAGCTAATAGAAGTATTTAAAATACTAAAGGGTTTCTCAAACGTTGACTTTCGCAATCTGTTCGAACTGGATCATAGGGGAAATACTCGTCAGCACGGGTTAAAATTAGTGAACAAGCGTTTTAACACTAGTATAGCCCCAAACTATTTTACATTTAAAGTTACTCAAAATTGGAATCGGCTGCCCACCCACGTAGTAGATAGCACTTCGGTTAATATGTTCAAAAATCGTCTCGACGTGCATTTGAATAGTTTAAATATAACGTAGTTGAACACTGTGAATTTAAACGTCCTTGCAGAGAGAGAGTTTGGAGCGGAGGTTTAAGGATATGAAATTATGATGACTAAAAATGATGCCGGCGATTCTCTGCATGTGTAGCTTAGATGTCCCATTTCTTTTCCGCCTATCCAATAAGTAGTCTCTATCCCTAAATTAGCTTTTCACCACTAGCAGTCGAGTGGCTGCGGAAGATGAGAAGAAAAACTTTCTATCTCCCCCGACCCCTAGTTTGATTAGTTAAAATTGCACGATAATGTACACATGTAGATAAGTGTGTACAGTAGATAGTATTAAAAAAAAAAATAAAAAAAAAAATAGCATGTTAGAGATACACTCGTAGATAAGGGTGTATCGTAGTTTTTGATTTAGTGTAGCGGACTAGCCTCGAGCGGACCTTAGGGTCTTTGTTGGTCCTAGATTCTGTAGTTCTGTAGTTCTGTAGTTCTGTAGTTCTTCTTCTTCTTCATCTTCATCTTAATCTTAATCTTGATCTTCTTCTTATTCATCTTCATCTTCTTCATCTTCATCTTTATCTTCATCTTCTTCATCTTCATTTTCTTCATCTTCATTTTCTTCATCTTCATCTTCATCTTCTTTTTCTTAATTTTCATCACTTCTTCTTCTTGTTTTTGTTCTTGTTGCTGTTGTTGTTGTTATTCTTCTTCTTCGGTCTGTGTCCTACGGCCTATCATGATTCTTTTTTCTTTTCTCCATCTAAATTTGCTATAATAATTTCCATGCCAAAATTTTAATAAATTTTCTGAACTTCACCATTTGTAATTCTTTTAGTTTTAAAAAAGTCACAAAAATTCGATACTTATATTTATTTCTGAACTTTACCATTTTATTTTTTTTTATATTATAAAGGAATTATTAGAAATAGCTGATAAAAAAATTAAATCTACTTAGGTGACAACCGAACTAAAAGAAAAAACCTTATTCAAACCTTCAAAAAATCTCGTTCTTAAAATATAGGATTATAAAATTATTAAAATGGGCGAAGTTAAGAAAATTGATCAAAATTTACTTATGGCTGCTTTTTTTTAGAATTTAAATTTTAATCTTAGTAGCGGAGCGTAAGCTCACTCCTTATGGGGGAGTGGCGAAGTTATTACCGGTATATATATATATATATATATATATATATATATATATATATATATATATATATATATATATATATATATATAAATAAATTTATTTAAGTAATCTGTTTCTGTTTTATGAGCTTACTCAATATTTCCATCACTTAAAAAAAGTCATTTGAATATATTGGCTACTTGGCTCAACCTAAAAAATCTTACTCTTTTAAATGGAACTTTTCAATTTTCCTTTGCGCCAGCTCGGTATCAAGTGTTTCAATTTCGATACTCACTTTTGTTCCTCGACATTGTATCTTTTCGTAAAAATTACGCACTTTATAAAAACGGGGATCCGAACACTTGATTGAGGAATAAATATTCTCTCATTGCCGCCTTTTGAAGATTCATTTTCAAGGTTTTGATGAAACGTTTTTCCCTTGTATCGAGATAATATAAGCATTTGATTGAGTCTTTGAAACCTTATTGATTTGAAATTTCTCCGAATTGATAACTTTAGGCTATTTCTGCCAAAAATGAACATTTTTTAGGTACTTTCAAAATGGGGGGCTTCGCCCCCATACCCCCACTTAATTGTAGGGGGTGCCCTCCCCACACCCCACGCAACTTAAAAAAAAACAAACAACTCGTAATATTCCTAATTCGAAAGCTTAACATCATATTCGAAAACAAAAGTCGATTGCTAATTTTTGTTAGGCCTTTAATTTTTCTAACGCGTTTCTTGACTACAGACATATAAGCCTTACCTTTATTTGACCAAAAAAGACAAAAAACAGTTTCGTTTCCTTATCTTGTAATGCTTGTGCCAGTAGATAAACGTGGCAACCGCATTCCACGCGTGTCGCACCAAAATTTACCTGAATTATTTATTTTCAAAATATCGTTACACTTAGGACAGATACGAGCATATGTGTCTTTGAGAACACCGCAAGCAACTAAATATGCCACAGTAGAATCATGAGAAAATTAAGTTTCTTCATAATTGCATAAAAAATAGGTATTCTTATGAAATTTGATGAGCTGAATAACATTTCTTCTATAACTTTTGGGGATTAGAAGGCCCTCAAACCCAGGAGTTGGGTTTGCACTTAAGGCCGATTCGTACTGGGCCTGTTCGAAGTTATGACGGAAAGTACAACCTCTATTCCAGTAACTACAGTCAGCCTCGAAAGTAGAGATCGAGGGAGTATTTGCCAGAGAGGAAGCTGAGCTTGAGAGATCTTTTCTCGTTTGTTTCTTTTTTTTCTTGTCTTCAGGCTCTTAGGGTATGGAAGGCCGAGAGAAAGAAGCTTTAAAGGAAGACAAAATAAACACTCGTAGAGATAATGCAAGCGATCAGGGCACTGGGTCATATTGCAAAAATGATGGCCGCGTCTAGTTTAAGTACGGAATTATTCAGAGGGCAATAAATGTTTAGTTAATATTTAACAATGATCCCAACTTAATTCCTGCATACGCTCGGCCAGGAATCAGAGCCTACAGGCCTTAACTTATGCGATGTCTCCTCTAAGCTGAATACTAATTTACCCAGGCCAATGCTTTACTATATATACAAAGCCTCGGAAGTGAAAGTTACAGAGGTGGCGAAAGGGGGATTTTGCTAAATCTATATAGAGGGGCGCCGAAAGTGAATTTAAAGCTTCACGCCATGTCGCGGAATTTCTCGTTGTTACGATTAGGCTCGCTATAAGCCGCGTTATCGGACGGAAGTGACCTCAAAAGAAGCCGATCGCGGGTTGTTCCCGTCCTACACGTCTCTCCCTCTTCCATCTCTTCCCTTCATGATGAAACTTCCAGGTACTAGTGACATCCAATAATAATTCAAACTTAAGGTGGCACCTAGGCCAAACAAGAGGTATACAGGACATCATAATTTAGGAAAAAAAATGCATGGCAATAAATTCGTGAGTAAAATTCCCAAATATAGACTGGAGAGTACACACACACACACACACACATATATATATATATATATATATATATATATATATATATATATATATATATATATATATATATAAAGATTAATATTACAAAAGAAAACAATAGACAATAACCACAATTATCAATGAATACCTTTAAGAAGGAGGCTCACCTGCTTCGAATCCATAAAAGCAATAATATTAACACAATCAGTACAGAGAAAATAAATCTAAAGGGTGCATGATTCCTTAAACTTAAATGGATATATTACATGGGCATATGTGCATAATAAAAGATTAATTTTAAAATTAGAAAAGTTTACTTTCATTCATGATGAGCTCGAATGAGAATTCAATTGATTTCGTATTAAGTTATCGGCTATAGACGACCATTATTGTTTATTTTACATTTCAGAGGTAGGATAAGGGTTTATGGTCAATTTCTATTATAAATTCTTTCCAAACCAGAAATATTTTAATTTTTTAATTTCCCAGACTATCACGAGGGCCTCTTGTTCAATCACAGCGTAGTTCTTTTATCGTGATAGCAAGTTCCGACTTGCATACATAATAGGAAACCTCTCATCATTTTCCCCGTATTAAACGAGAACACAGCCTATTACCTTGTTTCTGGCATCCGTTCGTATACTAAATAGTTCTTCGGGGTTAGCCAGGCATAATATGGGTGCAGACACAAGTTTTCCTTTGAGTTGATCGAAACACTTAATCGTCAGTGGTTTACATACAAGGAGCTCGGGAGCTTTTTGTTTTCAAAGATCGCACAAAGGAGCGGACAGTGAGGCAAAATTATGAATAAAACAACAGTAAAAGAATGCGGAACCCATAAAAGATCTTAATTGCTTATTGCTCGCGCACAGAGGCATTTTAACAATGGCTCAAATTTTATCATCCCGGGGAGCTAGATGGTTCTCTACAATTCAAAGCCTAAATAATCGATTGTATTGTAAGCGAAGTGACACTTATTGGGGCCAATGGTTAAATTATGTCCTCGGAGTCTTTGTAGAAGTGATTGAAGAGCATTCAGGTGCTGATTCCACTCAGTCGTAGCCACATAAATATTATGAAAATAAAAGGATATATTTGTCAACACATCTAATATCCCTCTCATCATCCAGGGACTATCATAGCATCTGTGGTATAACATCGCTGGACCTGAGTAGTCGTCTCTCCAATCCATCACAATTGATGGTAATCTGTAAACCCAGTGTCCCTCTATTCTTAAATTACCTATTTAATTAACCGTGATTGATACTCCCATTGAGTCATTATAAATCTAGACGCTTAACGTCAGTGTTTAATATTTAATCCTTAATTTTGCCCGTTTAACTATTCCTAATTATTATATTTGTGTAAAGTAAAGTTTATTTTCTGTACGTGTGTTTATTTGTGGCTCCTCCTTTTTGACGTACCCTTGGCAAGACTTTAATTAGGAATCCCTCCGGCTAATTTATTCAACCTGTATTTTACACTCTTAGAATTCAACAGTCACAAACTTGCCCCCAGTAACAAGTAGGACTTTTATAGGGAGAATCCTGGCTACGGCACAACACGCCTCTAACCAGCTTTCGCACGTTCAGTAGGAATTAAAGCATATATATATATATATATATATATATATATATATATATATATATATATATATATATATAAATATATATATATATATATATATATATATATATATATATGATCGTAGGATTGAGTCATAGGGTCAATACCACCGACTTAAACAAAGGCGGTGTGTCCAGATCAAGGACTAGAATAATTATTGGACCAGACTATGAACAATTCTACGACATATATAAAAGTGGTGTCAGCTTTAAGGGTTTAAATTTTGGAGTAAGCGAACTCATATAACCTAAAACTTGCCAACGTCCAAGGAAGCCCAAATTAACTAACATAAATTTTAATAATTAGAGTCTATTCCCCGAAGGAATATAAATAATAACCATTAATAACCCTTTCCAAAAACAAAGCTAGAAAAATATTCATTATTTTTGGGGTTAATTATTTGATTGTATCGGTTAGGAACAATCGCAGCTTCTAATTCTCTTACCAGGTGCGTAAGTTCTTTCGTGAGTCACCAGTTGCGTCAGCGAGAGCAGCAATGGCTTCACAATCGTTCGAAGTTTTCGTCAAACAAGGACAAGCTCTCGGTCTCACATGACAGGAACTAAAAGAATTCGTCCAAAGCGAACAACAAGAGAAAAGAGCACGAGAAATGGAAGTAAGAAAAGAAGCGTTAGAATTTGAAGAAAGAGAAAGGATTCAAAAACATGAAAGGGAATTAAGCAGAGACTAAGTTAAAGTCAGTTCTGTTCAATCCCGTGATCATCAACCCCAGGCCCCCACTATGAAACTTCCCCAATATAAAGAGAAAGAAGATTTGTGCTCATACTTGGCACATTTTGAAAAGATCTTCGAGGTAAACGGATGGGCCCTAGAATCCGAAGGAGTGAGTAGATTGCTCCCATTGCTCAGTCCGCGTTTAAGAGAAATTTTCATCTCGTTACCACACGAAGCTACAATAGACTATAGGACCTTGAAGGCCGAATTGCTATCCGGCTTCAACTTGAACCCTCAGTTCTACCGCGCTAAGTTTAGATCGGCTAAAATCCAGCCCGGTCAAATTTACCGACATTTTGGATATATCCTGAAGCTAAACCTCCCGTTCTGGTTAGAATCCTCCAAAGTCGAATCGGAGTATGAGGCCCTGATTGACTTTATGTTAAAAGACCAGCTATTGTCCACCCTCCCCCAGGAGATCCGAGCATTCGTACAAGACCGCCGAGCGTCTACCTTTCAAGAATGCCTCGAGGAAGCTGATCTCCATGCGAAAAATCATCGCCTATACCCACATGATCCCCGGAAGAATAGTCCTCCGTCCCCGAAAAATAAATTTAGTCAATGGAAGTCCCAACAAAGAAAACCCCCTCCATTGATAAAGACCACAGCCCCGTTCAGGCCAAAGAATAAGCCTTTTATAGCCCACGAAGACAGAAAACCCCCAGTCTTCAATATCTCCTACAATAACCAGCACCAGAATAAGCAGGTTATATGCTACTCCTGCGGTTCCCCCGGTCATTATAAATCCCAATGTGTACAGAATTCCAGCCTACATCCCACCTAGAGCCAACAAGTCCACCAAGTAACTGCTACCCTTCCCCCGGAACAGCCGACCGCGCTTACGTCATCCCCCTCGTCTCCATCCCCACAGGAATTTCAAGTGAACTTCCTGTTTAACAAGAGTACCCCCGGAGGACTAAATTTCGAAACCGGCTCGATCAATGGCTGTAAAGTGTCCACCCTCGTCAGAGACACAGGGTGCACACGCATTGTGGTGTGGGGCAAATTGCTTCCCCCTGTCGACCCCCAACATAAGAAGTACGCAATTGTACACGACTTCTTGGGTCGAGAAAATAGATTCCCGGTAATCCGCTGCCATGTACAGTGTAAATATTTCACTGGTTGGGCCGAGGTAGTGGCAGCCCCCATCAAATTTTGCTCGGTACTTATTGGCCAGAGCGCACTACTCTTCCCGAGTGAAGTGACTCAAGCTGTCGTCACTCGAGCGCAAGCTAGCCGCGAGGCCTCTCCCCCAACACGCCTGTTCGCCCCTAGAGGCCCCTTTAGAGGTCCCAACAAGTAATGCACAATTCCTCAGAGCTCAGCAGAGCTGTCCTTTACTTCAATCCCTTTGGGAAAAGGCCCCACAAAACGAAGAGGTGATCGTTCGAGGGAACCGACCCATAAAGTACATCATTAACGACTCCCTTCTATTTCGTACCTCACGAGATGAGTCGGACCCACCTTCCAAGGTCATGTGTATTCCGCGCACACATGTAGACCAAATCCTGCGAGTAGCACAGGAAAGTCCCATGGCCGGTCATTTCGGTCATAACAAGACTTCTCAGCGAGTATTTAAATACTTTTTTTCCTGGTGCAGCCAAAGATATTGCAGAATTCTGCAAAACGTGCGACTTGTGCCCGAAAACCACTGCAAAAGGTCGAATAGCCCCATCTCCCCTGCAAAGAACCCCAATCATTTCGGAGCCCTTCTCGAGAGTCGCCATCGACCTAATCGGACCAATTCACCCCCCTTCCACCGAAGGTCATGCGCATGTACTAACATTGATAGACTGCGCTACCCGATTCCCAGACGCTGTCGCTCTAAAAAGGATCGATAGTATCTCTTGCTCTGAAGCCCTTATTTCCATTTTTTCTAGAGTAGGATTGCCCAAAGAAATCTTGTCAGATAGAGGCCGCCAGTTTACCTCTGAGCTCATGGAACACGTGAACACCCTGCTCCAAATCAAACCTATTTTTACCACCCCCTTCCTTTCAAGCGCGAACGGCATGTGCGAAAAGCTCAATGCGACCTTGAAAAGCATCCTCAAGAAGCTTTGCATGGAACAACCCCAAGAATGGCACCGATATTTGCCAGTTGCGTTATTTGCATGCCGCGAAATTCCCCATAGGACCATCGGATTTTCCCCATTTGAGCTCCTGTACGGGAGAAACGTGCGGGGGCCCCTTAGTATTTTGAAGGAGTTATGGACAAATTCTCGTTTGTGTCCAGAATTAAGGAACACTTATTCCTTCGTCCTCGAACTAAGGAAAAGATTAAAAAGGTGTTCTGACATAGCAGTCAGAAATTCCGAAATTAATATGGAAAAGTATCGGACATACTTTGATCTAAAGGCCAAACACCGAAAACTGAAGCCCGGAGATGAAGTTCTACTCTTACTCCCCTCGGACTCCCATAAACTTCTCTCCCAATGGAAAGGCCCCTACCCCGTTGAGAAAACCCACGGATCGGTCGATTACGTTATACAGACACCCGCAGGTGATAAGTTATATCACATAAACATGCTAAAAAAGTATCATAGACGGGCCTGCATAAACAATATAGTCACCTTCGACGAAGAAAGGGTGATTGACGCCGTCCACCCAAACAACCCCCTAAATATTTTTAATTCGATTTGCGTAGAGTTAAGCGAAGATTGTCCCCTTCCCGTCCTCCCGTCCAAGCTGCCCCCCATCAAAGAACCTTCCCCCGAGTCGGATGTAAACTCCGACCTCACCCCTGCCCAAAGGAACCAAATTATGGCGCTTTTGGGAGAATTTAGTGACGTCATTTCCGAGTCACCAGGATGCTCGACTCAGTTCGAACATGATATCGCCCTCACTACGCTCGAACCTGTGCGATGTAAGCCCTATCCCGTACCGGTGCACCTAAGAGACGCTTTCAATGAGGAAGTCGACAATCTTTTGCAATTAGGGATTATCGAGCCATCTACGTCCGACTACTGTTCCCCAATAGTCATGGTCCGCAAGCCAGACCAGTCCTTTAGGATGTGCGTCGATTTTCGGAAGTTAAACACCGTCACCGTGTTCAACGCCGAGCCTCTTTCCCTAATCGACTACAATTTACATCTCTTCGAAGGAGCCGCCTACATCACTGAGATAGACCTATGTAAGGCCTATTATCAGATCCCCCTAAAGGCATCAGCGAGGAAACTAACAGCCTTTCCTACAGACAAAGGTTTAATGGAATTCACTCGTCTTCCTTTCGGCCTAGTCATTGCCTGCAGTAGCTACAACCGCATATAGCGCCGTGTAATAGACGGTTTAAAAAACGTTTATTTTTATTTTGATTACGTGTATGTGGCTACACGTTCATGGAACGACCATATCTTGTCCCTCCGCCCACTTTTAGAACGCTTAAAGCATCATGGCTTAACTATTAAACCCTCAAAATGCCATTTTTCTTATAAATCCATAAAATACCTTGGATTTAAAATAGGCGAAAGTCATCTGGCCCCACAGAAAGAGAAGGTAAAGGCTATTGTAAATATGCCCCTACCGCGCACCAAGAAGCAATTACGGTCATTCTTCGGTGCTGCGTCATTTTACCCCCGCTTCGTACCCCAATTCGCTTCTGTAGCAGCTCCCCTAAACGATCTGCTAAAAAAGAAAATCCTGGACCCCCTCCAGTGGAACCCCGACGCTGAAACGCACTTTGAAGAACTCAAAGAGAAGCTAGTCTCCGCCCCAATCTTAAAATTGCTGAACCCACACGAAATTTGGCGTAAGGACAGATGCCTCCTAATTGGGTATTGGCTGCGTATTACTCCAATACGACGAGGACCAAGAACCCTCTCCTATAAGCTATGCGAGTCGCCGACTGACGGCTCGCGAAAGGGTTGACGCTACGGTATAATTAGAAGCTCTAGCGATTGTTTTTGCGATTACAAAATTTAGAATGTATCTGGTAGGTCGTCCATTCCTCATAGAGACTGATCATAGACCGTTAGCTTACTTAAAAACTTGTAAAAACCAAAACAGCAGGCTAATGCGCTGGTCATTATTGCTAGCGGAGTACTGTTATGAAATCAGGTATCTAAAAGGGTCTGACAATGTACTCGCAGATAGCCTTTCGAGAAACCCAATTTCAGATAGCGATTAATAGTCAATTACTTATTTTTTGTGTGTATCTCTTTGTATAAATAATTATTTCTTGCCTGTATTCTGTATGTATTTTGTTTTGTTTTGTATACGTAAATTAGAGAAACTGACGTAGCAGTAGTATTTTGTAGCCATTAGATACTAGGGTAAATTCCTAACGGTTTTGATCAAATTACCGACTCAATTGTTCGAGTCGAGGAAAATATTACAAATTTCCCCGGTGAAGTTAATTTTCACATTATTCCTCATTTCATGGCAGAATAATGTTCCTTGAAATAGGTAGGCGTGTGAGGGTATGGGACGTACATACTCACATGCCGCCAGACAATCGTGGGAATGAAAGAAATTTGTTGTTTGAGTTGACCTTCGTCTCCTCTCTCTCTCCCCCCACCCTTCCCCCAACTGGCGACAGGAAGTCGGACGAAAGAACGCCTATCTCACAAAGAAGCTTAAATCTTATTTGCCTTCTTTATGATAGCATAGAGATTGTCCAGAAGGCGCTGCGATAAGCGAATTGTCGTGAATGGAATATCTCTCTCGATTTCCCACAATCCGCGATATAAATAACATCGCTGTTTGCCCCTCTACAGCAGTGTCCTAAATCTACTCGCGTAATCCTCAACGTTGAACGAAAGTCGATGCCGTAACGTATCGACTACAACGCGCTGTCGAGTCAACTTGGTCACTGTCTCAAATTGTTATTGGAAGTAAATCCCGCCCCGCAGAGTCTGTGACTAGAAGAGTACGCTCTGTTGCTCAACGTAACTTGAGTAAGAAAAGGAACATCCAAATAGTTACTGGAAGTTACTATTTGTTAGTGTCACATCCAGTTAGAAGTGAACTAACCGGAACTGCAGCTAGCAGCCACGAACCTGTCGTCTTATCCCCCCTCTCCCCGAGAACTCGTGTTAACGCCACCCAAACCACTCCGTCCGGACCTGAGTAGTCGTCTCTCCAATCCATCAATTAATGGTAATCTGTAAACCAAGTTTTCCTCTATTCTTAAATTACGTATTTAATTAACCGTGATTGATACTCACATTGAGTCATTATAAATCTAGACGCTTAACGTCAGTGTTTAATATTTAATCCTTAATTTTGCCTGTTCAACTATTCCTAATTATTATATTTGTGTAAAGTAAAGTTTATTTTCTGTACGTGTGCTTATTTGTGGCTCCTCTTTTTTGACGTACCCTTGGCAAGACTTTTATTAAGAATCCCTGCGGCTAATTTATTCAACCTGTATTTTGCACTCTTAGAATTCAACAATCACAAACCTGCCCCCAGTAACAAGTAGGACTTTTATAGTGAGAATCCTGGCTACGGCACAACACGCCTCTAACCAGCTTTCGCACGTTCAGTAAGAATTAAAGCATATATATATATATATATATATATATATATATATATATATATATATATATATATATATATATATATGATTTTAGGATTGAGTCATAGGGTCAATACCACCGACTTAAACAAAAGCGGTGTGTCCAGATCAAGGACTAGAATAATTAGTGGACCAGACTATGAGCATTTCTACGACACGGTGATAAAACCGATAGAAATCTTTTAGCCATCTCTTCCTCTGTCTGTTTCTCTACCTTTCTGTAGGAATCTTTGTCTATCTTTATGATTAATAAACTCTTTGGGTTTCACCGAGATCCCTTCTAATTGCTAATGTGCAACAAATCTATTACAACTCCGTTTTTGAAAATAAAATCCTAGACGTATCCTTCCGTACTATCCTCTTTTAATATTTTTTTTCACGTCTTCGGCACTTTTTTGCTAGGCAAAAATACTTTAATAGTATTTACCCATAGCCGGCCTATCATTTTTCTTTTATTCATCATTACATTACATTACGTATACAATTTTAAAATATGCTTTACATATATGTACAGTCGGGTGGATACAATATTTTGATACATTTAAATAAGTTATTTAATTTATATTCCATCCTTTAAAAATGAATGATAATCCTAAAATTTAACTATTTTGTTGTCTTAGCAAAAGAAAAAGAAAATTGTTGATACTAACGAGTCCGTTATAAGTTATTGTCCAAGTGAAAATCTTTGGGGAGATAACGTCACTTAGCATCTGACCGTCGTACAATAACATTTTGCCATCATGAATAAATTAAAGAGCTTTCAACTGATGTGAAAACAAAGTAATTATACATTACAGAAAAGGTAAAAGCAAAGGAAGTATTTCTACAGCTTTAAGTTTTCCTCTTAGAAGTGCAGGTTGGATTGCTAAAAAATGTAAGCCGCGAGAAAGAGTGAAATTGTTCGACGCAGTGGAGCTCAAAGGAAAGTATCTCAAAACTCATCGACGGATGAGTCTATTGGTATTAAATAACAATATGCTAACTAAGTCAGTACTGCCAGACAATCAGCGTAAGGCTGAAACATCAGTTTAGAAATGAATAATTGCTAATAAGATCAACAGCTCTTAATATCTCAATCACCACGCAAGAAACATTTTCTTAAGAAGATTGACTTATTAGCGCGACGGAAGTTAGCGCAAGAGCACACAGACGAGCCAGATAAATTTTGCACGAATTATCTTTGGTTTGATGAGATTAAAATTGAGCTATTTGGCTGGACTGTAGCTTCCAATGTTTGGAGTCGTGATTGAACCCCTTATTTTAAGAACAACACTATCCATAGTCAAACACGAAGGGCTGTTGTTTTTTATATAATTGATGAAACAAGGAATGGAGGCAACTACCTACAATTATTGCCTCAATAATAAAGTCAACTTTGAAGAAGTTGGGGATGCAGGATGAGTGGATGTTCCAGCAAGACAAACATACAAAGCAGACTGTTAAAGTGACACGTGAGTGGTTCTGAAAGAGCAATATTAATGTTATACAGAGGTTTTATAATTCCTTTGACTAGAAGAGGCTAAAAAAATTGTAGCGAACATTGAAGGAACAATTCCTGATGAGGAAAGTTCAAGCCTAACCCAATTCAAAACACTGCGGAAGGACGAGTAGGCAATGTTGTCAGACTAGGTCAAGTCATATAAGAAACCCTTATTTCTCTTTTGTTTTTTAATGCTATACATTTGAAGAATGACCTTATTACATCTCTTAAATGTATTAAGTAAATGTTAAATACTAATATAGGATCATAATACACAAAAATTATAGTCGAATATAAATTAAATTAACCTTTTTGCATTCTCCAAATATTTGCTTCATCTCACTGTATCACCACATGATGCACATAAAGATAACGTACATAGCTTAATTGCTGAGGAATTTTCACCTTCACTTGAATTTACACACATGACGCACAAAAACAAAACTTGGAGGGGCATTTTTATCTAACTCTGGCCCCATAAAAAACAGCACAATGCCAACAACCAAGTGCTGCACTCTCATAAAACAAGGTGCATTATACAGAACATAGCTAGAAAATATTGGGGTGGGGAAGTCTTCTTGAAGAAATTATCAGCCAATAAATTGACCCTAACGTCAACCAAATTCCTTGGCCCCTAAGCCAACCAATAAAATCCACATACTAACTTACCACTACAACTCCAACTCCAGCCACCTTAAAAACCACAAACAGCGCCACCAAAGAATGTTTTTTTCCTCGAATTTAAAGTGAAATACAAACTAGAGCAAATATGGCAGAAAGTTTTTAATGAGAGATATGACCGGAAGTGGTGAAGCAAAAGGAAGTGAAAATGTATTCACAGCGGCCGCAGATATTCCTACGGGCTCTGGGATCAGGAGCTAAAAGTGCGATGATGGAGCCGAGAGGGCACGCAATTCTACAGCTATCAGCCGCAGTATAGTTGCTAATGCTACATTCGACAACCGTTACGTTTGCCTCTACAGAATAAGAGATAGCCGAGAAACCAATCACAAAAACAGTGAAGGAACGAACTTTCCAACACAATATAATCGATAAAATAAACATGGCAGAGAAATATTACCCATTCACTGTTAAAATTCTCTATTCAACCTCTGAGTTTTCCCCCTTTCCTCTTTTGTCTATCTACCCTTCTTCGTCTTTCTTCCATCTTGCGTCAGACTGCAAGTGGTTTGGTTTAGATCGGAAAATCACTCGTTTAAAAACTTGGAATTAGGGAAAGAGGAGTTTGACAGTAATATTTGATGAAGAGATTTGATTTGACAACGGTATGTACGTTCGTGGTCTGAAATGAAATCGAAGGATTTGTAAGTTACCTACAAAAGAGAACAGATAGTTTTCTTCCTGAAATATTTGACGATATTAAAATTACGACGAAAAAATAATAAAAATAATGCTCAACACGCCATCCAATATGACTTTAAATTGACAATATTGATACATACACAAGAGTAAAAGTACTTAATAGATTTTGAAATAAAATAGAAAGGAGAATGAGTAATTTAAATATGTAGAAGAAATATTGGGGTTCTCGACAAGCGAGAGAGGAAAGATTGTCTCCTTCGAAACTTCTTAGTTACGAGTATCTGATTAAAAATCTTGTAACGTCTTGAAAAGGGCCCATACCTTTTATCAGACCCTTAAGGTGGGAAAGGAGAGGCACAAAATTGAGGAAAGCCCTCTTCTACCCCGGCCGAATGTCTCAAATATATGTACACAGCACCATTGGTCGTTCCTCCATAGCTCGACCACACCCCTAAATGGAGTAGTTATAAATGCGTTCCAACTGTCGCTACAAGTGTCGTTTTTCTAGAGCGTGCAGTAAAAACCAACCGATATAGGCTTTAGGTTTCAAAACAGTGTCATAAATGCCAGGCGCTTATCCAGGACTGAGGACAAACATTTAAACAATTAATAAATAGACAGACAAAGAGCGCTGACATATGGCGAAATGGTAGATAGACGAAAGAGGGAAAGGGAAAACCCCCTAAGTCAGAGGTTCATCGCCCTAGACTTGAATTATGGAATTTTGGAGTATGAAAATCAAAGCTAGATTTTTTTCGTGTGAAAATTTTTATTGACTTTTCCACAATTGCTTTGAGACGTCTTGAATCTCGTATTCACTCGATAGTTAGAAGGTACTTGTAAAAATAAGAAATATAACTCTTCGAATGTTTGAAATAAGCAATTGAAGATTTAAAGAGTGGTTTAAACAAGTTTGAATGTTTGAAAATAAACTGACAGCAAGTTGAAAAATTTGAAGATATCTAATTTGAGAAATGTTTGCGCGTTTCAAGTCAGAAATAAATTCGAAGGATGTGAAAGTTTGTTGCAACAGCAACCAAATAGTTAGCTGTAACGTTCGAAATAATTGATGATATTGGAAACACCGCAATAAAATAATATTAATTTACACACTTACTTCGCTTAATACGAGCTTGAATAGACCTTCCCTTAACAGACACACATAATAGTAAAAATACTTAAAATATTGCAAAGTCGATTAGAAAAGTGAAATGAAGACAGTTTTTTATTATATATGTGTCGTGGGTTAGCCGAGATTATATATATATATATATATATATTTATTTGTTTTATTATGGTTAATATATGAAATAAAATTTGACTTGAAGCGTAGGTTCGTGCCTCGGTGATCGCTTGAGGATCGTTCTCTAAGAGTGTTATACTTTATTTTATTCTAGGGAATGGATAAAAGGGGAGTTCATTCTGGAATTTACCAAATACTGCCAACGCGACTCCTCCAAGGATAATTTAAATCCTTCAACAAAAATAGACTTTTACTGAACATTAATCAAAGCAAACAAAATTACTATATTCACATATATTATACAGATAAAAGAATGAGTTTTATAGTCCAGCTCTCGAGGCTCGTTTCTAGGTAGATTTTACTGTCGAAAAGTTTACTCTAATACACTTTGTCCTTAACCATACTCAAAATAAACTACTTTAGAGCATGGAGACATAAACAACAGGATTATTTACTTACATAAGGTAATGGAGATTACCCTAAAGAATCCACTCGAAATACCTTCGTTTAATCTGTTCCCGAGACGCGTAGCGCGAGTAGTTTGTTGGTTGCTCACAAGATGGCGTTACTCCGACATAAAGGTGGATGAGTGACGTCACGTGGAAATTCGAATGAGCGAATGAAGGTTCAAAGCAAAACGGATGATTCTTCTGGTTTAGGCGGTCGTGGTGACCTTGACATAGTTTTCTTCCGAACGAGGGGAAAATGTTGAGGTTTCTTCCATCTAGTTTGGGGTTTGTCAAACTCAGATAGCGTAAGATTTAGGTACTCCAGCTGTGTTGAGAGTATTTTTATTTTTGATCCTTGATGATCTTGGGGCTCGAACTGTGCCGGGATTCCTTGGAACAATCTAGTATTTTCCAAGAAACTGCAGGTCTTTCTTAACTTGCAGAAAAACTTTCTACCGGTGACTTTTCTGTTTCTTCTCGAACGCGAAAAGGCCTTCTCTCTACCGGTGACTTTTCTATCTCTTGACGAAAACGAAAAAGCCTGGTTTTCTCGTATCGACCTGTTATATACCTCAATTAACCAAGCGGGATTAATGGAGGTGTAGGAAACTCCCAGATGGGCCGCAAATGAAGTTTCCTTTTTTGGTGTCTGTTGTTTGTCTACTCGGCATTTTGAACTTAGGGGAGCACGTAATACGATGTCCATAGTTTGCAATTTTGAATTTCGTATTTATAAATTTTGTCCGTTCTCCTAAGTTACCGAAGAACATCGGAGGGGCAAAGCTAAACCCAGATGTCTTTTTTTATTATTACCTTAGTTCTCCTCGCCAAGTGGGAGGCCTCGATACATTTATACACTCGCTATTTCACAAAGGTTCTTGTTAAACTCTTATATCTCTACAATATAAAAATTTTGGATTGATTTGGAGAAGGCTGTGTCTTCGATGATTCTCTCACCGGTTTCCTTTCTTTCCCCTGCCTGCTCGTGGTCATCTGAACACTTTTTTATTTTCATTATATTTCCTTTCAAAAGACAAAAGAAATAGGGTTGCGTTTTTATCTACGATGGATAAATTTTGTTCGTTGCGAGAAAGTGAGTCATGTCCGAGAAATTTCGTTTGTTTTCCAAACTTTCTCTTCAACTCTTGATATTTATTATTAATACTCATTTCATTTTCAATTTATATTTTTCCACAATAATGAGAAATTTGTGAATTTGCTTACGGTCGCAAAATTGTGTTCATTAGGAGAAAGTGAGTCTTACCTAGGAAATTCCTTAGCTGTGTTTTTACACTTTCTCTTCAAATTTCATTTCATATTTAATATTTCATTTAAAATGGTGTGTGCAAATTCCATCTTCTTTTTCTTGGAATTCGATTATTCACTTGCAAAATACAGTTAAAAATTCGTGGCTTAATTAAAAGAAGGATTACCTATATTCTAAAATAAAGCTAGTGCAGAGGTCAAATCAATTTACATATTCGAACTTCTCTTCCGTGACAGAAGAGATACCATACCAGCCCTCATATTCTATCAAAGATTTAAACGGACATTTAATCAGATATAAATTTATTCTTCATAAAAAAAGTAAATGACTCTTTTTAAATTGACTACAACTTTGAATTCAAAATTAAATTAAACGCTATTGGGGGGACGGAAAATTCACTTCATATACTGTATCTCTACCAATTAGATCGCTGCCTCAAAATCTTATCTTTGAGAACCATTGAGTAACTTGCTCTGAATATGCCTATCAAATTCACTTCCAAGCATTGTTCAGATTCTCATTCTTTCCATCCTGTTTCATACCCTATTTCTACGTCAAACTTTTCAAAGGAGCATCTTTCCTTTTAAACCTTTGACATAAGCACTTCCAATTTCCGAGAAAAGGTTTTTAATGTTCCAATTTAAAATTTCAATACTCATTTAATTAGTATTCTAAGCCTCGACATTCTAAAGGTAAACTCTTTGGAGGAAGCCACTCTGTGGCGCTAATGTGTCCCACAGAGTGCTTATCTCACCAGTGAAAATCTTTGAGCGGCAAAGATGCATACTTCAGCTAACTGCTCATCGACAGTCAAACGTGGGTTAACATTAGTATCGCATAGGACAATTGGGGTTGTTGGAATCGGTGGTTAAATCTGTTTGCGGTTTTAAAACTCCATCTAAATTTAACACATAGTCTCCCCTTCCTACTTTTATTGATAAACTTGGATTGGTGAGTGAGTTCGGCCTTTTAGGGTTCCAATCAAAATTTAATCTCAAATATCTTTCATGTTCAAACCAGTAGCTGTGTATTTCATCGGGTGCAAAAATGGGAAAGCTACCATTGCACAAGCAAAATGCTTATCGGGTCTATGAACGCACACACTGGAATAAAAGTAATTCTCTGCTCTAGATCTCTGAAAACTTTGGCAAATTTTTAGTCGAAGCAAACTCAAATGCAATTCGCTTCTAGGTGTTCATGAGGTTCCTCTTGCAGATAGGGCATTTTACCAACCGTTTAATTTGAACGATCGAATTGGGGGAATAAACTGTTTGATCGGGGTCGAAGTCATTCTGCACCAGAGGTTAGAGAGTAAGGAGTGTTTAGCAGGTTTCTCTTTGACGGTTCAGTTTCATTCTTAACAGAAAACACACCCTATTTATTGATGCCCCTAAAAAGGGGATGATAGCAGCCTTATCCGTTCGTTGGGCGCTTCGAAGTAAGGAATAGCGCTCGTGCCCCAGTCGGAAAAAAGATGGCCTTTCAATGAATTAAACTTTACTCAGGGTTTGTGGACGCCAAGGCTTTAAGCTGCACCTTGTCTAGTGTATTATTTCTCAAGGAAAGAAGCAATGGTGAGTCTAATTTCCCCCCATCACTTTTCAATAACATCAAACTTGACAATATTTGTTCACAAAAGCTTCCTACTAAAAGGTAATCCAATGAGAACGCACTCTAACGTTCCAAAGTCCACAGTTAAGCACGCAGACTGGAGTGAAGTCCAACCACCTGAAACGTTTATAAATTTAAACCTAAGGTAAAGAAAATATTCAAATTTATCACCAGCTCTTGTCTGAAACAGTTTCCCATGCATTCGATCTATTTAAATTTTCAAGATTCGTTCACGATTGGGTTGTATGTTTGGAAATGGGTTCTGCCTAGAGTCGCTTCATATCATAACAATGGAAGAGGGCTGTGAGTCCGTTTTTAGTCTAAAATTTCGAACTAGGCAAATTTGTTTCGCTGCGACTGAGATAAATTCGTCGAAGTTAAAATTTTCTCTACTCACTCAAAGATCGTGGTTTGACTAAATTAAAACTAATTAGTAGTCTTGAGACATTATCTACTTTATCTCTGCTCATCTTTTGTGTTTGTTCAATTTATGAGAAGCAAGGAGAGAGACGTCAACTAAAATTATTATTATTTCAGAATTTAAGTAAAATTAAAAAAAAATAAACAACTATGAATCGCTTTATTATATTCAAGTTTTTTCAGCTTCAAATCTTTTTATGATATAAAGCGTACTGAGGGGAAGGTCGTTAAATTTATATTTTTAACTGTTGGCTTTTCCTTTTTCCCCTTTCGTCTATCATTCCTCCATTTGTCGATCTGCCCTCTTTCTCTGTCTATTTATCGTGTCTAAATGTTTTTCCTAAGTCTTGGATAGGCTCAGAACATCTCTGACTTTGTTTAGAATCCTTAATTTTACATCATTTGGGTTTTAGTGGCAGCTCTATTAAAGAGATACTTATGGCATCGGTGGGAGAGCCTTTACCCACAACCTCTGGCGGTTATGGAAAAGTATGGGGCTTTTTATGACGTTCACACATTTTGGGGGTCAGATAATTACTAAGTTCAAAGGATACACTTTCCTCACTCGCTTATCGAGTACATCTATGTTTCATATACCTCTTTTGCTTCCTCGTTTAACTTTCTAATTAACTTTCACATCTATTAGGTATTTTTACAATTGTGGTGAGCATAAATATTAGTATTTTCTCCTGGTATTTCCTATATCCTCAAATATTTCGAACGCTGTACTTAACAATTTGGTTGCTTCTGTAACACACAGTCAAAGCCTTTCAATTAATTTCAGACTGCAACTAAGGAGATCTTTTTTAAGTCAAATCCGTGTATCGTATATTATTATAAATCTTTTCTTCCACTAATTTCAAGCTTTAAAATGAGAAACTCTGTGACCTGAAGCAAACTTCTCTTTCAAACCTCGGAAATTGCAGTCTGGCGAAGGTTCCTTTATTTCAAAAGCGCAAAAAATCAAATTCTTTCATTCTACAACGAGTGGAACTCAATTCACCTTAAAGCATCTATCTACGAGGCATTCAAACTTTCCTAAAAAAACAATTAATCGAGTTAATGCTTCTAAATTCGATATTTTAAAATTCAGGGAAATTGATACTAACACCTCAAAATCAAGATAATCAAGCGTTCAAGGAAAACAAAACATTTACCAAGATTAATGCAGTAGGTATTAAGCTCATAACACTCACTTAATGCATAGCAAATAAATAATATTAAATTCGTTTGCGCCCTTCACATCTAAAACCAGCTCTATCCTTCAACACAAAGAAAAGATAAAGGATAAAATGTCCAGTTAAGAGAAAGAAAAGGTGTCGAATAAGTAAATAATAAGTGAAAATGAAGCATCTTGAAAGCAAATGCACCAGGTCAAACATACCTTTACACACCAACAGAAAGCGTCAATCTTAAAAGCAAAAAAACAAACAAACAAATAAATAAGTCAGAGCAGGACAACTATGGATTTAATAGTCAAAAGTATAACCCTCCCTTAGAATTAATTAATTTAAAAAGATAAAATTATACAAAATACACAAATGGCTATACATATCCACCTCCCGAAAACTCTGCACTGCAATCAATAATCAGATCAATGTCAACACTACACTGGGAAATGATGAATTAAAGAACTACTGGTGGTCCCTTTCACAACCCAAGTTTAGCCCATTGGCTAAACAGACAAACTAGTCATGGCTAAGCCAAGGCTCATGGTAGAAAACTCCGAAGGAAGATTGCTAACTTCTCAAAGTAAAAGAAAAAACAGTCTAGAGAAGCTAACTAATTTGGGGTAAAGAATATAACAGTCCTCCCACCACATAAGTCAGGTCATTAAAGAGAAACTAGATGGAAAGGAAATAAGCCTAGAATGTTTTACGAGGGGAAAAAACACTCTACTCATTAAATCCGGAGAAATTGACCTCTCAACAAATATCGCCTAATATGCTATATCTTTTTAACATGGAAATTATTTACACACACCAAATATGACCCCCTATAAAGGGGAAGATTCCAAACAAGCCACAAATTTGGGAGAGGAAAAACTGCATGTGCAGTAAAACCAATGAACAATTAATAAGACCATATTGAAGGATAATAAAAAGGCGAAGAAGACAGTTTTGTATGAAATAAGTTTGACAGTGTCCAATACCTATGGATATTGGAATACCTCCATCTCAAATGGTTCTACGCGCAAATCCTAAAAAATGACAAAACACAAATGATGGGTTTTAGACATCACTCAATTTAGCCTCTGAAAAGGGCTGACACTTGACCCATAAAGCACACTTATTAATGTCAACCTGACTCAAACAAGAAGGAAAGACCCAGCTAACAAAATTAACCACCTGCTCTTGATGGATGACATTAAACTATATGACTAAAATAAGGAACAGCTAAAAAATAGTCCTGCATATAACAAAAGGTTTCTTAGATGACAACTACAGAAAATGTAGCACACCAGAAAAACATCATCCTCAAAGAAGAAAAAACCCAGAAGTGACTTAGACCAAAGCACAGCACACAAATATCATTGGATCGAAGAGTACGAGCAGATTGACCACCAAAAGATGAAAAGGAAAATCAGGGCTGAATATATAGAAATGATAAATAAGATATGCAGAACAAACCTGCACCCCCATAAAGCACACTTATTAATGTCAACCTGACTCAAACAAGAAGGAAAGACCCAGCTAACAAAATTAACCACCTGCTCTTGATGGATGACATTAAACTATATGACTAAAATAAGGAACAGCTAAAAAATAGTCCTGCATATAACAAAAGGTTTCTTAGATGACAACTACAGAAAATGTAGCACACCAGAAAAACATCATCCTCAAAGAAGAAAAAACCCAGAAGTGACTTAGACCAAAGCACAGCACACAAATATCATTGGATCGAAGAGTACGAGCAGATTGACCACCAAAAGATGAAAAGGAAAATCAGGGCTGAATATATAGAAATGATAAATAAGATATGCAGAACAAACCTGCACCCCCAAAACAAAATAACTCCAATAAACAAATTGACTATACCAATCATCAGATATGGTATTGCATAATGAAATATTTCCAATGTAATATACCGCCCCCTTTGCCTACCAAGGCATTGGTGCCTACCTACCACAAAATGGGGAAAGACTGGAGCAAACTGACAAACCAGCTTCACAAAGCAAGTGAAATACACTACCGTGCAAAATAAGAGAACCATTTTCCTTTATTAAAGTATTTGAAAAACCATCATGAGTAGGGAAATCAAATTTCCATGGTACATAAAGGCATACATTTAATATATTTTATGAAGATTTCATATGATACAATTGTATATTCAAAAAATTATACTTAATAAACTAACAAAATAACAGTAAACACAAGGTACCTCTTTGCGGGAGTAAAGAACTGTGAGGCTTTAAGAGGGACAGTGGATGGTAATGGAGAATAAATAAAGATATTGAAAAGATGATATGAAGGTAGATCGGAACGAATGGAGAAGGAAATGAATAAAAGATCGTAACAAATGCAGAACTGGAAGCACTAAAACGAACAATATCTCTTCTGAAGAAGGCATTTGGTCAAACGCATCGATAAGGACTCTCTGGAGACAGTACCCATTTCACGTTAATAAGTACCAAGGGTATGTATGATCAGTACCATTCACAAGCATCGCGTAGTACGATTCTTTCCAGAAGCAAGTCACTCTGATTTGCTTGGTCAAAATAGCTCTCTTCACACCGTTCACCATAACATCATTCAGGACGCGATGAGTAATGATGCCCCTGTAGATTAATGATCCTTTTGTAAATTAATGATGCTCTTAATACATAGTCAAACAAGAGTTTCTTAATGGTACGAGTAAACAGTAATCTTGGCTGTTGCATATGTTACGACTGGTATGGAAGGTTTTGCTAGTTAACGGCGAGTAACGTCGTCTATTACGACTGGAGAAAGCACGATGCTCGACTGAAGAGGAGACTACCAGCCGCTTGAAGATATGAATCGGTTATGTCGAATGACACGGGACAGAAGGACGTAATGAGACAACTTTAAGGTGGTGGATTTTATGTCTGTCTGATAATCTTTTAATTTTTATTATTATTACTTACATTATTGTTATTATTACCATTACCATTATTATTGTCATTACCATTATTATCATTACCATTATTATTATCATTACCATTATTATTATCATTACTATTATTACCATCATTATTATTATCATGGGGCAAATAATGTCAATATTTGTGTGTGGATATTTGCAGTGATCAATGTCATTTTTCGTTAATGTATGTAGTGTATATGTGCTGATTTATAGATATGCATAAGTAAGGCCTGGAACTTTTAGGTGAATACGCTTTGCTTTACTGGTGATATTAAAATAGAGTGTCGGAAAAGGATGTAACTGATAAACGTTGAAAGTAGTTAAATCAAACAGTGATATGACAAGGATGTACGAGTACCGATTAGTTCCGTGTGTAGTTCATGTACTTTCAAGAAATTGAAGATATTTGGTGTCATTTAGAGGAAATATGGTATTAAGATGTAATGTATTTTGTGCCAAATGGGTAAAATGTTGTAGCACTGAAAGAGGCAAGATATTCAGTATGGTGTTTTGGTGTATAGCCTGTTGTGAGGAATCTATGATCTTCCAATATATTTATTTGATTTCTAGCAAATATTTATCTATCAGATTGACTTGAATATGAAGTAATGCTATCACTTCTTGATAGCTATCAAGAACATGAGCGCCATCTAAGTGATTAAAGTTATCAACTACCCGATGTAGCTACTTTATAACATCAGTTAATGCAGAACCTACATTATTTTTGTGTTTGGCTAATAGTTTTATTTTTAGGGTAATATGGTTCATATCTGACTTTGTGGCAACACCAAATAATCCTTTAAATGGTTTTCCTCCAATGTTAAGAAGTCCCTCTTGTGCCGTTTAGCTGTTTGGATTCAGGGTAAATTTAATAAATGTTCTAATTTGGCTTGTGTGAATTTAATATAATGGGTTAATGCGATGTGGCTAGTGATATTATTTTTCACACATAATTGCCATGACTCAAATAACATGATCAAATAGTGAAATCAATAAATTCACCAATAATACTGTTTTATTTCTTGCTAACTTCGATCCGTCTTAATGGAACACCCTTTATATCCATGCCGATCCGTTGCCATGGGCGTTGGCAGACAGGATATTCACGATGGGGGTAGTGGATAGGAGTTTTCTTTTATGCTCTAAGTAGGAAAAGCATTCTGAAATATAGGTATGCATTTTCTAGTTCATGTTGAGAAAATGATATCTCTCAGAGAGACTTTTTACTGTCCGCTCAGGGTTCATGTGTCCGTATAGTAGGAGATTATGGCAGTATTTTATAGCTAATGTTCTTAAGTCATTGGGAATTTAAATTAGCTCTCTACCGCTCTTGTTAATGAAGTATAAAATTCCGTTTTTTATCTTATGTTTCTTGTGAAATATTTGTTTAATGTTTTTTTTATGTATGGGTTCGATTTATGAGACTTACTTTAGTTATCTGTGTCCAATACTGGAAGGGATTCCATCTTACTAATAGCTTCATTCACTTTTGGTCGAGAGAGGGATTCCGGTACTAGGTGGTGATTTCCGGAGCGGTGTATTATCTTTACATTAAATTCCTGAATGATCAATGCTCAATGACTAAGTCGTCCGTCCAATAATTTGTCCTTGATAGGTGTGTAAGTGGTTTATGATTGTAGCAGAATGGCCCTTTTGATCACCCCACACCTGACACCACTTTTGTCGTGGTATTCTTTGTGGTAGTGATAGACTTCTTTGATTAAGTAGGCTTTGTTCTAAGAGTGCTAATATTGTTATTTTAAAGAAGAGCCGTCTCAAACACGTAAGGATATAGAGAAACTCACAAGAATTCCCAAAATAAACTTATATTTTAAATTTAACAAGTTACTACACAAAAACAAAACATGAACCACAGAAATACTCCGAATATTATAATACACAATAATTACTTCAATTAACTTGACCCTCTAAAATTTGCTAAATTCAATACGCACTTCAATATACAAGATTTAGGCTAATTGACTCTACTGGAGTTTAAATACCTCAGAAATGTTATTTGGCTCCAAGACGCGTGCCGACCAGCCAGATGGAGGTGGTCGAGATCACGAGGTACTTTGGCGAGTGTAGCAGATGGGGTCCACACGGAATTCAATGGGAGAGGGGTGGGTCTTAAAGGGGGAGAACAATCACGGTGCTTTAAGCGGCACCAAGGTAGGCGGGGCCTCTCGGGCGAGAGTAAGTTGAACTTGGTTCTTAAACCAGGTTAACTTAGAGTTCGGTGTGACCACCGGGTAACGGGCTCGATGGGGAGCTTTTCTCCTTCGTTACGTAATTCCTCATGGGCGAGGACTGTACTCAGAGGGGGAGGGGTTCTTCTTCAAGGGCGAGGATCGAGGAGGGGGAAATTCTCTGACGAGAATAAGTTGACTTAAATAAATTAACTTAAAGGTCAGTTTGGTAGCCAGGAACTAGCTCAAGGATGAGCTTTTTCTTAGTTCCAGTTTTCCTCAAGGGCGAGGATAACAGAGGGGCGTTTCTCTGACGAGAATAAGTTAAACTTGGTTCCTCAACCAAGTTAACTTATGAGTTTGGTGTGGCCACCGGGTAACGGGCTCGAGGGGGCATCCTTTTCCCTCTTCTTTTCTTAATTCGTCAAGGACGAGAAATATCCCTGGGCTTTAGGATGTACCAGGATATGAGAAGTCTGTCTGACCAGAGTAAGTTGAAATTGACCAAGTTAACTTAACGTTCCATTTGATAACCAACCACTAGCTCGAGGATGAGCCACTTCTTAGCCCCTTAGGTAGCCTTGCCTCTCTTGCAGGGGACTTCTTAGTCTGGCAACTCAAGTAATCTACTTTTCCAGTCTCGGTAGCCCGACTTCTATCCGGGGACTTAGTAGCCTGGAGACTGACGTATTCTACAGCGTTTTTCCTAAGTGTTTCTTATTTATACCTCGTCCCTCTACTGGGGGAGGGAGAGGAGGGGGGGGAGCTTGTGGACGGGCCCAGGAGGGTTCTTATTCCAACAGTTTTTCTCATCAAGTCTTACCTCGGCTCCCATTTGCCTTCGAGCTTGAGAGAAACGCGTCTCCAATTTCTTATTTGAGGTGAAGTTGAATATATTCTAGTCGGAGAGATCTTGCAATTTAAAATCTTCCGGCTTTTCATAAAGACGAGTGGCGAGTGTCTGTGGTTTCGAGCCTGACCCACGTTGCCTGGCCCGGATGTTCTTGCGGTTACCATCTCGGGTCTCCACTGAGAGAGAACGGGAGGGTGACGATTCTCGTACAATGATCTGTGATGATGGTAATGTCATACCGGTATATTATTTTTCGAGACATTTTGAGAGCACCAAAAGCTGCAAGAGCTTCCCACTCATTGGTTGAGTAATTTTGTTGTGTTTTTGTAAGTGATTGGCTTGCAAAAGCAATTGGAAGTTCTTTTCCATTCGCTTTTTGGAGAAGTACAGCACCTAACTCATAGAGGGAAGCATCTAAGGCAAGAATAAAAGGTTTTGTGTAATCAGCATATTGTAATATGGGTTCAATAGCTAGTTTCTTTCTTAGTGTTTCAAATGCATATTGGTATTCAGTGGTCCATGTGAATGTAGCATTAATTTGGAAGAGTTGTGTGATGTCATCAAGGTACACTAGAGCTTCCACTCCAAGGAGTTCAGAGAGAACAATGTTCATCAAGCGAGAGAAATTTGAAGGCCCGTTTCGAACTTCAAACGGCAAGACACAAAATTCATAATGTCCACGGTTTATGTTGAATGCTGTCATAGGACAGGATTCAGGTCTGACCTCCATCTGCCAATATCTAGAGGCGAGGTCTAGAGAAGTAAATAGTTTTGATATTCAAATGTTCTAGATAGGTTCCTAAGTATTTGGGAGTGGAAAACTATCAGGGACAGTAATTTGATTTAAGCGCCAGAGGTGTATGCAAGGACGTGTGTACCCATTTTTCTTTGATACTAAAGTCATAGGAGCTGACCAAGGGCTGATCGAGGGTTGAATGACTCCACGCTCAACATGTCCTTCTACAATTTTTAATTGAGAATAGGGAGTGCGATAAGGAGAAATGAAAATAAGCTTTGCACCATCCTTGTTTTCAGTTAGAAGGTCAAGGTATGCTTCCAAATCCTGAGGGTCCTGGAGCTCATGGGACTTCTGAAGGGGGTGGTGGGGACAGTCCTGATATCTTCATTTGAACTCTAAAGGGGTTAAGTTGGTAGAATCGGTAATGCGATTACTCTTACGGCTATAGTTGCCTTCTAAATTTACAGCAAAGGCATGGCCAATTGCTTGGTTTTAGTAAGGGTAACAGGCCTATAGCCTTTATTTATACAAACTATAAGAATCATAGATTCGTTAGCTATAGCAATAGGTTGGCTAAAAGAACATTACTAGTTATGTTACCCTCATCAGCGATGGCAGTAAGAAAGTTTACATACGTTGGTTATCAGAATTAGTAATTTTAACAAGAAAACAAACCTTTTCCAAAGGACCTTAGGTTACATTTTCTTTAGGATATTTATACAGACGAAATGCCTGTGATTTAGCTAAAACTACATTGGTTAAGGCAGTGAGGGTAGACTCTTGTCCTATCTGTTTTGCATTCTACCGTCTTGAACTGCCGTACTTCATTCTGTCTTGTTCAGAATTATTAGGATTATTAGGCGTCGCAGTACTGTGACTGGAGTTAAAATTAAGCGAACTTCCTTGAAAAGGATTATGAGAAAGGAGACCACAAACATGTCTCACTTGGACCTTCAAGTGATACAACTTAGAATGACATCCAACTAAATATCTGGCAGGGAATATTTCCTATTCGTTTTGAATATAAAATCATTGCCTAACAGAATATCGGCATCAAAATTCGCTCCATTATCATCAACGATACAACAATAAGCTGGGTAAATTGAGTAATTGGAATTAAAAAAAATCAATCTCTCCATTAGTAGAAATATGATTGCCTGTAACGCCACTCAATTGCACAGTAAGCTGGGTTATATGTATTATATTTATGACTTGTATGATACTGTAAGCGCTTTACTGTTCGTTGTTTAATTAAAGTGAAATGTGCACCTGTGCCTAAAATGGCTTCAAAATATAAATCATCCAATGAACTTTAACAATTAAGTATAGATCTAAGTTCCGCTCTCTTATTACGCTAATTGAGAGATGGTATTTTTTTCATTATGACCTACATGACTGTGGGAGAATATGGGTCGTGGTTCGATGGTTGGAAACTTTCCGCTAAAAAAGGATTGGTAGATCGGGTATGGGGTTCATGGTTGACTTGGGGCTCATTAGATGTGGGGTCATACTCTGAGGGATAAGTTATATGAATGTTGTATTATATGTATTCCTCTTGTGGAGATACATAACTCTCATATGATGTGGGTGCAGAAGGCTGGTCTACATACCTTATGCATCGATCATTTTGTCGAGGTGAATTTTGTGGGCGCTTCTCTTGCGTATAGGGATATGTGTAGCTTGGTTGTGTTTTAGGTGTTTCCTTATTTGTTTTGCTCTTTAAGTATGCTCTACATATATGCAGGATATGCTTTATATCTACAATGGGGTTTATCACCACGTTGGTGGCCATGTTCGCGACACCAAGACCAATAGGAAGGGTATATGCACTGAGGAAGTACATGACCATGGCTGTCACAGTTAAAGCAAAGGTGAGGTTGTTGACGTTGAGTCTGTTCTCTGGGTAGGGGTGTTTGGAAGGGTGTTCAAAAGGTTTTCTGAGGTTGTGAGTAACTCGGTGGATGTGAGGATTGTGTAGTTAGTGTGTTCCTCAGAGGGTTATAGAATTGATTTCTATTATTTGTACTGGTAGAAGTGTTGGTCTTGTGTTGAATCCTATTTACCGGAGTTTCTCGAGCTTTTCTGGGAAGTGTTAGGTCAGTGTATTGGGCTGCTTTTATCTTATTCAAAGTCTCACTTACCTTTGGTTTATGTCTAAAATCTCCTGAAATTGATTCCTTGTAGTAGTTGGTTGATTTTGGAAAACAGCGCTAGCCATAAGAAAATTATACTGCTAGGGGGTGATTATAATTTAAAATTGATCATATGCTGCACTAAGGGCTCCTAACATTTTTGAGAAAAGTGTATAAAGTCCTTTAAGTCCAAATTTTCTTTTTTCTTCCACCTAGCTTGGAAAAGCGAAGTCATCAGAGTTAGTGGTTGGGCTTGTGCTGTGGCCTTGCATCGCGTGATCAATGGTTTCATAAAATCGAGCCAGGTACTAGCTTGGGCTAGTTCTGGGAAGTAAGTTTTTGTATCTAGTGCATTCCCTTCCTTTGGATCAATAAATATAGGTGCCTCATTTATCTTTATGTCTTCATGTACAATGTTTTCTCTAAGAAAGTGTTGTTTTAATAAAGTTAACCATGGATGCACCGATGGTTCTGTGAATTTCCCATTGATATTTTGCCTTTAAACAAAAGTACACTATTTGGAAGGGACATAAAACGGTTATGGTCTATGTATGTTGGTGGTTGTTGTTGAGCTTGTTTTGTGGGAGTGGTTGCACCAAGTGCTTGGGAAACATTATGAGTGGGTCTCAGTATTTGTGATGACGGGGATTGAAGGTCGAGGTGGAGTGGAAAATATTTGAAAACCTAAGAAATCGTTAAATTCACTCATAGGGTGGTAATTAACCAAACTGGGAGGATCACTTCCTAACTAAATATTAATTTAAAAATAGAATAAAATATGATAAAAGACAAAATTTTAAAGTTTTGGCAAAAATAAAATATTTTATTTAATTAAAATTTTCACTTTTATATTTAAAGTTGATATATTAAAAAGTGCCTTTCGTTTCACTATTCACTTTTTCAATTCAAAGTTAATTTGAATTGATTTATTTTTCTTCTTTTTTTAAAATAAAATTTTACTTGCATTTACTTTATATAATTTATATTTAATATTGATTTTTTTGCTTTGAAAAATGGATTTTATTACTTTAATTTTAAGGAAAGGTTCGTTTAGTTTTCACAAAAAAAAATAATTACGAAAAAATTCTTTAACGTTACTTTTAGGAAGAACTGAAAGTTTCTGAAGACGTCACACATGTAGAGTGATTTGACAGCAGTGTAGTTCTTGAAAATGTTGGAGAAGGTCCTGAAGATATCAGACTTGTAGAATGGTATAGCAGTAGTGTAGTTCTAGTAGATCAATGTTGAAGAAATTGGGCTTTCCGCTGAAGGAAATTGGATCAGGTGCTTAAAAAAACTGACGAAGCCTCTTCTTAGGCCACTGAGGAGAATGATTTGTCTCGTCCTTGGCTCAAAGATTATTCTTCTTTTCCGTCGAAAGTAGCTGTAGGCAGAACCACCACGCCCCCCACCCCCTCACAATGGAGAGAAGTTCACAGAAGATGCAGGAAGGAAGAGGAGGGTTGTAGGTCACCATTGTTACGACTTGTATAAGAACATAAGAACATAAGAACATAAGAAAAGAAGGAGACTGCAAAAGGTATGGAAGGTTACGCTAGTTAAAGGCTGGTAACTACGTCTTGTACGACTGGAGAAGGCACGTTGCTCAACTGAGGAGGAGACTACCAGTCGCCTGAAGATATAAATCCGTTATGTCGAATTACATGGGACAGAAGGACGTAATGAGACAACTTTAAGGTGGTGGATTTTATGTGTCTGTCTGATAATCTTTTAATTTGTATTATTATTACTTACATTATTATTATTTTTATTATTATTACCATTACCATTACCATTATTATTGTTATTACCATTATTTTCGTTACCACTATTATCATTATTATCATCATTATTAATATCATCATTTTTTTACCATCATCATTATGATCATTATTAGTAGTATAAAAGTACAGTTGGAGTTTGATCATATGTAGGGATGTAATCCTTACATATAGAGCGGTTGCATACTATCCTGTTTTCTTCTTTTTGCAGTAACGAACTTGGGTCCTAAAACCAATCTGAAGTAGAGAGAAGTTTGGTTTTATTGAGTGGGTAGGTTAGGTTAGCTTAGGATGTTTAGGTTAGGTAGGGTTACATTAGGCCTGGTTAGGTTAGGTAAGGTTAGGAGGGGTTAGGTAAGGTTAGGTAAGGTTAGGTAAGGTTAGGAGGGGTTAGGTAAGGTTAGGTAAGGTTAGGTTAGGTTAGATAAATTTATAATAGGTTAGGATGGTTAGGTTAGGTAAGTTTAGATTATACCTGGTTAGGTTAGTTAAGGTTAGGCTAGGTTGGGTTTGATTGGGTTAGGAGAGGTTAGGTTAGTGTTGGGTATGGTTAGGTTACGTTAGGAAAGGTAATATAAATTAAGAGTAGCTTTGTTTAAGAGGGTTAGGTTAGGTAAGGTTAGTTTAGATAAGTTTAGACTAGGTTAGGTTAGTTTAGTTAAGGTTAGGTTAGGTTGCGTTACTTTGGGTTAAATTTGATTAGGAGGGGTTAGTTAAGGGTTAGGTTAGGCAGTTTTAGTGGCCAGACCTTGTAATCATGAATTAAAGTGTCTCCAAAAAGATGATTTCAATTTATCTGGTAAAAAATATAAAATGGCCCTCATTCTATACCCACCACCCTGAGAAATTCATTTCCTCTTTGGGTTTTGCTTCTTAAAAAATAATAAAATTGATCTGTGTAAAATGCCACAATATATATATATATATATATATATATATATATATATATATATATATATATATATTTATATATGGATATGAAAACTTCACAGAGTTGCCCGTGAGGGAAGCAATAAGTGCAAACAATTCCGAGGGAGAGATGAAAAGCGGAATCAAAGTACTTTTCTGCTTGATTTTTTTAACAAAGTTTGAGTTAAATTTTTATTATGAACGACAAAACGAAGAAGCGGGTGCCATCTTTACTTTAAACGTTTCGTGATATTACAAAGCTCATTTTCAGGAGCTATAAACAAGTTCAATAATGAAATTCTAAAAAAAAGTGGACAAAAAAGAGTGGATTTGATACATATACGAGTACCATACTGAAAAAAACAGTCATTAAAGGGGCTGAGGTCTGTCAACATGACGAACCTAATCTTCTTAATAACATTGAAGGAAGAGGAGGGATGAAGAAAAATTTCCTAATACAACGTTCGACCAAGGATAATTGAGTACTCATTCTTTGCAAAGTATTTTTTTTTTAAATTAAATTCAAAATGCAAACAAAGGTAGGTGAAAGATAGGTTAAAAATTCTGAATAGAAGTCTTTTAATCGCGTCAATTGTGTATGATATAGGACAGAAACTAAAGAAATTTAAATCCTTTCTTATAATAGTTGGTTTCTTAATATTATGAGCGGATTTTAATTTGGCTTATAGCCCCTGAATATGAATTTTATCATAATCCGAAACTATTGAAATTAAAGATGCGACGCGCCTTCTTGGTTTTGTCCTTCCTAATTAACATTTAACTCAAACTTTGCATGGCTTCTTTCGCAATGAGGAAAAAGCATTTTTCCGAATAAAAATATATTCCGTTTATCTTCTGTTTTTTTATGATGGATTCATGGAATAATGTAATACTAAATATCTATTCTGCCTCACAAGTTCAATAGTGTAATATATATATATATATATATATATATATATATATATATAAATATATATATATATATATATATATATGAATGCAATATCCCGCAGGAAAAAATGAAAAGGTGTTTCCAAGTACTTTCGAACTTTATTGAGTTCCTTATCAAGGATAACTACAAGAAATCGTATTATATTAGAGGTATATATACGAAAGAAAAGTATGAAAGACCGCCTTAAAAACAAGAAATCACCAATGAGGAAGAGGCAAGGGGTAAGGTAAAAAAACACATTAAGGATTACAAGAAGCAGGTAGTAAGGTCAAACTAAATCGAAGGAAAGGGTAACAGATTCAAAGAAATGGAGATAGCCTAACGAGGGAGATTATAAGACACGATGAGCAAAAGGGGGAAAAATACAAAGTACAAAACAGAGCAGTGACAATTAAAAAATAAAAATGAATAATAAAAAAAAAAATTAAAATAAAATAGGGGCCACATAACTAAAGAATGTATATAAAAAAACCCACTAGGAACGCAAGACAAAACTAATTTCTTTGAGTATTAATCTTTTAATTATAGCATCTATTACATATAAACCAGAGGAAAGGTTAAAACTATCACATTGGCTTATAAAAGCACATTCAATGATGTTCCTTTTTATATGGTCATTGGAACGATAAATAAATTTGGCCGAGTTCCAGTTAATTAAATGGTTCTTATCTGACATATGGACAAAGTAGGCACTGTTATCTTCCCCTCGTCGGACATTATATTTATGTTGATTTATGCGAACAGAAAGTTGTTTACCTGTTTGTCCGCAATATTTACTTAGACAACCAGAACACTCAACTGAATAAACTCCCCCTCCTCTCAAACTATTACAATTATTACGTACTAATAAATTCTTAATTGTCTTCTCATATTTAAAAGCAACAGAAATGTTAAAGTTATTCAAAAGACGGGGAAGATCACTAAAACAAAGAGAAAAAGGTAGAACTAAATTATTATTACTATTAAAAGGGAGAGTAGGGACATTTTGATAAAATGTCTTTTTAGCAGAAGAAAGATAGTTTTGAAGGAACGGGTATGGGTAACAAAGTTTATGGCCAATTTCAAAGATATTGGAAAATTCTAAATCCATATATTCCGGGCTCACAACACGTAATGCCCGTAGAAACATAGAAGAAAAAACAGAGCGTTTAACTTTAGGGCTGTGAGAAAAGTAAAAATGAATATAAGAATTTAAATTAGTAGGCTTACGAAAGATGGAGTATTTAAAACATGTATGAGTTCCATTTAATTAACTGGAACTCGAAAGTACTTGGAAACACCTTTTCATTTTTTCCTGCGGGATATTGTATTCATTTGCCACCCTCACGTGATACTTTGTGAGTTTTTCATTTCATATATATATATATATATATATATATATATATATATATATATATATATATATATATATATATATATATATATATGAATCCATTAAACCAAATTGAAAGAGAAAACGGAATAATTTTTCCTTGCAGTAATATTTTTATTACCTTTTTTCGAAAAATTCCGTGCGGGGAAGCGATTCGAACCAGACACACTGAGGCAGCGAGCACCGCTTTGATCACAGTTTAAAGTATGCCGTTAGTACACTACGTTACGTAGTGTACTAACCGCATACTGTGATCAAAGTGGTACTCGCTGCCTCAGTGTGTCTGGTTCGAATCGCTTCCCTGCACGGATTTTTTCGAAAAAAGGTAATAAAAATAATACTGCAAGGAAAAATTATTCCGTTTTCTCTTTCAATGTGGTTTAATGGATTCATTTTCATCATTCTCTCGCGCTACTTTGAGATATATATATATATATATATATATATATATATATATATATATATATATATATATATATATATAATTATTGCTACTCTCAGAGGGGCCGATGGACTATTCTAACTCTAGGGGCAGGATTATTACGCGAAGTCTTTTGGGAGAATTGGATCCTAGATTTCTTCAAGTACTAGCTCTGATGAAGGATAATACGATCCCCGTTTTAATGACTTTAGTGTAAATTTTTTTTATTCTTTTCCACAACATTTGATAGGAAATATCTTTTAATGTGGATTGAATACTAATGGGGTTGAATGGGAGTTAATTGCTATTAGACAAAAACGAGTTAATTGAATGCGACGCCTTTGGAAACCTGATCATTCGTTTCTCCTTCCTCGAGATACATAAACATCAGTGGTAGCGAGGAAGAAGGTAAGAAGCAAAGTTGGTTAAAATCTCTAATCTCGCGTTAATTTTACATTCAGTTTTATACAAGAGTATAAATTGTTTGATTTTGTCAACCTTGCTGTATGATTTACTCATTGCAAGATGAAATATGTTACTTTGTTATGTCTTAGTAGGCATTCGCCAGATGTGCTCCTTAAAAAAACGTTGCTTGGGCGAATTAGGGAACGTTAAATTAAGGAGAAGGCGTGTCTTTGTTAATTCATTGAGCTGAATAGAACAGAGACGTATTTATGTTAAAATTGAGTATTTTTGATATTCCTTGGAATTTTGGGAAGTGATTTTGATGTATTTCTGAAATGATGCGTTTAGCGGCGAGGGAACGACCGTTATCTGATAGATTTGTAAGTATGGCCTTTTTCCAACGTAAAACAAATTTAGTTTGTGTAAATGATAGAAGTTTGCTATAGAACACCCAGCTCTATGTTTTGTATATCAAAGGCATTAGATGGAAAATGAAATACAGACAACTTGGAAGATTGCAAAGTATGCTTGACTGAAATAATAATAATATTACAGAAATCATTCGTTGCATTTTAGCGCACTGTGAATTCAGAATAGCACCTTTTTTGATTGCACCTTTTCGTGATTGGAAGCATAAAGTGTCATGCAATATTAGATATATTTTAAATGCACTTGTTTTAGATAAAAAATATACAAAGTAACATTGCGAGACGGGTGCGTGGGTTTTTACATGGATTTTGCATGAAAATTGCAGATTGTTTGGAGAATTAAAACACAAAGTGCGTCCTTGTTTTCCATTGCGTGCAGGTCGTCACCGAGGCCTTTATATTCACTAAAAATTGTGAAATGTCTCTTGTATCAATATTAAATAGAACAAGGTCTGTTGACCAAAGTCGCGTGCTCTCACTTATTCTGATTTATGACCTTACGACCTTCAAAACTTTTATTAATTTCCTGTCTAACCATTGGAAGACCTTAGCAATTATATAATTCAAAAGAGAATGCAAAAGCAACATAAGAGTTTCAAATTTCGTTAGAATCACCCAATAGTTATGATGTCATTGCCAAATAATTCTACAGCTAAGCTTGGGAGGACTGCAGCAATTATATCGTTTGAAAGAGAATGTAAAAGAGCATAAGGGTTTCAAACTTCGTTAGAATCGGCGGAATAATTAAAATGTTATAACTAAACAAAATAATTCCTGGGCTACCCTTGGGAGGACATTGTCAATTATATCATTCGAAAGAAAATGTAAAACAACATGAAGGGTTAAAGTTTTGTTAGATTCAGCCGAATAATTACAATATTATTCCCAAAACAATGAAAGCAAAACGTGAACCGACAGACCGACATAGTGTGATATAGAGTTGCACGCAACAAAAAACGTTAGATTTTGAAAGGTTTGATCGATTTTTCGAATGAATAGTTGAACATAGTATAGTAAGTTGTCTGTGGCCCTATTTTTAATAAGATAGGTTTAGTTATGTTTGGTTATGATGGGATGGTTTAGTGTAGTCAATATAACCGTTTGTTTTCTTCTTTTGTGTTTGCTGTTTCTTTTCTCTATTTCTCTCGGTGGTCGGTGGTCGTAGTGTAGTACTCGTGGTGGTCGTGGTGTAGTAGTAGTGGTGATGTGTTAGTGGTAGTGGTATAGTGATGATGATGGTGGTGGTGATGTAGAAATAATGGTGGTAGTAATTGTGATGGCGCAGTCGTAGTGGTAGTGGTAATAGTGATGATGATGGTGGTGGTGGTGTAGTAATAATGGTGGTAGTAATTGTGATGGCGCAGTCGTAGTGGTGGTGTGGTAGTGATAGTGGCAATAGTTATGATAATGGTGGTGGTGGTGGTGTAGTAATAATGGTGGTAGTAGCTGTGCTGGTGTTGGTGCAGTCGTAGTGGTGGTGGCGTAGCAGTTATGGTAGTAGTGTTAGTGTTGGTGTAGTAGTAGTGGTGGTGATAATGTTGTAGAAGTGATGGTGCTGTTGGTAGTAGATGTGATGGAGTAGTAGTACGGTGGTATTGGCGGTGGTGTAGTGGTGGTGATAGTGGTGTAGTGATAATGGTGGTGGTTGTGTAGTAGTAATAGTGGTGATGGTGGAGGTGATGAAATAGTAGTGGTGGTGTATCAGTAGTTGTAGAGTGGTATAGTAGTAGTAGTGGTTGTGTATCAGTAGTGGTAGAGTAGTAGTATTGTTTTTGTAGTAGAAGTGGTGGTGGTGTAGTAGTAGTAATGGTTTGAGGGGTGATGTTGGTGTCGTAGGTATAATAGTAGTGGTGGTGGCGTAGTAGCAGTGGTGGTTGAGGTAGTGTAGTAGTAGTGGTGGTGGTGGTGGGGGTGGTGATAGTCTCCAACTCAAAACCAGAACCCAGTTAAACTCGACCAAGAATCCAATCTGGAATTTAAAAACGTCGCGGCTAAACAAATGAAGTGAGAGACTTCTTCTCTTTGGTCTCATTCAACAGGTAATTATCAGAACCTTCTTTTGGGCGGTCCCTCGTCCCAAGGAGGGGACCATTCGAATGCGTGGATTGTCCCACGATTTCTGGAATGGCACAAATGAAAAAGGAAAACCTGATTTCCCCATCGGGACAAAAAGCGGGAAAAGAAAAGTTATCACTTTTCCGGCCATTTTTCGACCAATCTTAATTATAGAAATAAAGATGCCAGAAATCTATTCTGCATATTACTTCCAAACTCAACATCATCTTAATGACACGAATGGAGGGCCTTTATATATATATATATATATATATATATATATATATATATATATATATATATATATATATATATATATATAAATATATAAATAAATATATATATATATATATATATATATATATATATATATATATATATATATATATATATATATATATAGATGTAAAAGATGATGGTAAACCATTTTACTACATAAACTGAACTAATATTATAATAATCTAAGAGTCAGAATTTTCTCATTAATACTAGTAAAGCCTACCACTACCTAGCCTATCTTAACCTTCTAAGCTAAACTAATTTTATCTAAAAATAACCAATCAATAAAGTCAGGAATACTAATATTATTATAGAAATTAAGACGCCAGAATATTCTACCCATTATTATTATTTATTAAGAAACTGCCCCCTCTATTTCTCAGTTTTGTTCATTTACGTCTTTGGAGTAATTTACTTTGGCGGGTTTTTATTAGCCCCGACCTAAATAGGACATGGAACTGCATCCAGCCTGAGACCAATGATTCAATCCGTGATCCTAACCCTTAATAAACCTGATGGGTAAAAAGATACACGGATTACAACAGTCCGGAAATGATCGGGTCAGATCAACAGCAATTCTAAATTCTCATTCATGGAATGATCGTGTCAGATCAACAGCAATTCTAAATTCTCCTTCAGAAATGATCGTGTCAGATCAACAGCAAATCTGAAATTATCATTCATTGAATGATTGTGTCAGATCAACAGCAATTCTAAATTCTCATTCAGGGAAAGATCGTGTCAGATCAGCAGCACTTCTACATTCTCATTCAGGAAATGATCGTATAAGATCAGCAACAATTCTAAATTCTTTTTAAGGAAGTGATCGTGTCAGATCAACAGCAATTCTAAATTTTGATTCAGGAAATGATCATGTCAGACCAGCAGAAATTTAAAATTCTATTTAAGGAATTGATCGTGTCAGATCAACAGCAATTCTAAATTCTCATTCATAGAATGATCATGTCAGATCAGCAGCAATTCTGAATTCTCATTCAGGGAATGATCGTGTCAGATCAGCAACAATGCTAAATTCTCATTCAGGGAATGATCGTCTCAGATAAACATCAATTCTAAATTTTCATTCGGGAAATGATCGTGTCAGATCAGCAGCAATTCTAAATTCTCATTCAGAAATGATCGTGTCAGATCAACAACAATTTTAAATTCTCATTCAGGGAATGATCGTTTCAGGTAAACAGCAATTCTAAATTCTCATTAAGGAACTGATCGTGTCAGATCAACAGCAATTCTAAATTTTAATTCAGGAAATGATCGTGTCAGATCAGCAGAAATTTTAAATTCTATTTAAGGAAATAATCGTGTCAGATCAACAGCAATTCTAAATTCTCATTCATAGAATGATCGTGTCAGATCAGCAGCAATTCTAAATTCTCATTCAGGGAATGATCAGGTCAGATCAGCAACAATTCTAAATTCTCATTCAGGGAATGATTGTGTCAGATCAGCAGCAATTCTCAATTCTCATTTAGGAAATGATCGTGTCAGATCAACATCCATTCTAAATTCTCATTCAGGAAATGATCGTATCATATCAGCAGCAATTCTCAATTCTCTTTAAGGAAATGATCGTGTCAGATCAACAGCAATTCTAAATCCTCATTCAGGGAATGATCGTGTCAGATCAGCAGCAATTTTGAATTCTATTTAAGGAAATGATCGTGTCAGATCAACAGCCATTCTAAATTCTCATTCAGGGAATGATCGTGTCAGATTAGCAACAATTCTACATCCTCCTTCAGGAAATGGTCATGTCAGATCAACAGCAATTCTAAATTCTCACTCAGGAAATGATCGTGTCAGATCAGCAGCACTTCTACATTCTCATTCAGGAAATGATCGTATCAGATCAGCAGCAATTCTTAATTCTCTTTAAGGAAATGATCGTGTCAGATCAACAGCAATTATAAATTCTCATTCAGGGAATGATCTTGTCAGATCAGCAACAATTTTACATCCTAATTCAGGGAATGATCGTGTCAGATCAACAGCAATTCTATATTGTCATTCAGGGAATGATCGTGTCAGATCAGCAGCAATTTTAAATTCTATTTAAGGAAATCATCGTGTCAGATCAACAGCAATTATAAATTCTCATTCAGGGAATGATCTTGTCAGATCAGCAACAATTTTACATCCTAATTCAGGGAATGATCGTGTCAGATCAACAGCAATTCTATATTGTCATTCAGGGAATGATCGTTTCAGATCAGCAGCAATTTTAAATTCTATTTAAGGAAATCATCGTGTCAGATCAACAGCAATTATAAATTCTCATTCAGGGAATGATCGTGTCAGATCAGCAACAATTCTACATCCTCATTCAGGGAATGATCGTGTCAGATCAGCAACAATTCTACATCCTCATTCAGGAAATGGTCATGTCAGATCAACAGCAATTCTAAATTTTGATTCAGGAAATGATCGTGTCAGATCAACATCAATTCTAAATTCTCATTCCGGAAATGATCGTATCAGATCAGCAGCAATTCCAAATTCTCATTCAGAAATGATCGTGTCAGATCAACAGCAATTCTAAATTGTCATTTGGGGAATTATCGTGTCAGATCAGCAGAAATTTTAAGTTCTCTCTAACGAAATGATCGTGTCAGATCAACAGCAATTCTAAATTCTAATTCAGGGAATGATCATGTCAGATCAGCAGCCATTCTAAATTCTCATTCAGAAATGATCGTGTCAGATCAACAGCAATTCTAAAATCTCATTCAGGGAATGATCGTGTCAGATCAGCAGCAATTTTAAATTTTATTTAAGATAATGATCGTGGCAGATCAACAGCAATTTTAAATTCTATTTAATGTAATGATCGTGTCAGATCAACAACAATTCTAAATTCTCATTCAGAAAGGATCGTGTCAGATCAACAGCAATTCTAAATTCTCATTCAGGGAATGATCGTGTCAGATCAGCAGCACTTCTACATTCTCATTCAGGAAATGATCGTGCTAGATCAACAGCAATTCTAATTTCTCTTTCAGGAAATGATCGTGTCAGATCAACATCAATTCTAAATTCTCATTCAGGAAATGATCGTATCATATCAGCTAGCAATTCTAAATTTACTTTTAGGAAATGATCGTGTCAGATCAACAACAATTCTAAATTCTCTTTCAGGAAATGATCGTGTCAGATCAGCAATTCTAAATTCTCGATTGTAAACAATCTTTGCTCTCCCAATGATACGAGAGGCGGTCAATAAGTTTTGCAATTCGGATATAAGGAAACGAGATATGAGGAAAAGTGTTTTATTATTTTTCAATATAACTACCCTCGACTTCAATGAACTTGCGCCACTTGTCCCTGAACCTTCGAATTCCCAACAACCAAAAATCTCCCGACTGCTGTTCAATCCACTCCTGGATGGCGAGCTGGACATCTTCATCGTCCCCAAATAGGTGTCCACGCAGTGCGGCCTTGAGCATTAAAGCTATCTCGCCACTCGTGGATGGGGGAGGGAAGGCCATCCCAATTCAGTGGTGGTCCCAATCTCGGATAAATAGGGAAGGTATGAGTCAGGAGGGGCATTCGTTCGTAAAGTCTCTGCCTGTCAAAACCTTAATGGAATGAGTCTTAAACCGCATTGGAAACGACTCATCAAGAACGGCGACCCCAGGTCGGGAAAAGCCGAGAATAAACCTACCCAAGTGGTGAATTTAGGGGAAGCCAAATGACGCTTTGGTAAGTTCCAGTTTATTATTTTTCAAACTAGAAAGCAAACTAATGATGGTAAACAGGAGGAGTGAAGGTATGTATCGAGTGGTGCATTTATGAGAGAAGAAATGTGTGGAAGATACTTCAAGAGGAGCCAACTTGTGGCCCTCGGAACAGTGTGAGTGCGCAACTCGCCAGAACATGCTAAATTTTTAGAATAAAGGCTTGAGGATAACAATGTGGCGGGTAAAATCTGAAGGATTGCTGTGTCTTTAGACTCCAACCCCTCAGTCTTCTCAGACTCCGCTCATGCCTCACCAAGTCCCTTTCCAAATAGGTGCTCCTATGGTATCTTTGCTAAAATCTGAGAAAAGTTCTTCCGTGAAATTGCCTGCATACAATAAGTTCTACGTTTGGTTCTGGTAAAGTACAACGTACCTTCATCCTATGTGTATGGTAGCTGTTTATCCATTTATATTCAAATCTCAACCTTGTGAACTAGCTGACCTAACCAGATTAGAATAAGTGATTCACAACGTATTAAATATATTTTTTCCTAAAAGCTCCATTAAACTTTAGGCCAAAATTGGAAAAGCAGATGATAATTCCTTTCTAATTCTAGGCTAATACCTATTTCTCCGTCATAGATGAAAACGGCTTGTTTCGGAATTAATAAATAGGATATAGAGAATTGACCAAATAGGACCTGAGGCCTAATGAACTGAGTGTTCTTTATATTTTGGAAGCTAAGAAGTGAAACGCTAAATGTCATCTTTGCCAGAGGGGTCACGAAGAGAGGCTCGCAAAGTCTGTATTGAAATTTGGAAGAGTTTTTTTAATGTGTGGAAGCCATATATCCCATAAAGTCAAAGAGTCTGTAAGGGGAATGGGTGCATTAAATGAGAGGAAAACAGAGAAGAAGGAAAAAATGTGTTTTTAATTGAAAAAAATGGGATTTACGTGACAATTATTAACCAATGAGTCTTTCGATATCCAAGAAAATTGAAATAAATCTCAAAATGTGGACGCAATTAGTGTTTTATTTACAGAAACCAAACAAGCTGGTCCAAGCAACGAAGGTATTTCCACTCATGGAAGAATGATTGTGTAAAAGAGGAAAGAAAGTTGAGAGGAAGAGAGCGGTAATGTAACAAAGCTTAGGATAAGAAAAACAGCCACAGCAAAGAATATCAACTTTATAATACTCAGGTCCCGTAGGGGCATGTAGTGCGCCATCAAGCCAAAACTGTTCCCGCGACCCTACACCCCAATGTCGCAACGGCTGCGTGTTTTCTTCTATCATCTTCGAATTAGGCACACTTGCGAACGCACCGCCCTTTGATGGGGCGCTTCCTGCATCTTAGAGCAAGGACTGCGTTGTCATCTAAACTGTTCGGCACAATCTTATCGAGCGTGCCAGTGTGGGGTATCTTTTCAAATGCTACTTATCGCGCTACTAGGACGACCTGGGTCGCTACGGCTTATCTCTTTTACTCAGACTGCGTTCATCCACACTTGATTGTGGACTATTTGACTTCTTCGAGTAAGCAGGTGGGCCCGACCCGCCACACCGGAACATAAGTTTTCTTTCTTGTTTTTTTTTTCGTTTTTTTTTGTTTTAATATAGCCTAAGTATTAGGCAAAATTTTCTCGCCGACCATTCTCTCGGTGGTGGTAACCAGTAATCGCTTTTGTATTAAAAAAGGGAGATGTCTTGATTGTGAAACAAGCCAAGATTCAAGTGAGTTTCGCACCATCCTGGTCGTGAGCGCCCCAAATATATAACCCCCCTACGTATAAATACTTCCCCTGACTTCAACCCATTCTATACGTACCTCTTTATTACCCATAAGGGGCCACAGAGATTTGGTCGCTCTCACTGGATCACCAACTCTCGCACTGGATCGCGTAACTCTCGTGTTGGATTGTGTACTTTCCAATTCTTCAGGATGGCATTTGATCGTACCAACAGAAATACGGTTACCAGACACACCGCTCCTGGTTGCATAGAGAATAGTACATCTGGAAACTTGTGAGGGAAAGAGAAATGTAGGAAGTCGCATTTCTGCTTCCCCATTCTCTGTGCTTACACGATATTGACCCCACCACCGGAAGGATATTCTTGGTGGACACAGAATCATTGATCTTAATGCTCACTGTTACATACGACAAACTTCAAGAACAAGAGAGCAACATTTCCCTTCACACGGTAACGGAATACACAATTCGTACATTTGGGGAACTTACACTTAATCGTGTTCTGGGTTTAAGACGTAACATAACCTAGACCTTAATAGTATGCGATGTCAAAAATATGAGCATGGTGCTGATTTTTAGTAAATTATAAACTTTTGATTGACCTTAAACATTCACGTTTAGTGAACGGCAACGCTACTCTATCAGTAAGCGCTATAAGTGAACGCGTCATTCCTCCATCACTTTATTTTTCAATTTCAGCCAGCTCAGCAGTAGATTAATTCCTTGATAAATACAGTGAGCACTACAAACACTACAACAAGTGTGGTAATAATCAAACGGTACCTAGTGTTTCCTCTTCATATTTTCATCATGTAACGCAATGCCCTCCGTTTAATAAGGCTAATTCGTTTAATTACGGATGCGCCTGGCTTATTGGAAGTTGAATGGGGGAATTAGGATTCTTCATTGAAGCTTTTCAGGATACAGAGTTAAAATAATCCATGCTTACCAAAGAAGTAATTGCAGTAGCTCTTGCAATATAACACTTCAAACACCTACAAGAAGGTACGAGATTTTTTTGTTGTCATTAATGGCAAGGCAATCATTGGCGCAGCCGGGTCTGGCAACCAGGCACTTTTAAAAATAGGGCCGCGCATTTGAATATATTACTCTGTAACCTAATGATATTCGTCACATAACCCAATGAGATAGCCTAATCATTCTCTCTCCCGGGCACCTATAAACGATACTAACACGCAAACCATGCAATCAATTGCATCAATATCATCATTTACGTCACAAAAAGACAATTTAATCTGCGCATATCATTCTTTAACACAACCATTCCTAATTAACTATTATCGACTATGAAGCAATAGGAAAATCTCAATTGAAATACAATAATATCAAATCTCGTTTGTCTAAGAATAACTGTGACTTACTCCAGGTTTGCTTCAAAGGTGATCTACAAAAAACGGGCCTGCACACACTTTTTGTGATATATCGTTCATTCATTCACTATTTACAATTAATTTGCTGGACATGTCAGAAACAATGCCCGTGAACACAACTAGATCTCAATGGAAGCGCCAACAAAGAAGATACTGCGTATTACATTACTACAAGACAGGCTTGTTCAAGAAACTGCAGGACACTTTCGTGCATCAGTTCGAATGTGAAAAAGCCCCATCCAAGAGCAGAATTCATGACTGGGTGAACCACTTCGAGAACTATGGGACAGTGGAGAAGCTCAATGCAGCCAATGACCACCGTCCAAACCATTTAGTATCCCCCAGGAAGCGTACAACTTAGGTGGTCAAGAGCGTGAGAGAGTCAGTTCAGCAGAGTCCAAAACACTCTGTGCGCAAGCGAAGTAAAGGCCTACCCATACATAATGCAGACGAAGCAGACCCTTACAGCCTCAGACAAGGAGCAAAGACAGGCTATGTCCGTCAAGATGCTGGAGAAGATTCAGGATATCTCAACTTTCCTTAAGCTTGTTTGGACCTCAGATGAAACTCACTTTTATCTTGAAAGAAAGGTAAACTCGAAGACAAATGTCTTTTAGGGGACCTCCAGACTAAATGAGGTAGCCACTAAGCTCCTACACTCTCCTAAGTGCACGGTATGGACTGCACTCTCAGCCAGAGGCATCATCGGACCATTCTTCTCCGAGAAATCTTGCGCCACAGTGACAGTCACCAAGGAGCAGTATATTGAGGTCCTCACACCCTTCAAGAGAGCGCTGCAAACCCTTTTCCCGTCGCTCTCACACCTCAAACCTCTCCAGAGATTGGCTGAAAGAGAACTTTGGTGGCCGTTTGATCAGTCTCAAGACTGATTTTGAGTGGGCACCACACAACTCAGACCTTAGACCTCCAGATTTCTTTCTCTGGAGATACCTTAAAGACAGAGTGTACACAAGGAGACCCGAGACCATCACGGAATTCAAAAAAGCCACCAAAGAGGAGATCAGAGCCATTAGTCGGTCGGTTTGTAAGGACGTCATGGACAACTTTGCGCTGTGCCTCAATAAATGCACAGAGCTAAATGGAGGTTATCTCGAACACGTACCCTAGAATAAAGAAAAAAAGTCTAAAGACTCTCATGTTTTGATGATATTTTTAATCACAATAAACCAATTATCACCAAAGTTTAATTCAATCCTTGTAGAAAATTAAGAAATGAGGCCTATCGAAAGTTTTGTCCGTTTTTGGGGGGGTAACCCTGTATTTGAAAGTGCACAGATATGCCTTGAGGTTATAGGTTTCTACCCAGTTTTATAATGTACCTATCTAGTTATATTGCTTCAATTTGAGTTATTTCGTTGATTGTGAAATACAATATATATATATATATATATATATATATATATATAGACACACATATTCGGCCACACTTCAAAACCTTTAAATGAAATTTCATTTTTTGATTATTTTTTATCATTATCAACATCACTAAGTCTATAATTTAAGAAGGGGATTTTTGGGGAGTATTTAAATAATAATTTCATCTTAGTTTGGTCATGAATGTTTTTTATCAAAGTTATTTATGATAATTCTTTTATATAAAAAAAAATAGTGAAGTTCAGAAATAAATATAAGTATCGAAATTTTGTGAATTTCTTAAACCCCAAGAAACACAAATGGTGAAGTTCAGAAAATTTATAAAAATTTAACCATGGCTGCTTTTTCTTAGATTTTAAATTTTAATCTTAGTAGCGAAGCGCAACCTTAAATTTAAAAATTTCATAAATTTATATTAGGTATTTGAAGACGAAATTTAGTTGGCTTACTTCACATGTGTTTGTTGCACTGCACAAAAGAATACAGAAATAACAGAAAAATTTAAAATAACTTCCTGCGTCAACTAATATCAGCTACACTTAAATTTTTAGATTTACACATATGATACCAAAGGCTATCAATTTTATGTATAAAACAAGAGGAGCAGCTTCGCCACTCCTCCTTGCAGAAGGAGTTTGCGCTTCGCTGGCAGACTGTCGGTCTCTGGCCAACGGCCTATCATGATTCTTTTTTTACCTCCATCTAACTTTGCTCTAATAATTTCCATGCCAAAATTTTAATAAATTTTCTGAACATCACTATTTCATTTTTTTGATATTATAAATGAAGTATTAGGAATAACTTTGCTAAAAAAGGTAAATATACTTAGGTAACAACCAAACTAAAAAAAAAATCTTATTCAAACCTTCAAAAAAGATCCTTCTTTAAATTAGGCTAAAGTCTCGAACAGCTTATCGAAAAACAATTCCGAGAGTTCAAATGAATTCGTTCAAAACGGTGTTCTTTTTCTCATGGAACTTCACCGGATCTACGTCACTGACACGTCACTCACCGCTAGATAAATTTTTAACTTTCCTTATAGATTTTTAGTCAGTGCTTTTTCGGGAGTGGCGCTATTCGTCAGTGTTTGTTTGTCCAGACTTAATATATCAAAATTAGTTACCTTTTTCGGAGATTTATTAAAGTTAGCAGAGTGTAAATCTTTTGTGTTTTTGCAGTATTACAATGTTATTAAAACTACTATAACGCGTAATGGCTGTGGTGAAAAATGTGAACTTACTCGCCCACCAAAATGTTTGAGTGTTGAAACAACCAGAAAAGTGGAAAGTTCGCGGAAACCAAAATATCTTACGTGATTGTACTTGCCCTAACTTTTACTTTTAGCTGTGAGGAAAAGGCCTTGCAAGCAATAAAAGTAACCGGAATTACTAAATGGAATGGTAAACTGGCTTAGTTTTATCGCGAGGTCTGCATTGTGACTGAACTGCAAGATTCTGCGTTTTTCACATCGTCGGTCGGGCCGAATAACGTTGTTAAAACAGACGAAAGTAAATTCGGCAAAAGAAAATTCCACCTGGGGCATCACGTAAACGGAGTTTGTGTTTGTGGAGTGGAGCGTGGATCAAGGGGAAGATTTTTGTTACAGTGGAAAAGAGAGATCAAGGGACTTTATTTAACATGATTAAATAACGTATTCATCCTGGTGCGATAATTGTTAGTGATTACTGGAAGGCATTAGATTTCCTTGAGAAAGAAGAATATAATCATTTGGCAGTTAATCACTCGCATTATTTAAAATCGTCAGTAAATGGGTCACATACGAACACAATAAAATCTATCTGTGGGCGATTAAAATATCACTCCCGAATTCCGGCCGCTATAAAAATCCCTTCGCAAAGTATCTCGCCATGTGTTTAGGAAGAATAAATACTACCGCTATTTATTCCCGGATTTCATCGACGCAATTACCAAAACCTATTAGGTATGTGGTGATGGGTTATTTTTAAACAGCTCTCCATTTCGCTTAGGTTCATGTTCTTTCGTTATTGGTTACGTTTGTTTAGGTGAGGTCATGATAATTTAGCTTAGCCTAGTTTAGTTTGGCTTATTTTTGGCTAGTTTAGTTTAAGTCGGGTTAAGTGTCGATAATTTTAATTGGTAATCTTTTACATTAGCGACTCGGGTGTTTTGGGTTGTTTTTCGCTCCAAATTGAACAATATCGCTGTGTTTTATCGTTCGTTATGTATTTGGTTTGTTTACTGGAATCCCATATATGTATTTGGTTATTCGCATATGTGTTTGGTTACTGGAAGCCGATATATGCATTTGGTTACTGGAAGCGGGTTTTGAGCCGTACTATGGGTAAAAGATTAGCTTTTAATTTACGATTGGTAAGGCCATATGATCAGTGATGTGCGGTGACTTTTTAAGATAAGAAAGCAATTCAAGTTTTACAAATATTTTTATTGAAGTAAATATGGTGTTTATTAAAAATAAGGGTAACACTTCAGTTTCGAGGCGCATGGTAGGTGGCGCTGTTTATAGTCTACAATTTTGGGCTACAATATATGTCTTATGACGTCAGACAGTAGCGTCAGATGTGAACAATTACGGCGTTATATTTTTATTTATATGAGTATATACTGGGGGGATGCGCCCCCCTAGACCTCCCAATTGATTGAAACTCAGGATCATCGCAGGGTGGTCCCTCCGCAGTAATATCTCCTCCACGAGCAGTCCCCTTGAATTTAATGTTTTTTTCCCCCAACAGCTTTTTACTGGAAGAAAAACCTAACCTAATGACAAACAATACTTACTTTTATAGGTTTCTTGGTTAGTTTATGCGCTTCTAAATAATCTAAAAGTTTTTCGCGGTCGTGCAAAATAAACCTCAATTCGAATAACGAAGAAGCACAACTAGAGCACGAAAAAGCCATAACGAAAGGGAAACAAATGCTAAGCGGATTCTATTTATAGCTACGACGTTGCCAGTAAGAATCTGTTATCGTTCACTGAAAAACAAAAAATACGAAAACCAAAAAAACAACAAAAATAAAACAATAAGAGACATCAAGAAACCTTACTTACCTTAGAAAAAACTATAAACGAGCAGAGGCGCAGATATTTAGTAAATAATACAAACCAAAAGTTACAAATCCCCAAAACAAAAAATATAACGCCGTAATTGGTCACATCTGAAGCTACCATCTGACGTCATAAGAGATATATTGTAGCCCCAAATTGTAGCCTACTAACAGCGCCACCTACCCTGCTCCCCAAATCTGAAATACTACCAAAATAAGTATAAAATTGTAAGCTACTCACTTCATTTAAATGTTTCTCTTTTAAATGTTATTTTTTTTAATTTATTTAAATTTTAAAATAGCTTCTGTAAGTATGCACAACCAGCTAGCCAAGATGTTCTATCTTATTGGCCTACATTGTATTTGCAAATGCAACTCTTTGTTTTGGAAGACAGATCGTTGGCGGAGGTCTACCTGTTTTAATAATAGTTTCTCCTACATTATAAAACATCGCAATCAACTTTTTTTAAATAAGTTTTCAATAATGCAATCGTATTTTCTCTCAATTTCCTTAGGGCTACTGATTTCAAAGATACAAAGGGTCCGCCAGAATCCCGGAAATATTAAAAAAATGCTTAAGATATAAAAGCTTAACCATACTAGAGTTTTTGCTATTTAGTTGCTTTCTTTCTCAGAACAAGTATTTAAATATAATCTAAAAATTTATTTAAGCTTCAGAGCATAATAATAGTTATGTCAGTGTGTTCCTAGATTCTGGCAGATGCAAGCAGATCATTGGAAAGCTAAATTTGCTTCGTTTTCCGTACACAAATAGGTAATTTTTTTTAATTCTAACACGGCATTGAAAGATCTAGATAAAAATCATAAAGCTCTAATGACTGTATATTATTGCTAAGAAAAGCAAAAAAAATTTTAAAGCATTCATTCCAAAGATCCATAAAGCTGAACTATTTTTGAAATTAAGAAAAACAAGGTTTGCTGACCCAAAAATCACGTGCCCTCACCTAATCTGATTTATGTCCTTACGACTTTGGAAACTTTCAATAATCTCCGGAGTAACCTTGGGAGCACCTTGGCAACTATATCATTCGAAATATAATGTAAAACAACATAAGGGTTTCAAACTTCGTTAGGATGGTCGGAAGGGTTATTATGTTATTTCCAAATGAAAATAATTTCCTGGCTAACCTTTGGAGGACTTTGGCAATTATGTCATTCGAAAGAGAATGTAAAACAAAATAAGAGTTTCAAATTTCGTTAGGATCTGCCATTCAGTTATGATTTATTGCCAAAACAATAGAATTCCTGGGTTAACATGGGAGGACTTTGCCAATTGTATCATTCGAAAGAGTGTAAAACAACATAAGGGTTTCAAATTGCGTTAGAATTGGCTGAATTGTTACAATGTTACTAAAAAAAAAGCAAAACGTGGACCGACCGACCAATCGACATAGTGAGATGTAGTCTCTCACGCGACTAAAAAGTCACAAATTACTAAAAGCTCATTAAAAAGCAGAACTAAATTATAGTAAAACCAGGCAATGGCTTTGCCCCCCCCCCCCCACAGGTGGAGCTTGCGCTTCGCTACTAAAATTAGAATTTAAAATCTTTAAAAAAGCAGCCATGGTTAAATTTATATAAATTTTTTGAACTTCGCCAATTAAATTTTTTTTTACAAAGGAACTACAGGGTGTGGCAGAATTACACTTTTTTTCAGATACAGTCATCAAGCAATATGGTTTGTCATTAGCGAATTGGAAACATCATTGGCACTTACACAAGTTTATTAGCAACACATAGGTGAAAGTTTAAAATGTGGGAGGTATTTCTGCCGCACCCTGTATATATTACCATGTTTGGATTGTAATTTATTCTATGTAAATCAAACTTCTAAAAATATCTTTGTAAGAATTAAGCCACATCAAAATGCAGTATCTAAGGGATGTACAAATAATGCTTTGGCCATCCATAGGGTTAAGATTGGTCACCAGATTAACTGGTCAAAAGCAGATACTATAATGCATATAAATGATTTTATTACCAAAAATATCTTTGAATCGTTCCTAATCTCCAGCACAAAGGAGAGAAATGTAAATATTAGCTCCGGTTTGTTTTCTTTAGATCCAATCCTATCTTGATTCTTCAAATCACACTTATCAGAGATCATAAAAAAAATCTGACCATCTAATTTCATAGGGAAAACATTGCTTTGTATAAATACAGTGTATCTCTATAGTTAGTTTGAAAATGTTATTAAGAAAACAGAAGTGCTAGCTCTAATCAATCTTTATTTTTTTCCTACGTAGTACAAATAAATATATATATATATATATATATATATATATATATATATATATATATATATATATATATATATATATATATATATATATATATATATATATATATATATATATATATATATATATATATATATATATATATATAAATGCTGAGTTGCTATCCAAGTTTCTCTTTTTCTATCTTCCCTCAGTTTTAAAGGAAAGAGGCTTGGTTTCAGTGAAAATGTCGTTTGATTAACCAAGGATTTAATTTCTGGCCGCTGATTAGACCCTTTGTGTCACCCGAGGAAAACGGACGGTGACCAGGAGATAAATACTTTCTCTCACAGAAAACTTGCAGTATTTCCCATTTCAGATTTTAAAGCAAAATATAAAAATTAATGAAACTATATTAAATATTTCTCTAAATCGAACTTAATGCGTATCAATCTGTCAAAGGTGCATATTATATATATATATATATATATATATATATATATATATATATAGATATAGATATAGATATAGATATAGATATAGATATAGATATAGATATAGATATAGATATAGATATAGATATAGATATAGATATAGATATAGATATAGATATATATAGATATATAGATATATAGATATATAGATTTATAGATTTATAGATTTATAGATAGATATATAGATAGATAGATAGATAGATAGATAGATAGATAGATAGATATATATATATATATATATAGATATATATATATATATATAGATATATATATATATATATAGATATATATATATAGATATATATAGATATATATAGATATATATATATATATATATATATATATATATATATATATATATATATATATATATATATATATATATATATATATATATATATAACATTTTGTTTGGGGAAAATTAATTTGAAAATAATTTTTTCGAATAATTTAGAAATAGGTTCACTATTTAATGTAAAGGACTTGCTCCCGTGTAGCCTGCGCGGTGGTGTAGTATATTTATTTACATGTCCACGGTCTCGTAGAGGCAATTATGTCGGTAGTACACTGCGCTCGTTACACGCTCGTGCTTGTTCTCACCTTGGTAACCCCTTTACCCGCAAGGAATCCTTCCCCGTTCGGGGTCATATTATCCTTTGCAAAACCGATGCCACCATTAATAATTTTTAAATTATAGATTCTTCCAATGATATAATAATCCTACGAATAATTAAATGCATTCATATTAAGACCCTTAGACCCTCTATCAACAATGATGTATCCGCCTTCCCTTTCCGTGTCTTATAATAACCAACCAATTATTATACCTCTATACCTCGTCCTTCTTCATTGTTTCTTGCTCTTCATTGCTTTAGTCGTGTTTCTACAAATTGTGTGACAGTTAAGATTTCAATTTATTAAAAATGAAATTAAAAATGTTGTGCACTTAGCTGTTCATAAATTTGCATCCGCCCCTCTCCCCCTATGCTCACAATTTCTCAATCCTTGCTTAAATAATTAACTATTTATGATTTATCACTATAAAATGTAAATATGTATATACATGTATATTCATATATAATTGTACCTTCCAGTTCTAATTAATATTAATGTTAATGTTTTGCAATTTAAAGCTAATTCTATTTTTGTTTAATTAATTTATCCGGCCAGAAGATGAGCGCATGTCTTTGCTCGAAATGTAGCCAGAAGAAATAAAGAACAAATACCGTCATTCTCTTTGCTATTGGATTCTTACTCCAGAATATATATATATATATATATATATATATATATATATATATATATATATATATATATATATATATATATATATATATATATATATATATAATTAAGTAAAAGGCCATGTTGTATGCAGGTTCTTTTGAAGACCGCAGCTGTGGCAGCATTATTAATTTTAACTTGTATTTTCTTAATATTTCTTACAAGTTTTTTAACGTGGTCTTCGATGCGAAAAAAAACTTTCGCGAATGTCATTATTTATTCCTAGACGCCTTTCGACCGTGTTAGGCCGTCTTCAGGCAATGCAAAGAAATGGAATTATTCTTACGTCTTGCAAAAGGGTAGAAGTTAAAATATATAATTAGAGTAGAGTGGATAGGAGGTGCTAAGGTAAAGTGGTGAAAGGGAATGAGTATGAGATATTACAGCTTGCTGGGTGACCAGCCATCTCTTGTTCCTTATTTATTATCGTTTTATTATGCATGTATTTTATTTATTTAATTTTTTTATTATATTTTTTAATTTATTTTCAAGGCTCTCAAGCCTCTACCCCGTAAGGTGCGCGGCGATTTGCCATCCTGGCTGCCGTGCTGACGGGATCCAGCGCTCCGTCTGGCCCACCTTAGCCTCTCTTCCTTCCTTCAAAACAATTGTTTCCTCTCTTTTCACACAACCTCTCCCACAATTTTCTCTGGTCAGCCTCTAATTTCACAGGGTAGATGCTGAACTTCCTTTCAGCCAACCGTCGCGCATCGGGGCTGAGGGGGTGGGGGACAATGTTCCCTAACCCCTGAGCTCCGGTCTGGGGTGGCTGGTTTTTAACAACCTGCTTTATCCCCACCCATACCTTCCTCACATCCCTTTTCCTCTCCTCTTCACAATCTATATATTTTAGGCCGTGGTCAAGGTGGAGCCGCCATGCCGATGGACTGCCAGGCCCCCAGGCGGGAGGGGTGGTCCCAAATGGCGGCGCCTGGCTCTGCCGGGCTTGTAAGCACATCTCGCAGTGCGGGCTACTGCGAGAGGTGTGCGCTATTGCATCCCGTGTTGAAAAAAGGGTCACCATGCCCAATGATGAAGACCAAAAAAAAAAACCTCAACCTCCAACTTTCCATGAAACATCAACGGAGCCGCCCTCGGACAGCTCCAGCAAAAAAATGGAGGTCCCCCTCCCTGTGCTTGCACAGGGGACCCTCCATATTTCTCTAACCAGAGAGTAGGCTTACTCCTCTCCTTTACCTACGGGTGCAGGGGACTCCCCCTCACCCCCTTCTCTGGAGGTGCTTTCGGGCACCTCCCTTTTCCCAGCGGCAGTCCCATCATTTCTTTCCAAGGGGACTGCCAAGAAAGCCAGCAGGCAGCCCATAGCCAGCCGCTCCCCATCGAAGCGGCTCGGTAGGGCAAACCCCCTTAGGGGGGAGAGGGAAGCCAGACCCCTTCGGTCGCTTCCCTCAAAAGACCTGCTGGCAAGATTTTTAAACCTTGCCGGGGTCAAGGCCTGTGCCTCCCCACACAAGACTGGCGACACTGCCAAGGGGACCTGCGATGTCCTGGGAGGGGATGGCCAACTGGAGGCCCCTCCTGTGATAGACATGGTCCTTGAGGAGACCCAGCCTGAGACGGTAGGGCTTTCTATGGGGGGAAATTCAGGCTCGGCGCCAAGCACCGAACCCGAATCCGCCCCTATGCAAGGTCCTCCTCAAATGGCTAAGGGCTCCGAGGCAGTAAAAGGAGGGGAGGGATCTCCTCCGACAGGTGCCCCTGCTCCTACCAGGACCTTCTACATTTTAGAGAAGGACCTGGCTGAGGCCGGTCCATCTGGCCTGGGGGCTTCTGCCGGCGGAGGTGAGAAGCGGGTTCATTCCCTGCGCTTCTCTCCAAAAAAGAAAAGGACGAAAAAGACTAAAAAGACGAAAAAGACTCGGGGCTCCTCTCCATCCGCGGGGGCTGTTGGGACGGATGGGTCTGCTGCCACTTTGGTAGGCGACCAAGCCAAGATCAGCATATCCGGCCCCTCTACCCCCTCATGTGCGGAGCCCCTGACCAAGATTAACACCAAGAGTGAACAGGGCGGAGCCTCGATGACATCGGGGCCCGTCATTTAGAGGTTACCTGGCGTTTTCGAGCCCGCTGGCTTTAAACGCTTCCTCGTTTTTCGCTCCACTGATGGCACCACGTTGTCCAAGGGCAACATGAACCATCAGAGGAGAGGATTAGCTAGTGCAATTGGTAGAGAGCCGAAAGTGACCCGTTTCTCGGATGGCAGCCTTCTGGCGAATGCGGCGAATCCCGCCGAGGCGGCCAAGATAAGTGCTCTTCGGACACTTCATGGCACCCCGGTGAGTGTGACGCCGCACTCTACCATGAACTTCGTGAAAGGAGTAGTTTATGCGAGGGAACTCATTGACTACTCCATTGAGGACATCACCCTAGAGCTGGCCGACCATGGGGTGGTGAAGGTCGAACGTGTGATTAGAAAACATGGAGGGGCTTCGAGACCCACCCCTACACTCTTCGTCACGTTCGACTGTGACAAGCTCCCTGAGTCGGTGCGTGCCGGTTGGTACCGCTACCGCGTGAAGGCATTCGTGCCACTGCCGCGGCAGTGCTATTACTGTCACCGCTTCGGCCATACGAATCGCTCATGTAGACGTGCAAAGTCAGGGTCACCCGAATTCTGTGTAAATTGCTCCAAGGTCGTACACGATAAGTCCAAATCGTGTGTGGCCAAGTGTGTCAATAGCAGGGAGCCGCACCCTGCTTCTTCGAAGCAATGTGGTGCATATCTCCTGGAGAAAGAAATCCTGGCCGTTCAGGCCCAGGATAGACTCTCATTTCGCGAGGCAAAGGACTTGGTTCTGGCGCGCCCGGCTCTGCCTGGGACGTCATATGCCTCAATAGTTAGAAAGGCATCCTCTGCTCCTGGCCCATCCAGGCCAACGAGCACGGTTGTTTCCGCGCCCATTCGGAGCCCTTCTGCGGGCTCTACCTAACCCGGGCGCTCCCCTGGTAAAGCTGGCGGCAAAAAGGGTTCATACCCAGCCCCGGCTAAAACCAGGGCTCCCCCCCTCTTCCCCCAGCGTGACGGTTTCCCTTAAGGCGAAACGGCCACGCGCCTCCACCGAGTCGTTAGACTCACAGGAGGCAACACCCCTGAAGATGGTCGCTAGGCCATCTTCGGGGGTTCCTAAAGCTGTCCCCCGAAAGGAGGACAGCAACAAAGGAGCTTCGGCTCCTTCGCCCACGCCCCGAGGTGGAGCAAGTGGCTCGGAGACGGTGGTTCCTCGAAAAGAGGGCTCCCCGCATCCGAAGCCGCAGCGTTCGCCTAAGGTTTCGAGGCGGAGGAAGGAAAAGACTCGCATGGCGAGCCCAACCTCCCCCAATAAGTCCTCGAAGGCGACAGCGCCTCCAGCGCTTTGTCCGGCCAACAGCGCCCGGAGTTCTTCCCCCGGGAAGCGTACGGCCATTCCCGTGAGGGTCTTCAGTTCGAGGAGGGCCCCCTCATCTCCTCCGAGCTAGGCCTGGAGGGCATATTCCTTCAATGGAATTGCCGTGGACTCCGGACAAGCTGGGAGGAGCTGCGGAGGCTCGTCTCGTCCCGCTTCCCGTTAGCTATCTTTTTGCAGGACACCATGCTAGGTGCGTGCCCCCTGCCCGCCCTCCCGGGGTACAAGGGTCTTGCGACCCCTCACCTGCGGGATGGCCGAACTGGGGGATGCGCGGTTTACACCCGGCATGATGTCTCCGTTCTTCCTTTCTCTTTAGATACCTCCTTTCAGGCAGTGGCTGTGCAGCTGCACCTGGATAGGAGGTATACTATCATTTTTGCGTACATTCCACCGTCATCTGACTTCGACGCAGGGGACTTCCGCCGCGTCGTGGCACGGTTGCCGAGGCCCTATCTCTTGCTTGGAGATCTGAACGGCAGGCATCCTTTCTGGAGAGATAATTCCATAAATCCCAGGGGACAAGTCCTTGCCGATCTGATCCAAGAGCTTGAGATGGGTGTCCTAAACGTGGATGAGTTTACGCATCACTGTCCGTAAACCGCCTTACTTTCTTGCTTTGACCTATCTTTGTGCTCTTCGGATGCACAGCCTGATTTTGATTGGGGGGTGGTCGGAGACTTCCATGGTAGTGATCACTCTCCCATTCAAATATCATTTCCAAGGCAACTGCTGCCTGAGAGACCACCTCGGTGGTGCTTGGCGCGGGCGCGGTGGCCTGAATTTCAGGAAATGACTAAATTCTCTATCTCAGTCGAGGAGTTTAGGTCGGTAGATGGGGCCGTTGAGTTCTTCTCCGGCAACCTCATCGCCGTGGGCCTGAATACTATCCCTAGGACGTCTGGCTGTTTTGCACGCCGACCACTCCCATGGTGGTCGGCCGAGTGTGAGACGGCCCTCAAACAGAAGCGTTATGCCTACACGCGCTATAAGCGCCGCCCGAACGATTTCACTGTCGCTCAATTTCGTCGGGCTAGGGCTAGGTTCCTGTATATTTCGAAGCACGCCCGCCGCCCTTTTTGGCGGGCATACGTGTCTTCACTTAACGGGAAGACCCCTTTAGCTGAGGTGTGGAAGCGAGTCAAAAGGATTCGGGGCAAGTTCTCGCAGGACCCCCCTCCCGTTCTCCAGGAGAATGGGACCGCAATCTCGGACCCCGCGTCCGTGGCGGAATCCTTCGCGACCGCTTTTTCTGCATTCTCTAGCCGTGATGCTGCTCCGCCAGCATTCAATGCACGTCGTGATGTCGCGGAAGGCTGCCGGCTGGACTTTACCTCCAGAGGCGGAGAACCCTTCAACGACAAGTTTACTGTAAGCAAGTTGCGTTCTGCTCTCGCTTCGTGCGCGGACACCACCCATGGTCCGGACGATGTCCCGTACGCCGAGCTTCGACACCTAGGTGAGCAAGGCATGGCCTTTCTGTTAGATTTGTTCAACAGGATCTGGGTGGAAGGTCTTCTCCCAGACTCCTGACGAATCACTACTGTGCTTGCCTTTCGCAAAGCGGGGAGAGATCACTCTACTCCGACCGGTTTCCGCCCAATCTCTCTAACCTTTTGCGTGTGCAAGTTGATGGAGAAATTGGCAAATGTTAGATTAGCCTTTTTCCTGGACAGCGGAGGCCATCTGTCTTCCGCACAGTGCGGCTTTCGCAAGTTCCACTCCACGTCGGATGCTCTGCTCCGACTGGAAAATGCCGTCTGCGAGGCTTTCCTTCTTAGACAGCACTACGCCAGGGTGTTTTTCGATCTGGAGAAGGCCTATGATAACCGCATGGCGATACGGTATCATGGAGACTCTCCACACGATGGGGGCGAGGGGACGCCTCCCAATTTTTATATCTGAATTTTTGAGAGATCGTCGATTCCGCGTACGGGTGGGGGGAGCCCTCTCCGGCCCAAAGGAGCAGGAAGAGGGTGTCCCGCAGGGAAGTGTCCTCAGTGTCACACTCTTTGCCCCCTGAGCATCAACGGCATCACCTCGGTGCTGCCGGAAGATGTTCTCGCTACGCTCTACGTGGACGACCTTTCGATCTCTTTTGGCACGGCCCAGATGCCAACTCTGGAGCGTCGACTCCAACAGCCATTGAACCGCGTCTCTCGCTATGCCGAAGCGCACAGGTTTTGGTTTTCCTTGGCCAAGACTAAGGTGGTGCAATACTGCCGCCATCGACGGCTTCAGCCCGACCCAGATTTGTTTCCTAAAGGGGTGCGCATGGATGTGGTTGAGTCGCACCGTTTCCTTGGTCTTGTATTCGACTGACGCCTCACCTGGGAGGCTCATATTCGCAGCCTTAGGGTCTCTTGTACCCGCGCCATGGACATTCTCCGTTCCGTGACGTTCAGCGCTTGGGGCGCTGATAGGGCTACCGCCTTACTTTTTTATCGATCCTTTGTTCGCTCGAAGCTCGACTACGGATGCGAGTTTTATGCATCGGCAGCCGAGCGTTTATTGCGGAAGGTGGATTCGATCCACCCCACCGGCCTTCGCCTTGCGACCGGTGCCTTCCGCACTATCCCTTCGAGAGCCTATTGGTCGATAGTGGGGAGATGCCACTCGCTCTGCGCCGGGTGTAGTGTATCATTTGACTGTAGGCGCAAGCCCGGCGCCTCCCTCAGTCGCCAACAGCTCTCACTGCATCCGCAGCTGATCTCGATGGTACCTATGCCGTTGAGAGACGCCAGTCATACCCTAAGCCTTTTAGGTTTAGGGCCAGGAAACTCCTTCGAGAGGTAGATATCGCTTTCGGGCCGGTGGCGCCCCTGGTTTTGCCCAGGACGCCACCCTGGATGGTACCACATTTGGCTATTTGTCGCCACGCCTCTGTTCCTAAAGCTTGTACTGCGCCGGGAGTATTGCGTTCGACCTTTTTGGAGCACACATCGTGTCACGCTGGAACCGTGCCAGTGTATACGGATGGCTCCAAGTCCCCAGAGGGGGTCGGCTTCCACGCCGTATCCCCTCTGTTTGAACTCAGCGGGGCTCTACCAGGCGCTGCGTCTGTCTTCACGGCCGAGCTGGTGGCAATACACCACTCGGTACGGGAGATTACGCGACGTGCCCGGTTCGGAGACCGGATTGTGATCTATAGCGACTCACAAAGCGCCCTGAGTGCTCTCGGGGCATTGGAATCTCCGCATCCCCTGGTTCGCGATATCCGTGACGCCATGGTTTTGGCGAGCCGGGCAGATGTCGAGATTATCTTCTGCTGGGTTCCTGGACATGTATGAATTGCGGGGAATGAGCGCGCCGATGAGGGCGCCAAAGAGTCCGCGAGGACTCTGCGACCGGACCAGCGTTTCGCTCTTCCTCACACCGACTACATGGCAGGAATACGGGCAGCTCTTCGGACTGCTTGGCAAAGAAGATGGGAGACGGTCGAAGGGAACTTAAAGTTGCGTGCCATTGCGCCGCAACTGTTCCCATGGACCTATCCCCCAATACCGCGGCGGCTTCAGGTTGCTTTCTGTCGTCTTCGAATCGGACACACTCGTGTGACGCATCGCTACTTGATGGAGCGCTCGCATGCGCCCTATTGCAACAACTGCGTCGTCCCCGAGACGGTTCGGCATATTCTTGTCGAATGTCCCAGTCTGGGTGATCTTCGCGCACGATACCTGTCTCGGTACCGGGATGGGCGGGGTCGCTACCGCCTGTCCCTTGTACTCGGGACGAGTGCGTGCACCATGACTGGTGGACTTATTGACTTTTGGGGGGAGGCCGGCCTTCTCTCTTTCATTTAACCCGGTTTTATTGTTGTTGTTGTTTTTGTTATCGTTTTTGTTATTGCTTTGTTATTGTTATTTCTTTTTATTGTTGTTTCCTGTTTAATTTTTTTGAAGTAGCCTAGAACTAGGCTGTTTGTTTACGGCAACTTATGCCTAGGTCGGCAGTCGCCAGATAGCCCCTTAATAAAAAAAAAAAAAAAAAAAATCTCACGCCTCTATTGTTCTTTGTTGTTTTTTGTGTATTTTGTTTTTGTTTTTTAGTGTACAGTTGTTTGGTCAATATTTTACCTAAACATTGTTGCCGGATTGACCCCGGCTATCGGTTTCCCGCTTCTAAAATTTCCTCCATTGTTCCTCCGATAATTAATGGGGATCTCCAATTTTCTATTTTCTTCTTCGTTTAGAAGTTCTTCAGGTTTTTCCCATATTTTCGTAGCTCTTTTGTGAAGAATTGTGTTAATTGGTTCTAAATTAATATCTTGTTGTAGATCTTGTTGTCTCCATTGTTCTCTTCTTCTCGTATTTGTTATTAACAATATTCCTTTGTTTTGCACCCTTTGAAACTTGACGGTGTTGGTCTTATGTAGGGCATTGAGAGGTATTGTTGGATACAGAAATACCGATCTGCATAATGCATTATTAATTTTAATTTGGTTTATTGTGTACAAATTTTTGAGTTGAAACAATTTTGTGGGATTGTATTTTACTAGGTTTATTCTTTCATTGATATATTTTATATATCCTTTGGAAGTTATTTTTAGCCCGAGAACTTTGCCCTCTTGTTTGTATCGATATGTCTTTTCTTCGACAACTACTCGCGATGTTTTGCGACTTCCCACTGGTACAATTATAAACTTGTCTGGATTAATTCTGATTTTCCATTTCTTTTCATAGTTGTTAAAATTTTCTATTTCTGCTACAGTTATTCTAGCCATCGTGGTTGGATGCCTATAATGACTTTTGGTGATTATAGAGATATCATACGCGAGTTGTATATATAAAGTACTTTCGAAAAAAGGCTCTGTATATGCTATATAGTAACGGACTAAGGCATCCTCCTTGAGGGACTCTCTGATGTAGTTCGAATTTGGGTCCCCGGTAGTCTTCTCTTTCGATATATGCTTTGCGATCTGTTACGTAATGGCACAAACATTTAGTTAAAATTCTGGGAAGTCCTAGCCTTTTAATCTTATATTTAATTCCAGTCCGCCATACCTTGTCAAATGCTTTATGTACGTCTCTTAGTACAAGGTTTGTTTCTTTTTTCGTATTTAGCCTTTGCGATCGCTTCAACAAGTATTGCCAGTGCTGTTTCGGTTCTCTTTTCCTAAACCCGTGTTAGTGTTGTGGAATTGAATTGTTAGCCTCGAGCAGTTGGCTGTTTTCTATTCCCTCTTAACATGTTGATTTTTTGCCAAAACTTGGTTGGGTTTAATTCCTCGTCTATCTTCTCCCTTTGCTGGTCCCATCTGGCGCTCCTTTCTGCCAAAATTGCTACTCTTAGTTTGTTTTTAATGTTGAGACGTTCTATCGCCTCTAAGTGAACCAGTTTTTTCTATTCTATCTCTTAAGTTTTAAGTTTTTTCTAGTTCTGTAATTAATGGAGCACGGACATGGTGTAATAAGGTTCTAAATATTGTTCTTGGGATATGTAATGCATCTGCTTCGATTAGTGCCTTCATTAATTTATGGATAGCTTCATCTGTTTCTTCGAGAGTAGCTTCGCTTAGATCTGGTTGTTGAAAGTTTTCTAGATATTCGACGTATCCACGCCAGTTTGCATTTTGGTAATTTTTCCTGATAGGTCATTGAACTTATATAGGATCGGCTGAAATTTTTACGACCACCATTTTATGGTCGCTAGTAGACGGTGGGCCTCTTTCTATTAGATAGTTATAGCGAAATCTAGGGGACGCGAGTACGATGTCCGGTTTTGTTGCCCTTGATCTTCCTATATGTTTGAAAGTCCGGACCTATTATTTCTATTATTCCTTTCCATTAGTAAATCCAGATTTTTTCCTTCATTATAGAAGTTCCTAGTATACCCTGAGGTTCTCGTGCATGCATTCAGATGTCCCATGAAGAGGACTTTGTCGTTTTGCCCAAATATCTCCATAAAGTTCTGCATGTGTAAATATCTTCTGCTTGGGGGTTGGTATCCCGTCATAATATATATGTTGCCTGTTTTCGTTTTGAGTTTAATAGCTGAGTATGCTTATTCGAGTTCTTTTAACCTAGTAAATTTTAATCCCTTCTTTACGGCCATAGCTACCCCATCAAAGTTTACATCTGTGGTGGTTTTATATTATATTGTATAGTTGTATATGTTGATGGGGGTAGTTTCTGGATTTATATTTATTTCGTTCAATATAATAATGTCTGGGTCTAACTTTAAATACGAATTACAAAGTGAATGTCTCTTTACATCCCATCCCGCTATGTTATGACATATTATTTTTAGTTTTCGTTTGATTTTGTGATATTTTATTGTTCCAGTGAGTGCCTTTTCTCCATCTTCTTTAGCTCTCATCGGCAGATGGTTTTTGTTCTTCCACAACGTTTCTTTTTTAATTCCTCCTTTTTGAATTTGTAGCACATTTCTTTAGTAATCTTGATACCTCCGATTCTGATGAATCTATTTATTTCGTTGTCCGAGTGAGGGCCTTCAAATTCATATTTATACATTCCTTTTTTTTTTTATTCCAAGTATGATTTATTTTGTATTTCCTATAGGGATTCGTATATCTTCTGGAGCGTAGAACCTTATGTTCAATCCTGTTTCTTCTACGTTGTCTTTTTTTGCCTGACATTGGTAAATCTTGTTTCTTGTTTCTTCTTCTTCCGTCGTTTCTTCTTTTTGTTGGATTTCTGAGCAGCTAGCAATATTCGTTCGTTGTTTCACATGCATTTTTTCTTCTGGTATTTGGTTGGTCATCTGTCTGATCCTTGGGTCTCGCTGTACTCCCTGGTTTATACTTTTCATCCCCGTAAGGTGCGCGGCGATTAGCCATCCTGGCCGCCGTGCTGACGGGCCTCAGCACCCCGTCCGAACCCAACTTAGCCTCTTCTTCTTCCTTTAAAACACTTGTTTTCTTGTTTCTCATACAACCTCTCCCACAACTTTCTCTGGTCAGCCTGTAATTTAACAAGGTAGATGCTGACATTCTTCTCAGTCAACCGTCCCGGATCGGGGCTGAGGGGGAGGGGACAATGTCCCCTAAGCCCTGAGCTCCGGTCTGGGGTGATTGGTTTTTAACAACCTGCTTCATCCCCACCAATACCTTCCTCACATCCCTTTTCCTCTTCTCTTAACAATCTAAAAAATTTTTACGCCGTGTCGAAGGTGGAGCCGCCATGCAGATAGATTGCCAGGCCACCAGGCGGGAGGGGTGGTCCCAAATTGCGGCGCCTGGCACTGCCGGGCTTGTAAGCACCTCTTGCAGTGCGGGCAACTGGGAGAGGTGATGAGCTATTGCGTCCCGTAGCAGAAAGAGGGTTACCATCCTCAATGATGATAAAAAAACAATCTCCCTCTAATTCCCCCTTGCTCATCGACGGAGCCGCCCTCGTGCAGCTCTACCAAAAAATGAAGGTCCACCCCCTGTCCGAAGAGGAGGCTTACTCCTCTCCTACGCCTACAAGTGAAGGGGACTCCCCCTCACCCCCTTCTCTAGAGGTGCTTTGAGGCACCTCCCTATTCCCAGCGGCAGTCCCTCCTTTTCTGTCTGTCTAAGGGGACTGCCAAGAAAGCCAGCAGGCAGCCCATTGCCGACCGCCCCTCGTGCAAGCGGCTCGGTTTAAGCAAACCCCCTTAGGGAGGAGAGGGAAGCCAGGCCCCTTCGGTCGCTCCCCTCAAAAGACCTGCTGGCAAGAATATTAAACCTTGCCGGGGTCAAGGCCTGTGCCTCCCCACTAAAGACTTATGACGCTGCTAAGGGGACATGCGTTGTCCTGGGAGGGGGATAGCCAACTGGAAGCCCCTCCTGTGATAGACATGGTCCTTGAGAAAAACCAGCCTCAGACGGTAGGGCCTTCCATGGGGGATAATTCGGGCTCGGCGCCAAGCAACAAACCCGAATCCGCCCCTATGCAAGGTCCTCCTCAAACGGCTGGGGATTCTCAGGCAGTACAAGAAAAGGAGGGAACTCCTCCGGATGATGCCCCTGCGACCACCAAGACCTTCTACATTTAAGAAAAGGAACTGGCTGAGGCCGGTCCATCTGGCCTCGGGGCTTCCCCTAGGGGGGAAAAAAGCTGGTTCATTCCCCGCCCTCATCGCCAAAAAAAAGGACGAAAAAGACCAAAAAGACGAAGAAGACTCGGGGCTCCTCTCCATCCGCGGGGGCTACGGGGACGGATGGGTCTGCTGCTACTTTGGCAAGCGACCAAGCCAAGATCGGCACATCCAGCCCCTCTGCCCCGCCAGGTACGGAGCTCCTGACCATAAAAAAGACCAAAAGTGCAGAGGGCGAAGCCTCGATGACATCGGGGCCCCTCCTTCAGAGGTTACCTGGCGTTTTCGAGCTCGCTGGCTTCAAACGCTTCCTCGTTATTCGCTCCACTGCTGGCACTATGTTGTCCAAGGGCAACATGATCCATCAGAGGAGAAGAAAAGCTAGTGCAATTGGTAGAGACTTGAAGGTGACCCGTTGCTCGGACGGGAGCCTTCTGGCGAATGCGGCGAATCCCGCCGAGACGGCCAAGATAAGGGCTCTTCGGACACTTCATGGCACCCCGGGGAGTGTGACGCCGCACTCTACCATCAACTTTGTGAAAGAAGTAGTTTATGCGAGGGAACTCGTTGACTAGTCCATTGAGGACATCAACCTAGAGCTGGCCGACCATGGGGCAGTCAAGGTCAAACGTGTGATGAGAAAACAGGGAGGGGCCTCGAGACTCACCCATACACTCTTCGTCACGTTCGACTGTGACCAACTCTCTGAGTCGGTGCGTGCCGGTTGGTACCGCTACCGCGTGAAGGCATTCGTGCCACTGCCGCGGCAGGGCTATTTCTGTCAACGCTTCGGTCATACGAATCACTCATGTAGACGTGCAAAGTCGGGGTCACCCGAAGTCTGTGTAAATTGCTCCAAGGTCGTACACGATAAGTCCAAATCGTGTGTGGCCAAGTGTGTCAATTGCGGAGAGCCGCACCTTGCTTCTTTAAGGCAATTTGGTGCATATCTTCTTTAGAAGGAAATCCTGGCCGTTCAGGCCAAGGATCGACTCTCATTCCACTAGGCAAAGGACGTGCTCCTGGCGCGCCCGGCTCTGCCTGAGATGTCATATGCCTCAATAGTTTGAAAGGCACCCTCTGCTCCTGGCCCATCCAGGCCAACGATCACGGTTGTTTCCGCGCCCATTCGGAGCCCTTCTGCCGGCTCTACCCAACCCGGGCGCTCCCCTGGTAAAGTTGGCGGCAAAAAGGGTTCATACCCTGCCCCGGCTAAAACCAGGGCTCCCCCCTCTTCCCCCAGTATGACCGTTTACCGGTAGGCGAAACGGCCATGCGCCTCCACCGAGTCGTTAGACTCACAGGAGGCAACACCCCTGAAGATGGTGGCTAGGCCATCTTCGGGGGTTCCTAAAGCTGTCCCCCGAAAGGAGGACAGCAACAAAGGAGTTTTGGCTCCTTCGCCCACGCCCTGATGTGTGGCGGGTGGCAGGGAGACGGTGATTCCTCGAAAAGAAGGCCCCCCGCCTCCGAAGCCGCAACGCCCGCCTAAGGTTTCGAGGGCGAAGGGAGGAAAAGACTCGCATTGCGAGCCCCCCCCCCCCCAATAAGTTCTAGAAGGCGAGAGCGCCTTCAGCGCTTTGTTTGGCCAACAGCAACCGGGGTTCTGCCCCCGGGAAGCGTACGGCCATTTCCGTGAGGGTCTTCAATTCGAGGACGGCCCCCGCGTCTCCTCCGAGCTATGCCTGGAGGGCATATTCCTTCAATGGAATTGCCGAGGACTCCGAGCCAACTGGGAGGAGCTGCGGAGGCTCGCCTCGTCCCGTTCCCCATAGCTATTTTTATGCAGGAGACCATGCTAGGTGCGTGCCCCCTGCCTGCCCTCCTGGGGTATATGGTTCTTGCGACCCCACCACCGCGGGATGGCCGGGCTGGGGGATACGTGGTTTACACCAGGCATGTTTTCTCCGTTCTTCCTTTCTCTTTAGATACTTCCTTTCAGGCAGTGGCTGTGCAGCTGCACCTGGATAGAAGGTATACTATCATTTTTGCATACATTCCACCGTCATCTGACTTCGACGCAGGGGACTCTTGCCGCGTCGTGGCACGGTTGCCGAGGCCCTATCTCTTGCTTGGAGATCTGAACGGCAGGCATCCTTTCTGGAGAGATAACTCCATAAATCCCAGGGGACAAGTCCTTGCCGATCTGATCCAAGAGCTTGAGATGGGTGTCCTAAACGTGGATGAGTTTACGCATCACTGTCCGTAAACCGCCTTATTTTCTTGCTTTAAACCTATCTTTGTGCTCTTCGGATGCACAGCCTGATTTTGATTGGGGGGTGGTCGGAGACTTCCATGGTAGTGATCACTTTCCCATTCAAATATCATTTCCAAGGCAACTGCCGCCTGAGAGACCACCTCGGTGGTGCTTGGCGCGGGCGCGGTGGCCTGCATTTCAGGAAATGACTGAATTCTCTATCTCAGTCGAGGAGTTTAGGTCGGTAGATGAGGCCGTTGAGTTCTTCTCCGGCAAAGCTCATCGCCGTGGGCCTGACTACTATTCCTAGGACGTCTGGCTGTTTTGCACGCCGACCACTCCTATAGTGGTCGGCCAAGTGTGAGACGGCCCTCAAACAGAAGCGCTATGCCTACATGCGCTATAAGCGCCGCCCGAACGATTTCACTGTCGCTGAATTTCGTCGGGTAACGGCAGGGTTCCGGTATATTTCGAAGCACGCTCGCCGCTCTTCTTGGCTGGCATACGTGTCTTCACTTAACGTGAAGACCCCTTTAGCTGAGGAGTGGAAGCGAGTCAGAAGGATTCGGAGCAAGTTCTCGCAGGACCCCCCTCCCTTTCTCCAGGAGAATGGGACCACAATCTCGGACCCCGCGTTCGTATGGGAATCCTTAGCGACCGCTTTTTTCGCATTCTCTCGCCGTAATGCTGCTCCGCCAGCATTCAATGCACGTAGTGATGTCGTGGATGGCCGCCGGCTGGACTTTACCTCCAGAGGCGGAGAACCCTTCAACGACAAGTTTACTGTGAGTGAGTTGCGTTACGCTCTCGCTTCGTGCGCGGACACCGCCCATGGTCCGGAAGATGTCCCGTACGCTATGCTTCGACACCTGGGTGAGCAAGGCATGGCCTTTTTGTTAGATTTGTTTAACAGGATCTGGGTGGAAGGTCTTCTCTCAGACTCCTGGCGAATCGTTACTGTGCTCGCCTTTCTCAAACCGGGGAGAGATCACTCTACTCCGACCGGGTTCCGCCCAATCTCTCTAACCTCTTGCGTGTGCAAGTTGATGGAAAAATTGGTAAATGTTAGATTAGCCTATTTTCTGGACAGCGGAGGCCATCTGTCTTCCACAGAGTGCGGCTTCCGCAAGTTCCACTTCACGCTTTTTCTCTGCTCTGACTGGAAAATGGCGTCTGTGAGGCTTCCTTTCGTAGACCCCGTAAGGGGCGCGGCGATTTGCCATCCTGGCCGCCGTGCTGACGGGATCCAGCGCTCCGTCCGGCCCCAGCTTAGCCTCTCTTCCTTCCTACAAAATACTTGTTTACTTTCTTTTCACACAACCTCTCCCACAACTTTCTCTGGTCAGCCTCTAATTTCACAAAGTAGATGCTGACCTTCCTTTCAGCCAACCATCCCGCATCGGGGCTAAGGGGGTGGGGGACAATGTTTCCTAACCCCTGAGCTCCGGTCTAGGGTGGCTGGTTTTTAACAACGTGCTTCATCCCCACCCATACCTTCCTCACATCCTTTTTCCTCTCCTCTTCACAATCTATTAATTTTTACGCCGTGTCCAAGGTGGAGCCGCCATGCCGATGGACTGCCAGGCCCCCAGGCGGGAGGGGTGGTATTAAATGGCGGCGCCTGGCTCTGCCGGGCTTGTAAGCTCCTCGCGCAGTGCGGGCTATTCGCTCCACTGCTGGCACCATGTTGTCCAAGGGCAACATGATCCATCAGAGGAGAGGATTAGCTAGTGCAATTGGTAGAGAGCCGAAGGTAACCCGTTTCTCGGACGGGAGCCTTCTGGCGAATGCGGCGAATCCCGCCGTCGCGGCCAAGATTCGTGCTCTTCGGACACTTCATGGCACCCCGGTGAGTGTGACGCCGCACTCTACCATGAACTTTGTGAAAGGAGTAGTTTATGCGAGGGAACTCGTTGACTACTCCATTGAGGACATCACCCTAGAATTGGCCGACCATGGGGCGGTCAAGGTCGAACGTGTGATGAGAAAACAGGGAGGGGCTTCGAGACCCACCCCTACACTCTTCGTAACGTTCGACTGTGACAAGCTCCCTGAGTCGGTGCGTGCTGGTTGGTACCGCTACCGCGTGAAGGCATTCGTGCCACTGCCGCGGCGGTGCTATTACTGTCACCGCTTCGGCCATACGAATCGCTCATGTAGACGTGCAAAGTCGGGGTCACCCGAAGTCTGTGTAAATTGCTCCAAGATCGCACACGATGAGTCCAAATCGTGTGTGGCCAAGTGTGTCAATTGCGGAGAGCCGCACCCTGCTTCTTTGAAGCAATGTGGTGCATATCTCCTTGAGAAAGAAATCCTGGCTGTTCAGGCCTAGGATCGTCTCTCATTTCGCGAGGCAAAGGACTTGGTTCTGGCGCGCCTGGCTCTGCCTGGGACGTCATATGCCTCAATAGTTAGAAAGGCATCCTCTGCTCCTAGCCCATCCAGGCCAACGAGCACGGTTGTTTCCGCGCCCATTCGGAGCCCTTCTGCGGGCTATACCCAACCCGGGCGCTCCCCTGGTAAAGCTGGTGGCAAAAAAGGGTTCATACCCTGCCCCGGCTAAAACCAGGGCTTCCCCCTCTTCCCCCAGCGTGACCGTTTCCCTTAAGGCGAAACGGCCACGCGCCTCCACCGAGTCGTTAGACTCACAGGAGGCAACACCCCTGAAGATGGTCGCTAGGCCATCTTCCGGGGTTTCTAAAGCTGTTCCCCGAAAGGAGGACAGGAACAAAGGAGCTTCGGCTCCTTCGCCCACGCCCCGAGGTGGAGCGAGTTGCTCGGAGACGGTGGTTCCTCGAAAAGAGGGTCCCCGCCTCCGAAGCCGCAGCGCCCGCCTAGGGTTTCGAGGCGGAGGGAGGAAAACACTCGCATGGTGACCCCAACCTCCCCCAATAAGTCCCGAAGGCGACAGCGCTTTGTCCGGCCAACAGCGCCCGGAGTTCTGCCCCCGGTAAGCGTACGGCCATTCCCGTGAGGGTCTTCAGTTCGAGGAGGGCCACCGCGTCTCCTCCGGGCTAGGCCTGGAGGGCATATTCCTTCAATGGAATTGCCGTGGACTCCGGGGCAACTGGGAGGAGCTGCGGGGGCTCGTCTCGTCCGGCTCCCCGTTAGCTATTGTTTTGCAGGAGACCATGCTAGGCGCGTGCCACCTGCCCGCCTTCCCGGAGATCAAATGTCTTGCGACCCCACCACCGCGGGATATCCTTGCCAGTGGCTGCGCGGTTACAACCGGCATGATGTCTCTATTTTACCTTTGTCTTTAGATACCTTCTTTCAGGCAGTGGCTGTGCAGCTGCACCTGGATAGGAGGTATACTATCATTTCTGCGTACATTCCACCGTCATCTGACTTCGACGCAGGGGACTTCCGCCGCGTCGTGGCACGGTTGCCGAGGCCCTATCTCTTGCTTGGAGATCTGAACGGCAGGCATCCTCTCTGGGGAGATTACTCCATAAATCCCAGGGGACAAGTCCTTGCCGATCTGATCGAAGAGCTTCAGATGGGTGTCCTAAACGTGGATCAGTTTACGCATCACTGTCCGAGAACCACTTTATTTTCTTGCCTTGACCTATCTTTGTGCTCTTCGGATGAACAGCCTGATTTTGATTGGGGCGTGGTCGATGACCTCCATGGTAGTGATCACTTTCCCATTTAAATATCATTTTCACGGCAACTGCCGCCTGAGAGACCACCTCGGTGGTGCTTAGTGCGGGCGCGGTGGCCTGCATTTCAGGAAATGACTGAATTCTCTATCTCAGTCGAGGAGTTTAGGTCGGTAGATGATGCCGTTGAGTTCTTCTCCGGCAACCTCATCGCCGTGGGCCTGACTACTATTCCTAGGACGTCTGGCCGTTTTGCACGCCGACCAGTCCCATGGTGGTCGGCCGAGTGTGAGACGGCCCTCAAACAGAAGCGTTATGCCTACATGCGCTATAAGCGCCGCCCGAACGATTTCACTGTCGCTGAATTTCGTCGGGCTTGGGCTAGGTTCCGGTATATTTCGAAGCACGCCCGCCGCTCTTCTTGGCGGGCATACGTGTCTTCACTTAACGGGAAGTCCCCTTTAGCTGAGGTGTGGAAGCGAGTCAAAAGGATTCGGGGCAAGTTCTCGCAGGACCCCCCTCCCGTTCTCCAGGAGAATGGGACCGCAATCTCGGATCCCGCGTCCGTGGCGGAATCCTTCGCGACCGCTTTTTCTGCATTCTCTAACCGTGATACTGCTCCGCCAGCATTCAATGCACGTCGTGATGTCACGGAACGCCACCGGCGGGACTTTCCCTTCAGAGGCGGTGAACCCTTCAACGACAGGTTTACTGTAAGCGAGTTGCATTCCGCTCTCGCTTCGTGCGCGGACACCGCCCATGGTCTTGACGATTTCCCGTACGCCATGCTTTGACACCTAGGTAAGCGAAGCATGGCCTTTCTGTTAGATTTGTTTAACAGGATCTGGGTGGAGGGTCTTTTCCCAGACTCCTGGCGAATCGCTACTGTGCTTGCCTTTCGCAAACTGGGGAGAGATCACTCTACTCCGACCGGTTTCCCCCTAATCTCTCTAACCTCTTGCGTGTGCAAGTTAATGGAGAAATTAGTAAATGTTAGATTAGCCTTTTTCCTGGACAGCGGAGGTTATCTGTCTTCCGCAAGTTCTCCTCGACGTCAGATGCTCTGCTCCGACTGGAAAATGCCGTCTGCGAGGCTTTCCTTCGTAGACAGCACTACACCACGGTGTTTTTCGATCTGGAGAAGGCCTATGATACCGCATGGCGATACGGTATCATGGAGACTCTCCACACGATGAGGGTGAGGGGACGCCTCTCAATTTTATATCTGAATTTTTGCGAGATCGTCGATTCCGCGTACGGGTGGGGGAAGCCCTCTCCGGCCCAAAGGAGCTGAAAGAGGGTGTCCCGCAGGGAAGTGTCCTCAGTGTCACACTCTTTCCCTCTGAGCATCAACGGCATCACCTTGGTGCTGCCGAAAGATGTTCTCGCTCCGCTCCCCCGTAAGGGGCGCGGCGATTTGCCATCCTGGCCGCCGTGCTGACGGGATCCAGGGCTCCGTCCAGCCCCAGCTTAGCCTCTCTTCCTTCCTTCAGATAGCCCGATTTCTCCCCTACCTTGTCGCTTTTCATACAACCTCTCCCACAACTTTCTCTGGTCAGCCTCTAATTTCAAAGGGTAGAATGCTGACCTTCTTCTCAAGCCAACCACCCCGGATCGGGGCTGAGGGGGGAGGGGACATTGTCCCCTAACCCCTGAGCTCCGGTTCGGGATGGGGGTTTTTTAACAACCTGCTTCATCCCCACCCATACCTTCCTCACATCCCTTTTCCTCTCCTCTTCACAACCTATATTTTTTACGCCGTGTCCAAGGTAGAGCCGCCATGCCGATGGACTGCCAGGCCACTAGGCGGGAGGGGTGGTCCCGAATGGCGGCGCCTGGCTCTGCCGGGCTTGTAAGCACCTCTCGCAGTGCGGGCAACTGCGAGAGGTGATGAGCTATTGCGTCCCGTGGCAAAAAAAGGGTCACCATGCCCATAGATGAACAACAAAAAAAAAACCCAAACCCCTTTAACTCCCCCTTGCTCATCGACGGAGCCGCCCTTGGGCAGCTCCACCGAAAAAATGGAGGTCCCCCCCCCCTGTGCTTGCACAGGGGACCCTCCATATTTCTCTAACCGGAGAGGAGGCTTACTCCTCTCCTTCGCCTACGGGTGCAGGGGACTCCCCCTCACCCCCTTCTCTGGAGGTGCTTTCGGGCACCTCCCTTTTCCCAGCGGCAGTCCCATCTTTTCTTTTCAAGGGGACTGCCAAGAAAGCCAGCAGGCACCCCTTAGCCAGCCGCTTCCCATCAAAGCGGCTCGGTAGGGCAAACCCCCTTAGGGGGGAGAGGGAAGCCAAGCCCCTTCGGTCGCTTCCCTCAAAAGACCTGCTGGCAAGAATTTTAAACCTTGCCGGGGTCAAGGCCTGTGCCTCCCCATACAAGACTGGCGACACTGCCAAGGGGACCTGCGATGTCCTGGGAGGGGATGGCCAATTGGAGGCCCCTCCTGTGATAGACATGGTCCTTGAGGAGACCCAGCCCCAGACGGTAGGGCCTTCCATGGGGGGGAATTCGGGCTCGGCGCCAAGCACCGAACCCGAATCCGCCCCTATGCAAGGTCCTCCTCAAATAGCTGAGGGCTCCGAGGCAGTAGAAGGAGGGGAGGGATCTCCTCCGAAAGGTGCCCCTACGACAACCAGGACCTTCTCCATTTCGGAGAGGGACCTGGCTGAGGCTGGTCCATCTGGCCTGGGGACTTCTGCCGGCGGAGGTGAAAAGCGGGTTCATTCCCCGCCCTCCTCTCCGAAAAAGAAAAAGACTAAAAAGACTAAAAAGACCAAAAAGACTCGGGGCTCCTCTCCATCCGTGGGGGCTGCGGGGACGGATGGGTCTGCTGCCACTCTGGCAAGCGACCAAGCTAAGATCGGCACATCCGCCCCCTCTGCCCCCCCGGTTGCGGAGCCCCTGACAAAGAAGACTACTACCAAGAGTGCACAGGGCGGAGCCTCGATGACATCGGGGCCCCTGATTCAGAGGTTACCTGGCGTTTTCGAGCCCGCTGGCTTCAAACGCTTCCTCGTTATTCGCTCCACTGATGGCACCATGTTGTCCAAGGGCAACATGATCTATCAGCGGAGAGGATTAGCTAGTGCAATTGGTAGAGAGCCGAAGGTAACCCGTTTCTCGGACGGGAGCCTTCTGGCGAATGCGGCGAATCCCGCCGAGGCGGCCAGGATTAGTGCTCTTGGGACACTTCATGGCACCCCCGTGAGTGTGACGCCGCACTCTACCATAAACTTTGTGAAAGGAGTAGTTTATGCGAGGGAACTCGTTGACTACTCCATTGAAGACATCACCTTAGAGCTGGCCGACCATGGGGCGGTCAAGGTCGAACGTGTGATGAGAAAACAGGGAGGGGCCTCGAGACCAACCCCTACACTCTTCGTCACGTTCGACTGTGACAAGCTCCCTGAGTCGGTGCGTGCCGGTTGGTACCGCTACCGCGTGAAGGCATTCGTGCCACTGCCGCGGCGGTGCTATTACTGTCACTGCTTCGGCCATACGAATCGCTCATGTAGACGTGCAAAGTCGGGGTCACCCGAAGTCTGTGTAAATTGCTCCAAGGTCGCACACGATAAGTCCAAATCGTGTGTGGCCAAGTGTGTCAATTGCGGAGAGCCGCACCCTGCTTCTTCGAAGCAATGTGGTGCATATCTCCTTGAGAAAGAAATCCTGGCCGTTCAGGCCCAGGATCGACTCTCATTCCGCGAGGAAAAGGACTTGGTCCTGGCGCGCCCGGCTCTGCCTGGGACGTCATATGCCTCAATAGTAAGGAAGGCACCCTCTGCTCCCGGCCCATCCAGGCCAACGAGCACGGTTGTTTCCGCGCCCATTCGGAGCCCTTCTGCGGGCTATACCCAACCCGGGCGCTCCCCTGGTAAAGCTGGTGGCAAAAAGGGCTCATACCCTGCCCCGGCTAAAACCAGGGCTCCCCCCTCTTCCCCCTGCGTGACCGTTTCCCGTAAGGCGAAACGGCCACGCGCCTCCACCGAGTCGTTAGACTCACAGGAGGCAACACCCCTGAAGATGGTCGCTAGGCCATCTTCCGGGGTTCCTAAAGCTGTCCCCCGAAAGGAGGACAGCAACAAAGGAGCTTCGGCTCCTTCGCCCACGCCCCGAGGTGGAGCGAGTGGCTCGGAGACGGTGGTTCCTCGAAAAGAGGGCCCCTCGCCTCCGAAGCCGCAACGCCCGCCTAAGGTTTCGAGGCAGAGGGAGGAAAAGACTCGCATGGCGCGCCCAACCTCCCCCAATAAGTCCTCGAAGGCGACAGCACCTTCAGCGCTTTGTCCGGCCAACAGCGCCCGGGGTTCTGCCCCCGGGAAGCGTACGGCCATTCCCGTGAGGGTCTTCTGTTCGAGGAGGGCCCGTGCGTCTCCTCCGAGCTAGGCCTGGAGGGCATATTCCTTCAATGGAATTGCCGTGGACTCCGGGCCAACTGGGAGGAGCTGCGGAGGCTCGTCTCGTCCCGTTCCCCGTTAGCCTTTTTTTTGCAGGAGACCATGCTAGGTGCGTGCCCCCTCCCTGCCCTCCCGGGGTATAAGGGTCTTGCGACCCCACCACCTCGGGATGGCTGGGCTGGGGGATGCGCAGTTTACACCCGGCATGATGTCTCCGTTCTTCCTTTCTTTTTAGATACCTCCTTTCAGGCAGTGGCTGTGCAGCTGCACCTGGATAGGAGGTATACTATCATTTCTGCGTACATTCCACCGTCAGCTGACTTCGACGCGGGGGACTTCCGCCGCGTCGTGGCACGGTTGCCGAGGCCCTATCTCTTGCTTGAAGATCTGAACGGCAGGCATCCTCTCTGGGGAGATTACTCCATAAATCCCAGGGGACAAGTCCTTGCCGATCTGATCGAAGAGCTTGAGATGGGTGTCCTAAACGTGGATGAGTTTACGCATCACTGTCCGAGAACCGCTTCATTTTCTTGCCTTGACCTATCTTTGTGCTCTTCGGATGCACAGCCTGATTTTGATTGGGGGGTGGTCGATGACCTCCATGGTAGTGATCACTTTCCCATTCAAATAGCATTTTCACGGCAACTGCCGCCTGAGAGACCACCTCGGTAGTGCTTGGCGCGGGCGCGGTGGCCTGCATTTCAGGAAATGACTGAATTCTCTATCTCAGTCGAGGAGTTTAGGTCGGTAGATGATGCCGTTTAGTTCTTCTCCGGCAACCTCTTTGCCGTGGGCCTGACTACTATTCCTAGGACGTCTGGCCGTTTTGCACGCCGACCAGTCCCATGGTGGTCGGCCGAGTGTGAGACGGCCCTCAAACAGAAGCGTTATGCCTACATGCGCTATAAGCGCCGCCCGAACGATTTCACTGTCGCTGAATTTCGTCGGGCTCGGGCTAGGTTCCGGTATATTTCGAAGCACGCCCGCCGCTCTTCTTGGCGGGCATACGTGTCTTCACTTAACGGGAAGACCCCTTTAGCTGAGGTGTGGAAGCGAGTCAAAAGGATTCGAGGCAAGTTCTCGCAGGACCCCCCTCCCGTTCTCCAGGAGAATGGGACCGCAATCTCGGACCCCGCGTCCGTGGCGGAATCCTTAGCGACCGCTTTTTCTGCATTCTCTAGCCGTGATGCTGCTCCGCCAGCATTCAATGCACGTCGTGATGTCGCGGAAGGCCGCCGGCTGGACTTTACCTCCAGAGGCGGAGAACCCTTCAACGACAAGTTTACTGTGAGTGAGTTGCGCTCCGCTCTCGCTTCGTGCGCGGACACCGCCCATGGTCCGGACGATGTCCCGTACGCCATGCTTCGACACCTGGGTGAGCGAGGCATGGCCTTTCTGTTAGATTTGTTTAACAGGATCTGGGTGGAAGGTCTTCTCCCAGACTCCTGGCGAATCGCTACTGTGCTCGCCTTTCGCAAGCCGGGGAGAGATCACTCTACTCCGACCGGTTTCCGCCCAATCTCTCTAACCTCTTGCGTGTGCAAGTTGATGGAGAAATTGGTAAATGTTAGATTAGCCTATTTCCTGGACAGCGGAGGCCATCTGTCTTCTGCACAGTGCGGCTTCCGTAAGTTCCACTCCACGTCGGATGCTCTGCTCCGACTGGAAAATGCCGTCTGCGAGGCTTTCCTTCGTAGACAGCACTACGCCACGGTGTTTTTTGATCTGGAGAAGGCCTATGATACCGCATGGCGATACGGTATCATACAGACTCTCCACACGATGGGGGCGAGGGGACGCCTCCCAATGTTTATATCTGAATTTTTGCGAGATCGTCGATTCCGCGTACGGGTGGGGGGAGCCCTTTCCGGCCCAAAGGAGCAGGAAGAGGGTGTCCCACAGGGAAGTGTCCTCAGTGTCACACTTTTTGCCCTGAGCATCAACGGCATCACCTCAGGGCTGCCGGAAGATGTTCTCGCTACGCTCTACGTGGACGACCTTTCGATCTCTTTTGGCGCGGCCCAGATGCCAACTCTGGAGCGCCGACTCCAACAGGCATTGAACCGCGTCTCTCGCTATGCCGAAGCGCACAGGTTTCGGTTTTCTTTGGCCAAGACTAAGGTGGTGCACTTCTGCCACCATCCACGGCTTCACCCCGACCCAGATTTGTTTCTTAATGGGGTGCGCCTGGATGTGGTTGAGTCGCACCGTTTCCTTGGTCTTGTATTCGACCGACGCCTCACCTGGGAGGCTCACATTCGCAGCTTTAGGGTCTCTTGTACCCGCGCCATGGACATTCTCCGTTCCGTGACGTTCAGCGCTTGGGGCGCTGATAGGGCTACCGCCTTACTTTTTTATCGATCCTTTGTTCGCTCGAAGCTCGACTACGGATGCGAGTTTTATGCATCCGCAGCCGAGCGTTTATTGCGGAAGGTGGATTCGATCCACCACACCGGCCTTCGCCTTGCGACCGGTGCCTTCCGCACTTCCCCCATTGAGAGCCTGTTGGTCGATGCTGGGGAGATGCCACTCGCTCTGCGCCGCGTGCAGTGCATCACTCGCCTTTACGCGCGAGCCCGGCGCCTCCCTCAGTCGCCAACAGCTCTCACTGCATCCGCAGCTGATCTCGATGGTGCCTATGCCGCCGAGAGACGCCAGTCATACCCTAAGCCCTTTGGGTTTAGGGCCAGGAAACTCCTTCGAGAGGTAGATATAGCTCTCGGGCCGGTGGCGCCCCTGGTTCTGCCCAGGACGCCACCCTGGAGGGTACCACATTTGGCTATTTGTCGCCACGCCTCTGCTCCCAAAGCTTGTACTGCGCCGGGAGTATTGCGTTCGACCTTTTTGGAGCACACATCGTGTCACGCTGGTACCGTGCCAGTGTATACGGATGGCTCCAAGTCCCAAGAGGGGGTCGGCTTCCACGCCGTATCCCCTCTGTTTGAAGTCAGCGGGGCTCTACCAGGCGCTGCGTCTGTCTTCACGGCCGAGCTGGTGGCAATACACCACTCGGTACGGGAGATTACGCGACGTGCCCGGTTCGGAGACCGGATTGTGATTTATAGCGACTCACAAAGCGCCCTGAGTGCTCTCGGGGCATTGGAATCTCCGCATCCCCTGGTTCGCGAAATCCGTGACGCCACGGTTTTGGCGAGCCGGGCAGATGTCGAGATTATCTTCTGCTGGGTTCCTGGACATGTAGGAATTGCGGGGAATGAGCGCGCCGATGAGGGCGCCAAAGAGTCCGCGAGGACTCTGCTACCGGACCAGCGTTTCGCTCTTCCTCACACTGACTACATGGCAGGAATACGGGCAGCTCTTCGGACTGCTTGGCAAAGAAGATGGGAGACGGTCGAGGGGAACTTAAAGTTGCGTGCCTTTGCGCCGCGACTGTTCCCATGGACCTATCCCCCAATGCCGCGGCGGCTTCAGGTTGCTTTCTGTCGTCTTCGAATCGGACACACTCGTGTGACGCATCGTTACTTGGTGCAGCGCTCGCATGTGCCCTATTGCAACGACTGCGTCGTCCCCCAGACTGTTCGGCATATTCTTGTCGAATGTCCCAGTCTGGGTGATCTTCGCGCACGATACCTGTCTCGGTACCGGGATGGGCGGGGTCGCTACCGCCTGTCCCTTGTACTCGGGACGAGTGCGTGCACCATGACTGGTGGACTTATTGACTTTTTGGGGGAGGCCGGCCTTCTCCCCTTTATTTAAGGTTCCTTTTTTTTGTTATTGTTTTGTTTTAAGTTGCACTCTCCTGCACCGGGGTGAGGGGGATCTCCCCCCGCTGCCGGAGATTGCTTCGATTGTTAAGTTTTTCCAATTTATATTGATTGTTAAGTTTTCATATTTTAACTTTAAAGTAGCCTAATTCTAGGCTGTCGTGTTTTTCTGCGACTTATGCCCAAGTGGGTAGTTGCCAGATGGGCTCTATAAAAAAAAAAAAAAAAAATCTCGCTACGCTCTACGTGGACGACCTTTCGATCTCTTTTGGCGCGGCCCAGATGCCAACTCTGGAGCGTCGACTCCAACAGGCATTGAACCACGTCTCTCGCTATGCCGAAGCGCACAGATTTCGGTTTTCTTTGGCCAAGACTAAGGTGGTGCAATACTGCCGCCATCCACGGCTTCACCCCGACCCAGATTTGTTTCTTAATGGGGTGCGCCTGGATGTGGTTGAGTCGCACCGTTTCCTTAGTCTTGTATTCGACCGACGCCTCACCTGGGAGGCTCATATTCGCAGCCTTTGGGTCTCTTGTACCCGCGCCATGGACATTCTCCGTTCCGTGACGTTCAGCGCTTAAGGCGCTGATAGGGCTACTGCCTTACTTTTTTATCGATCCTTTGTTCGTTCGAAGCTCGACTACGGATGCGAGTTTTATGCATCCGCAGGCGAGCGTTTATTGCGGAAGGTGGATTCGATCCACCACACCGGCCTTCACCTTGCGACCGTTGCCTTCCGCACTTTCCCCATTGAGAGCCTGTTTGTCGATGCTGGGGAGATGCCACTCGCTCTGCGCCGCGTGCAGTGTATCACTAGACTGTACGCGCGAGCCCGGCGCCTTCCTCAGTCGCCAACAGCTCTCACTGCATCCGCAGCTGATCTCGATGGTGCCTATGCCGTCGAGAGACGCCAGTCATACCCTAAGCCTTTTGGGTTTAGGGCAGGAAACTCCTTCGAGAGGTAGATATCGCTCTCAGGCCGGTGGCGCCCCTGGTTTTTCCAAGGACGCCACCTTGGAGGGTACCACATTTGGCTATTTGTCGCCACGCCTCTGCTCCCAAAGCTTGTACTGCGCCGGGATTATTGCGTTCGACCTTTTTGGAGCACACATCGTGTCACGCTGGACCTGTGCTAGTGTATACGGATGGCTCCAAGTCCCAAGAGGGGGTCGGCTTTCACGCCGTATCCCCTCTGTTTGAAGTTAGCGGGGCTCTACCAGGCGCTGCGTCTGTCTTCACGGCCGAGCTGGTGGCAATACACCACTCGGTACGGGAGATTACGCGACGTGCCCGGTTCCGGAGACCGGAATGTGATCTATAGCGACTCACAAAGCGCCCTGAGTGCTTTCGGGGCATTAAACTCTCCGCATCCCCTGGTTCGCGATATCCGTGACGCCACGGTTTTGGCGAGCCGGGCAGATGTCGAGATTATCTTCTGCTGGGTTCCTGGACATGTAGGAATTGCGGGGAATGAGCGCGCCGATTAGGGCGCCAAAGAGTCCGCGAGGACTCTGCAACTGGACCAGCGTTTCGCTCTTCCTCACACTGACTACATGGCAGGAATACGGGCAGCTCTTCGGACTGCTTGGCAAAGAAGATGGGAGACGGTCGAAGGAAACTTAAAGTTGCGTGCCATTGCGCCGCGACTGTTCCCATGGATCTATCTCCTAATGCCGCGGCACCCTTAGGTTGCTTGATGTCGTCTTTGAATCAGACACACTCGTGTGACGCATCGCTACTTGATGGAGCGCTCGCCTGCACCCTATTGCAACGACTGCGTCGTCCCCCAGACTGTTCGGCACATTCTTGTCGAATGTCCCAGTCTGGGTGATCTTCGCGCACGATACCTTTCCCAGTACCGGGATGGGCGGGGTCGCTACCGCCTGTCCCTTGTACTCGGGACGAGTGCGTGCACCATGACTGGTGGACTTATTGACTTTTTGGGGGAGGCCGGCCTTCTCCCCTTTATTTAAGGTTCTTTTTTTTTGTTATTGTTTTGTTTGTATGTTGCACTCTCCTGCACCGGGGTGAGGGAGACCTCCCCCCGCTGCCGGAGATTGCTTCGATTAAGTTTTTCCACTTTATATCATTGTTAAGTTTTCATATTTTTACTTTAAAGTAGCCTAGTTCTAGGCTGTCATGTTTTTCGGCGACTTATGCCCAAGTGGGTAGTTGCCAGATGGGCTCTATAGAATTAAAAAAAAAAAAAATTGCGCTCTGCAAAAGCAACGCCGTCGTATCTTCCATTAAAGTGGCTAGTCATCATGGTGATGTAGTTGTGTAGTTTTATAGGTTCGGTTTCTGCATTAAACTTCTTTTCAGAAATGAGTAAGATATCTGGGTCTATCTCACGGATTATATTGTAGTAAATATTTTTTTTGCCTTTCCAGTCATTTACGTTTGGAGAAAAGATCTGCAGTTTATGGATGTATCTCGTCGCGTAGTTCATATTATTCCCCGTGGAGGTTTGTTACTTTTGCTGGCTCAACGCGTGCGGACGACCTCACTTTGGCGGATCTCTTCTTTTTGAATTGATCGTGGGATAGGTTGACATGATTAGCCACATATCTCGATCTGCCTTGCCCGAGTGTTGAAAGCATTTCTTCCTCACTGATGTAAAAATCGTAATCCCACTTGTATTTTCCCTTGATCATTCCTCCAATGATGTCTTTAACTTTTGCCGTTCTTGGCAGTGGGGCCGATGGGGAAGCATATACTCGTAAGTTTGAGTCGGTAGACTTGTAAGTTAGCAAGGAATGTTTGGTCTTCCTAGGGCCTCTGTATTTTGGCTTGCCTTTTAGAATCATTATCCTCTTGTTCAAGTTGGTCGGTCTCCATTAGTGTACGAGTGTCAGACGTGCTATGTTTGTTCAGTCCTGGATCTCGAGATCTTGAGCGTTTTCTTGCAGTATTCGTAAGCCTGCTTTTTCTCTGGGTTTGGTACAGTTCGGTTGAGTGGGGATTATCAGGAAACCGCATCGGTTTCATCTCATTCTGCTTCAACATACGATTCAACTCGGTAGCGTAGCTTCCCGGCTCTCCGATATTAACAAAATGAGCGTGTATAACACACATAAGGTCCAGATTCATTGAAGGGTCTAATTGTAGAAGAGTCTTATCCTTATCCTGGATCTTGGTTGTTTATACATAGGTAGTGGTTGCTTTGCGGTGTTTCTCCTCTTGGATATTCCGTCATTGACTAGTCTTTTTTATGAGACACAATTTTGACAGAGTATGGCTAGGGCCACTACAATTAAGGCATTTCTTGGGAGCACCATTCGTACACTCTCGCCAGGTGTGGCAATCTATGGCGCATTTACTACGGATCTTTCCTTGGAATGTGCAATCTTTAGTGGCGTACTGTTCCAGAGCATAGCACGAGAAGCATACCTGGACTGAGACGAAGGTTTCCCTCTCGATGCATGAAGCGGATGTTTGGGTATAAGAAATAATGAGGCCAGCTTCGGATGCCTTAGCGACCATCTCAGAGGTTTGGAAGGTGGTTTTAAATAGATGGGAATATTCGCCTCCTTCACGATTTTTGAATTTGTATACTTCTTCGACCTTTGCCGAGCTTTGCTTTGCATCTATCTCATTTTTATCTCCTCGATGCTGTGGGAACCGACCCATTAATCCAGCGACGACAAATTATGGATCTCTGAACAGAGACATGGGGAGGGATCTTTGGGGTCAAGTTCAGCTCTTAAAGCTTCGTTCGTGCAGTCACACTGAGAAGCTTGTCTACGTCATAGACAGTGTCGCAAATTGCGAGATAGCCGTAGGTTCGGTCGACTAAACGGCATAGTGCAACCTCTATTGAGTCGAAGATAGTCGCAAACACCTTTTCCCTCGAGGGTTTGGACAATTCTCTTTTAACAAGAGGCGGATCCTCTTTTGTCCGGTGGGGTCGTTCATGACGGCCCTCTGGGCATGCTCTTCACCTGGAGCCAACCAGGCCCCTATTTTAGATGTGTCCCTATTTCTAAGCTCTATCCACCTTCTCTGCCCGACCTATATCAAGTGTCTAGCAGGACCCACCTGCCGGTACTGACCACTCCGCCCCCGAATGGGCCCCCCCTTCTTCGCGCCCCCTGTGGGACTTGCTTCTGGGGTTATGACACGCCAGGTACCAGTGATCTTTACAGGTCTTAAACGGCAGAGATCTTATCAGGACTCAAGATGTGCTGCTGGTCTTAGAAGAGGGATAATCGCAAGTCGAAAAGTGAGGTTCGGCGTGGGGATTCCTCCTTATCAGTAGGATATCCCTATTTCCTAAAAATAAGCCAATACAAACTAATTAAAAGCCACAAATATATACACAAAAAAATCTAGCTAAGTTCTTCAAATCGTGTTACTCTAAAAATGGTGAGATGTTATCCAAGTTTTACTTTTTTATATCTTCCCTCAATTTTAATGGAAAGAGGATTGGTTTTAGTGAAAATGTCGTTTTATTAACCAAGGATTTAATTTCCGGCCGCTGATTAGAGTCTTTGTGTCACCCAAGGGAAACTGATGGTGACCAGGAGATAAATGCTTTCTCTCACAGAAAACTTGCAGTATTTCCCATTTTAGATTTTAAAGCAAGATATAAAATTTAATGAAATAGTATATTAAAAATATATCCCGCAGCTAAATACGAGTAAATATGGGTACAAATCTCGAAAGGTTATACGGGAATTTGAAAATTAATTAAGATAACGAAACTACCAGCTCCAATCAATCTCTGTTTTTCTCTATGTTTCTTGTAGCGCTTAGTTTCCCCTTGAAAATTGCTGGCGCCATAAGAGTGGTGACGCACTCTTTTGGAAGCATCCAGAAATAGTATAAAATCCTACTTTAAAAGTTTAATATAGAAAGTTTCTTAGTATCTTCGCCGTCCTCGACCATAAAAAACATTTTTTACCCAGTCTTTAGGCACTCGACTGAGGTTGTCAGGTTTATTATAAACCCGAAAAATACAAAGGCTGCACCAGTAATACGCTCTTGAATTAATACAGTCTTTCTCCAATATTGTGCCCCTAAGCCCTATATGAACCTCCTAAATGCAGCCTGCCGCTCAAAATACGCTCAAATCGCCTTCTGGAGAAAGAAATGATTCCTGACGCACAAAAACTATACCCTTGCAATAAAAAAAATACCTCGTCCCATAGATGCGCCCTTGCGCTACAAATGCTCCCAAAACACAGTTAACGGTCAACACAACGCTCTCTATCACCAAAACTAAACCTTCGCCTTCAAAATATACACTAATACTGCAAATACTGACTAACTACACACTCGCCCTCCAAATGCTTCCTATTGTCGCTAGTATCAGCTTGCGTCAATACTTCACTCACCCGCAAGTAGGTGGGGCAAAAGCTTGCTACAGCTGAAATCTGGTTGAATGGCACTTTCTCACCGCCATAGTTGAACTTGCGTGTCAGGTCTAGCATTAGCCATCATGCAACAGCTGACATATATATATAAATGTGTCGCATTCCGGCCCGCAGCCTAATATGAGACAAAATGTATATCTTCCACGCATTTTCACCTCCTCCATCATCATCATTTTCTCTACGGATCGTTCCTTACAAACAATCGGGAATATAAACCCTTGTTGTTTTTCGCTTTTAATTATTTTTTAATCCACATTTTTTTTAATCCATATTCTTTGGCCTTGAAAACACCAGTAAAAGTTTCCCCCCACATTCCTTAGACGCTAGGAGTAACGGAAGCGAAATTTTGCAAACGGAACTATCGAAGGCATGGCAGAAGGGAAAACGGATTTGAATCTCTTCTTAAACACAAAGGAAAATGACTGATTTAGAATCCAATGAAGGAAGGTTTATTGGGATGGAATCTACTTTCTTAAAGTCACAATTGATGAGGTGTCAGGTTTGCTTCCCAAAATTACGACCGGCTAAAAATTCTCTGAAGACTTAATTTTTTGGAGTTTGTCAAGTTTAATCTTTTAAAACACGGATTTATTGTGTTTCTTTGGCTTGTAAAAGGAATTTATTGCGTTGTTTATATGTCATTGCCTGTGTATGATGACTCAGTTCATTAGTTTTTCTTTTTATCCGTATTTCAGCAATTATATTCGAAAGGCTTTTATGTTGATTTGTATTAAAAATCATTTTAGGAAATTACTTACCCCATGAAGCTTTCTAGCAAAATTACTTTGAGATATTCGGCCGCGATGTTCATTTTTCCGTGTCCAAAAGTGTACATCAAACTCTTCTTCTGCGCACACTAAAACTCTGATTAAGGCCAAAGAGAAACGAGGCTAAACTAATTTAATATTACGTCTAAAATGGGTGTTAATCCTTTGAAGTTCCCATTAACAGCTAAATTGCTTGAATTATTATTTTAGACGTGGGAGAGTTGGCGCACCTAGCAGCGGGTTTATTCCCCCTCCCACCAAAAGCAGTGTTTAATTAAGGCTAGCCCCAAACGAGCCATAAATTGATTATCAGATTTATAAGAAGACCAGCTAATGGCTTCGTTACTAAGATTAAAATTTAAAATAAGATAAAAGCAACCATGGTTAAATTTTAATATATTTTCTGAACTTCGCCAATTATAATAATTTTAAAAAGGAACTCTAAACTAAATTTTCCCCCTTTCAAAACATCAGGTTGCTAAAATATAGATATAGAAGAAGATATATAAAAATAAATTTTTTGAACTTCACCATTTGTAATTCTTTGGGTTTTAAAAAATTCAAAAATTTGATATTTATATTTATTTCTGAACTTCACCATTTTGCTTTTTGATATTATAAAAGAATTATTAAAAATAACTGATAAAAAAAACATGAGTCATAACCAAACTAAGATGAAATTATTATTCAAATACTCAAAAAATCCCCTTCTTAAATTATAGAGTTAGTGAAACATTTCGGCGGGCTTATTCTTTTATCTTTCTATTTTTTGCTCTAATATATTTAAACATTCGTTTCCCATACTTCGTTTAATAATTAGAATTTTATAAAACTTCTTCCATAATTTAGAGATGATTTTCTACTTTTCTTTACTCCGAGTAAAGTTAAGGTGTGAAAAGGATTCTTTGCTAATTCTCATAAGACTCCCCCTCGTCCCCACGTCCAGGAGGGTGGGACCGCCATCTACGACTCCGCGTACATGGCGGAGTCTTTTGTATTAACTTTCTCGATATTTTCAAGAAGCAATTCGGCTCCGACAGCATTTTTTGCACGTCGTGGGATCGTTAAAGGCAGTCGACTGAACTTTACCTCAGGAGGTGGGGCTTCAACGACAGTATTTATGCTAAACAAGCAGTGTTCCGCTTACTCTTTATTCGTGGATACCACCTCATATCCAAACAATATTCATTAACCCATGCTCTAACACCTGGGTGAGCATGGTATGGCTTTTCTGTTAGATGTGTTCAACAGGAAAGAAGTTATTGGCATTCATCGTTCCGTGACGTGCAACAGCCGGGGTACAGTTATAGCTACAACTTTACTCTTGTACTGTTCCTTTAGTTCCTTGAAGCTCGATATTCGTTGAAGGTTTTTGTATTCGAAGCCGAGCGTGAATTGCGGAAGGTAGACACAATCCTACACACCGATCTCTGTTTGGCGAGCGGTGCATTCCGCACATTCCCTTTTTGAGGGCTGGTTTGTCGATGTCGGGGAGATATCACTTGCTCTGCCTCATAGTCAATGGATTATACGCTTGTACTAGTAGATGAAGGCGCAAAAGACTCTACGAGAACTGAAAGACCGAAGAAGCGTTTTGCTCTTCCCCAGGTAGACTACATGGCAAGAGTGAAACCGGTCATTCGGGCTGCCTGACAAGGATGAAAGACAGCTGAGAGGAACCTAAAGTTTTGAGCCATCGTGGTGAAAATGTTCCTGGGTCCTTCCTGACAATGCTCCAATGGTCACATGTTGTCCTTTGTCGTCTCCAATTCGACACACTCGAGGACGCACCGCCATTTGATAGAGCACTTCCCTGCACCTTAATCCCACGAGTGCGTTGTTCCTCAGAATGTTCGGCACATTCTTGTTGAAGGTCCCAGTGTGTGGAATCTTCGTACACGATTCCTGTCCAGGTACCAGGAAGAGAGGGGTCGTTACCGCTTATTCCTCGTACTTAGAAAGAGTTCGCTATCATCCTTTATCCTACTGAGGTATAATCGACTCTCGAGGGCTGACTCCATCTGGCGGAGGAGTGCCGTTTCTTTGGGGTTTTATTTAGGTTTATGTAGCTTAGTTGTATTTTATATGGGTTCCTTCTGTGCTTTGTTTTTTTTTTTTGGTCATGTCCTTTTTAAATTTAGCTAACTGCTTTTTTTTCGCCGATCTTGCCCTGGGTGGCGGTCACACAGTTTTGGCTTAAAAATATTCTTCTGCTTCTTTTTCTTACACTCTTTTCTCTTCCTTCTGTTTTCCTTTCTCTTTCTTTCCTTTATTTTTCTTGCCTTTCTCTTTCTTTTATACTTTCTGTTTTAACCTTACATTAATTTAATTCATATTTCTCCTATATATTTCATTCTTTTCTCTCTTTCTTTCCTTTTTTATCTTTCAATCTTTTTCTATCTTTAATACTTTCTTGCTTTTTTCTGCCTTTCTTTTCTTTCTTTCCTATTTCTATTTATATTTTCTTTCATCTTTCTTTTCTCTCTTTTTCTCTTTCTCTTACTTTCCATAGTATCTTTCTTTTTCTTTATTTCTTGTCTCTTTTTTTGTTTTGTGTTTTACTTTTATTTATTTTTTGTCTAGTTTTTTCTGTCTTTATTTTTAGTCTTTTTTTAGTTTGGTATTTCTTTCGTTTTTAATTTTGTCTTTATTTATATTTTGCCTTTTATTTGTCTTTATTAATTATCTTTCTTTCTTTTCGTCTTTCTTTATTCTTGTTCCTCTTTCTTTTTTATCTCTATTCTTTCTTTTTTGGTCTTTTTCATCTTTCTTTACCTCTATATTTTGTTTCTGCTTCTTTTTCTCTTTTTTCCCTTTCTTATCACTATTATTTTATTTTAAAATATTTTTTCTTTGTTTCCTTCTATATTTTGTCCTCTCTTTCATTGTATCCATTTTTTCTTTCTTTCCTTCTATATTTTTATTTTCTTTCATTGAATATATATTTTTTTCTTTCTTTTCACTAATCTATATTTTCCTTTCTTCCTTTTAGTCTTTTTACCCTGTTTCCTTCATTCAATCTATTTCTTTCGTTTATTCTAATTCTTACCTTTTTTTTCTTCCCATTTCCTTAACGAGGCAATTACAAACTTCTTGGTCATTAAATACTAAAAGTTTTAAAACGAAGCCGTTCTGGATCTCTATTGATGGAAAATTAGTATGCATTAGCCGGTTGTAGCTATGGAAGTCTTTTTGACCGAGAGAAGTTCACCAAATTATATTATTTATTGCAAGTTTGGCGTCTACCAATGCAGAGTTCTAGATAATTTTCATAAAGTAATTTGCAATTTATGACGTGACTCTTTGTTGCTTATAAAATGTTCAATAAATTTAGGACCTACAAAACCTTTATAATTTGTAACTACTTAAAACAAACACAAGAATTCTGAAATCATTAAAAGAAGCGGATTTATGTCTTATATAGTTTATTTTTATCAGTTCTATAAAATGATCGGCGAAGGGAGGAGTCTAGCTTGCCTAGTTTGTAGACGGCACTGGTTTTATATCTTCTAGGTGTCGGGTTCGATCCTAAACCAGAGCGAACACAAATGGTGAGCGCACGGAGGGAGAGAGGTCTGGCCACCGATTGGTACGCAGGCTCTGCTTACTCATACCCCCAGATTCGTTAAATTTTACAAAGTTCCTCAGACATATAGGTACTGAGTTTTTCAAAAATTCTCTGAAACTTTTTTTATCTTTTGAAAGGTTTGCGTGTGTGATAGAAAAAGTTCCGTCAAACAAACTTAAAATTCCACTTTTCCAGCATGTGCCATTAAAATTTCTTTTCCATTGTGTGCAGGCGAGTCGAGATGGAAATGATAAAAATTGAGATCAGCGTGCGGGTCCACAACAAGTCTGACATCGTCAAGCGGCTCAACGTCAGCCGGATGACCGTCCACAGAGAAGCGGAGAGGCTCAAGAACGGGAAAGACCTCAAAGATTGACCAAGTTTAGGCAGAAATCAAGTTATCAACTGGATGGCTGCAATAAAGGCATTCGAAAGTGCTCCAAAGCTCAAAATGACTGCGCTCGCGAAGTTGAATAACATCTCGGAAGAAACAGCATCCAGGGCCGTCAAGGAGGATGACCTCAAAGCTTGAGGCGCGTGTAACGGTCTCTGCTCACCAACCATATGCAAGAACAACGTCGTGAACGCCGTCGTCGCCTTCACAACGACTTAAAGTGTCATGGAAATTACATTCTCATTTTTTTATGATGAAAAAAAACCTTCACGGTCGATCCGATCATCAACAAGCAGAACGACAGCATTGAAATCTTCGGCCAAGACGTCTACAAGGTCAGGTACGTGCTCACGACCAAGTACTCAGTCTCCATGATATGCTGGTTCTGCCCAGGACGCCACCCTGGAGGGTACCACATTTGGCTATTTGTCGCCACGCCTCTGCTCCCAAAGCTTGTACTGCGCCGGGAGTATTGCGTTCGATCTTTTTGGAGCACACATCGTGTCACGCTGGTACCGTGCCAGTGTATACGGATGGCTCCAAGTCCCAAGAGGGGGTCGGCTTCCACGCCGTATCCCCTCTGTTTGAAGTCAGCGGGGCTCTACCAGGCGCTGCGTCTGTCTTCACGGCCGAGCTGGTGGCAATACACCACTCGGTACGGGAGATTACGCGACGTGCCCGGTTCGGAGACCGGATTGTGATTTATAGCGACTCACAAAGCGCCCTGAGTGCTCTCGGGGCATTGGAATCTCCGCATCTCCTGGTTCGCGAAATCCGTGACGCCACGGTTTTGGCGAGCCGGGCAGATGTCGAGATTATCTTCTGCTGGGTTCCTGGACATGTAGGAATTGCGGGGAATGAGCGCGCCGATGAGGGCGCCAAAGAGTCCGCGAGGACTCTGCGACCGGACCAGCGTTTCGCTCTTCCTCACACCGACTACATGGCAGCAATACGGGCAGCTCTTCGGACTGCTTGGCAAAGAAGATGGGAGACGGTCGAGGGGAACTTAAAGTTGCGTGCCATTGCGCCGCGACTGTTCCCATGGACCTATCCCCCAATGCTGCGGCGGCTTCAGGTTGCTTTCTGTCGTCTTCGAATCGGACACACTCGTGTGACGCATCGTTACTTGGTGGAGCGCTCGCATGTGCCCTATTGCAACGACTGCGTCGTCCCCAGACTGTTCGGCATATTCTTGTCGAATGTCCCAGTCTGGGTGATCTTCGCGCACGATACCTGTCTCGGTACCGGGATGGGCGGGGTCGCTACCGCCTGTCCCTTGTACTCGGGACGAGTGCGTGCACCATGACTGGTGGACTTATTGACTTTTTGGGGGAGGCCGGCTTTCTCCCCTTTATTTAAGGTTCCTTTTTTTGTTATTGTTTTGTTTTAGGTTGCACTCTCCTGCACCGGGGTGAGGGGGACCTCCCCCCGCTGCCGGAGATTGCTTCGATTGTTAAGTTTTTCCAATTTATATTGATTGTTAAGTTTTCATATTTTAACTTTAAAGTAGCCTAATTCTAGGCTGTCGTGTTTTTCGGCGACTTATGCCCAAGTGGGTAGTTGCCAGATGGGCTCTATAAAAAAAAAAAAAAAAAAAAATCCATGATATGCTCGGCGTTGTGGCTTCGAATAACGAGAAGATTCAGTCGGTGTGATTTGTGGCTGGTTATAGGTTCACCGAAGGACATTTTGGCCACGAAAGTCCTGCTCTGGGGGAGAAAGATCACGAAAAGGGCCTAACACTTCTTTCAGCAGGACGGTGTCCCGGCCCACTCTGTCAAAACCGTGCAATAGTGTTTGGGGTTGAAAGTAAACTTCTGGTCGAATCAATTTTTATTACCACAATCTCCGATCTCATTCCCCTCGACTACAGCGTGTGAGCGCACGTTACAGCAATCTCGACGAGCTGAAGTCCTCCATCAACCGTGTGCGGGCCAGAATGACATAGGACTTCTTTCGCAATGTGTGAGCGGCCTAAAGCTCTCGCTTGGAGTGCGTGCTTGCCACCGAGGGAAGCTAAATTGATTTATCTTACAATAGAAACACATATTTATATGTTACAAACAATAACAAAGTTTCTAACTGCATCAGAACTATCACTGTGCGATTTGAGGAGAGAATCGTAACGAGTGTAACAGGACTATTGCAACCCGATATAACCAATGGCAACACCGCTCTCTTTCCTATTCAGTTTTACAACCAACACATACACGCTTCTCCTCTGTCTCAAGAAATCCTGCTGATGGGTATTTGTATCCATATACTTTTGACGCGGAACGTGGTTGGTGTACAAAACACACAATTCTTTCTCCCCCCATCACAACATAAATAAAATCTAGGCCTGGATCCTATTTCCTCTGGGCTCACCGGTGATCGACATGCTGTTTTTATGTGGCTTTAATTATTAGACCAGTGGGTTCTGTCCTTTCCAAGAGACGGATGAAATTCAGTATCTACCTAAATCATTGTTGATAATGAAGTGCGAACAGTATTAAAAAGTAAATCGGGTTCTGACCTCTTTGTCGATACTACCAGTAGCTCATGAAGGAACGTCACGAATATCTATGCGTGATTGGGATTATTTAAAAGATATCAATTTAAATTTCTCTTTTTTTTATCTCTTTTTCTGTATCGCATATTTCTAATGCGTTCATAAATCACATTTAATAATATTATATAACAGTACAAGGATTTAATTCATTATAATGAAAAAAAAAGTTGAAATCGTCTGTCTATGTGGTCGAACGAGCTTCTACCGAAACAGATATTTTACTCAGAACTCAGCTTGGGCGATAGATGGAAAGGTATAAAAAATGTATAAAGACTCTCTCAAAACAACCTAAAAGTATGTGGTATAGATTGCAAAATATGGGCGACAGAAGCGCTTGGAGACGGAAGCTGAAGAGCGGAATTGAAACTTTTGAAGCAAATCGAAGGCAACAGATTGAAGTCCGCAGAGCTGCTAGATTATAGCGTCGAGATCGTCTACGCCAACCTCACTCACCTGTTAATGCACGTCCTGTCTGTGATAAAATCTGTCGCGCTAGAATTAGGCTGATAAAACACATCGAATATAGAATCCAGCGCATAAGCTATACTCGTCTGCAAGTGATGCAATGATATTATAAATATAAAGGGTCTTTCAACAAGGACGCTCGAGCTTTGTCAGGCAATAGTGGCCATTTTTTTAAAGCGACATCTGGCAACCTCAATGTTCAATAGTACTTGGCAAGTCACGATGGAAAGTTATAGCGTTGAACAGCGTGTGCAAATCATCAAATTTTATTATCAAAAATCAGTGTTCAGTTCGACAAAGGTTCCGCGCATTACGTGATTTCTATCCTCGCCATAATCGTCCTGCCGAGTCGACTGTTCGACGCTTGGTGGCCAAATTCAAGGCAAAAGGGTCGATCAACAATCAACCAACACCCGAACGTTGCCGAAACGCAAGGTCTGCTGAAAACATCGCTGCCGTAAATGAGAGAGTAGGGGAAAATCCGAGGCAGTCAATTTCTCTTCGTTCACAAGAACTTGGCCTTTCTGCGATTTCCGTTTGGCGAATTATGCGTAGGGACTTGGGTCTGCACTCGTACAAAATTCAACTCAACCAGGAACTTAAGGTAAACGAACATAGACAAGGTCGTGTATTCGCTGATTGGGCTCTAGAGCAGTTGGCAGTTGCCCCAAATTTCCCCTAAAAAATCATTTTCGGCAACGAGGCCCATTTTTCGATCAATGGATTTGTGAACAAGCAAAATTGTCGGATTTGAGACAAAAACAATCCACATGAGATACACCAGCACCAATTGCATCCCAACAAAGTTACTGTTTGGTGCGGATTTTCGTCTAACGGAATCATCGGTCAGTATTTTTTTGAGAACGAAGATGGGATTGCCATAACCGTAACGAGGAGACCTACAGATCGATGATAAGCAACTTCTTCTGCCTCAACTGGATTATATAGCTGATATAGATACTGACGACATGTGCTTCCAACAGGACGGCGCTACATGCCACACTGCGCACGACACGATAGACATTTTGCACCAGCGATTTCAGGGCAGGCTCATCTCGCGCGGCGGCAACGTCAACTGGCCACCGAGATCATGCGATTTAACGCCATTAGACTTCTTTCTTTGGGGATACCTTAAATCGCAGGTCTATGAGAATAATTCGCAAACAGTTGATGTGCCTCAAAGTCAATATAACGAACACCATCCATAAAATTCAATCAGATTTATGTGACAAAGTCATCCAAAATTAGGCCCCCCGAATACGTTCCACCAAGCGAAGCCGCGGGGGACATTCAAACGACTTCATATTCCACACTTAATGCCATAAAATAAACTTTCAAATTAAAATAAATTAAGTATATATATCATACACAACTTGTTTTATTCACATTTAGAAATTAAGCGGCCTTATTGAAAGACCCTATATATATATATATATATATATATATATATATATATATATATATATATATATATAAATATATATACGGGGAGCGGTCAATAAGTTTTGCAATTCGGATATAAGGAAACGAGATATTTGGAAAAGTGTTTTGTTATTTATCAATATAACTACCCTCGACTTCAATGCATTTGCGCCACTTGTCCCTGAGGCTTCGAATTCCCAACAACCAGAAATCTCCCGACTTCTGCTCCATCCACTCTTGGAAGGCGAGCTGGACATCTTTATCGTCCCCACCCCGTAAGGGGCGCGGCGATTTACCACTCTGGCCGCCGTGCTGACGGGATCCAGCGCTCCGTCCGGCCCCAGCTTAGCCTCTCTTCCTTCCTTCAAAACACTTGTTTCCTCTCTTTTCACACAACCTCTCCCACAACTTTCTCTGGTCAGCCTCTAATTTCACAGGGTAGATGCTGACCTTCCTTTCAGCCAACCGTCCCGCATCGGGGCTGAGGGGGTGGGGGACAATGTTCCCTAACCCCTGAGCTCCGGTCAAGGGTGGCTGGTTTTTAACTACCTGCTTCATCCCCACCCATACCTTCCTCACATCCCTTTTCCTCTCCTCTTCACAATCTATTAATTTTTACGCCGTGTCCAAGGTGGAGCCGCCATGCCAATGGACTGCCAGGCCACCAGGCGGGAGGGGAGGTCCCAAATGGCGGCGCCTGGCTCTGCCGGGCTTGTAAGCACCTCTCGCAGTGCGGGCTACTGCGAGAGGTGTGCGCGATTGCATCCCGTGTTTAAAAAAGGGTCACCATGCCCAATGATGATAAAAGAAAACAAACCCAACCCTCAACTTCCCCTGTTCCATCGACGGAGCCGCCCTCGGGCAGCTCCAGCAAAAAAATGGAGGTTCCCCCCCCCCCTGTGCTTGCACAGGGGACCCTCCATATTTCTCTAACCGGAGAGGAGGCTTACTCCTCTCCTTCGCCAACGGGTGCAGGGGACTCCCCCTCACCCCCTTCTCTGGAGGTGCTTTCGGGCACCTCCCTTTTCCCAGCGGCAGTCCCCTCTTTTCTTTCCAAGGGGACTGCCAAGAAAGCCAGCAGGCAGCCCTTAGCCAGCCGCTCCCCATCAAAGCGGCTCGGTAGGGCAAACCACCTTAGGGGGGAGAGGGAAGCCAGGCCCCTTCGGTCGCTTCCCTCAAAAGACCTGCTGGCAAAAATTTTAAACCTTGCTGGGGTCAAGGCCTGTGCCTCCCCACACAAGACTGGCGACACTGCCAAGGGGACCTGCGATGTCCTGGGAGGGGATGGCCAACTGGAGGCCCCTCCTGTGATAAACATGGTCCTTGAGGAGACCCAGCCTAAGACGGTAGGGCCTTCCATGGGGGAGAATTCGGGCTTGGCGCCAAGCACCGAACCCGAATCCGCCCCTATGCAAGGTCCTCCTCAAATGGCTGAGGGCTCCGAGGCAGTAAAAGGAGGGGAGGGATATCCTCCGACAGGTGCCCCTACGACTACCAGGACCTTCTCCATTTCGGAGAGAGACCGGGCTGAGGCCGGTCCATCTGGCCTGGGGGCTTCTGCCGGCGGAGGTGAAAAGCGGGTTCATTCCCCGCCCTCCTCTCCAAAAAAGAAAAAGACAAAAAAGACGAAAAAGACGAAAAAGACTCGGGGCTCCTCTCCATCCGCGTGGGCTGCGGGGACGGATATGTCTGCTGCCACTTTGGTAGGCGACCAAGCCAAGATCGGCACATCCGGCCCCTCTACCCCCTCGTGTGCAGAGTCCCTGACCAAGACTAACACCAAAAGTGCACAGGGCGGAGCCTCGATGACATCGGAGCCCCTTATTCAGAGGTTACCTAGCGTTTTCGAGCCCGCTGGCTTCAAACGCTTCCTCGTTATTCGCTCCACTGATGGCACCATGTTGTCCAAGGGCAACATGATCCATCAGAGGAGAGGATTAGCTAGTGCAATTGGTAGAGCGCCGAAGGTGACCCGTTTCTCGGAAGGGAACCTTCTGGCGAATGCGGCGAATCCCGCCGAGGCGGCCAAGATAAGTGCTCTTCGGACACTTCATGGCACCCCCGTGAGTGTGACGCCGCACTCTACCATAAACTTTGTGAAAGGAGTAGTTTATGCGAGGGAACTCGTTGACTACTCCATTGAGGACATCACCCTAGAGCTGGCCGACCATGGGGCGGTCAAGGTCGAACGTGTGATGAGAAAACAGGAAGGGGCTTCGAGACCCACCCCTACACTCTTCGTCACGTTCGACTGTGACAAGCTCCCTGAGTCGGTGCGTGCCGGTTGGTACCGCTACCGCGTGAAGGCATTCGTGCCACTGCCGCGGCGGTGCTATTACTGTCACCGCTTCGGCCATACGAATCGCTCATGTAGACGTGCAAAGTCGGGGTCACCCGAAGTCTGTGTAAATTGCTCCAAGGTCGCAAACGATAAGTACAAATCGTGTGTGGCCAAGTGTGTCAATTGCAGAGAGCCGCACCCTGCTTCTTCAAAGCAATGTGGTGCATATCTCCTGGAGAAAGAAATCCTGGCCGTTCAGGCCCAGGATAGACTCTCATTCCGCGAGGCTAAGGACTTGGTCCTGGCGCGCCCAGCTCTGCCTGGGACGTCATATGCCTCAGTAGTTTGAAAGGCACCCTCTGCTCCTGGCCCATCTAGGCCAACGAGCACGGTTGTTTCCACGCCCATTCGGAGCCCTTCTGCGGGCTCTACCCAACCCCTGCGCGCCCCTGGTAAAGCTGGCGGCAAAAAGGGTTCATACCCAGCCCCGGCTAAAACCCAGGGCTCCCCCCTCTTCCCCCTGCGTGACTGTTTCCCGCAAGGCGAAACGGCCACGCGCCTTCACCGAGTCGTTAGACTCACAGGAGGCAACACCCCTGAAGATGGTGGCTAGGCCATCTTCGGGGGTTCCTAAAGCTGTCCCCCGAAAGGAGGAAAGCAACAAAGGAGCTTCGGCTCCTTCGCCCACGCCCCGAGGTGGAGCGAGTGGCTCGGAGACGGTGGTTCCTCGAAAAGAGGCCCCCCCGCCTCCGAAGCCGCAGCGCCCGCCTAAGGTTTCGAGGCAGAGGGAGGAAAAGACTCGCATGGCGAGCCCAACCTCCCCCAATAAGTCCTCGAAGGCGACAGCGCCTCCAGCGCTTTGTCCGGCCAACAGCGCCCGGGGTTCTGCCCCCGGGAAGCGTACGGCCATTCCCGTGAGGGTCTTCAATTCGAGGAGGGCCCCCGCGTCTCCTCTGAGCTAGGCCTGGAGGGTATATTCCTTCAATGGAATTGCCGTGGACTCCGGGCCAACTGGGAGGAGCTGCGGAGGCTCGCCTCGTCCCGTTTCCCGTTAGCTATTTTTTTGCAGGAGACGATGCTAGGCGCGTGCCATCTGCCTGCCCTCCCGGGGTATAAGGGTCTTGCGACCCCACCACCAGGGGATGGCCGGGCTGGGGGATGCGCGGTTTACACCCGGCATGATGTCTCCGTTCTTCCTTTCTCTTTAGATACCTCCTTTCAGGCAGTGGCTGTGCAGCTACACCTGGATAGGAGGTATACTATCTTTTCTGCGTACATTCCACCGACAGCTGACTTCGACGCGGGGGACAAGCGCCGCGTCGTGGCACGGTTGCCGAGGCCCTATCTCTTGCTTGAAGATCTGAACGGCAGGCATCCTCTCTGGGGAGATTACTCCATAAATCCCAGGGGACAAGTCCTTGCCAATCTGATCGAAGAGCTTGAGATGGGTGTCCTAAACGTGGATGAGTTTACGCATCACTGTCCGAGAACCGCTTCATTTTCTTGCCTTGACCTATCTTTGTGCTCTTCGGATGCACAGCCTGATTTTGATTGGGGGGTGGTCGATGACCTCCATGGTAGTGATCACTTTCCCATTCAAATATCATTTTCAGGGCAACTGCCGCCTGAGAGACCACCTCGGTGGTGCTTGGCGCGGGCGCGGTGGCCTGCATTTCAGGAAATGACTGAATTCTCTATCTCAGTCGAGGAGTTTAGGTCGGTAGATGAGGCCGTTGAGTTCTTCTCCGGCAACCTCATCGCCGTGGGCCTGACTACTATTCCTAGGACGTCTGGCCGTTTTTCACGCCGACCACTCCCATGGTGGTCGGCCGAGTGTGAGACGGCCCTCAAACAGAAGCGTTATGCCTACATGCGCTATAAGCGCCGCCCGAACGATTTCACTGTCGCTCAATTTCGTCGGGGTAGGGCTAGGTTCCGGTATATTTCGAAGCACGCCCGCCGCTCTTCTTGGCGGGCATACGTGTCTTCACTTAACGGGAAGACCCCTTTAGCTGAGGTGTGGAAGCGAGTCAAAAGGATTCGGGGCAAGTTCTCGCAGGACCCCCCTCCCGTTCTCCAGGAGAATGGGACCGCAATCTCGGACCCCGCGTCCGTGGCGGAATCCTTAGCGACCGCTTTCTCCGCATTCTCTAGCCGTGATGCTGCTCCGCCAGCATTAAATGCATGTCGTGATGTCACGGAACGCCGCCGGCGGGACTTTCCCTTCAGAGGCGGAGAACCCTTCAACGACAAGTTTACTGTAAGCGAGTTGCATTCCGCTCTCGCTTCGTGCGCAGACACCGCCCATGGTCTTGACGATGTCCCGTACGCCATGCTTTGACACCTAGGTAAGCGAAGCATGGCCTTTCTGTTAGATTTGTTCAACAGGATCTGGGTGGAGGGTCTTCTCCCAGACTCCTGGCGAATCGCTACTGTGCTTGCCTTTCGCAAACTGGGGAGAGATCACTCTACTCCGACCGGTTTCCCCCCAATCTCTCTAACCTCTTGCGTGTGCAAGTTAATGGAGAAATTGGTAAATGTTAGATTAGCCTTTTTCCTGGACAGCGGAGGCTATCTGTCTTCTGCAAGTTCTCCTCGACGTCATAGGCTCTGCTCCGACTGGAAAATGCCGTCTGCGAGGCTTTCCTTCGTAGACAGCACTACGCCACGGTGTTTTTTGATCTGGAGAAGGCCTATGATACCGCATGGCGATACGGTATCATGGAGACTCTCCACACGATGGGGCTGAGGGGACGCCTCCCAATGTTTATATCTGAATTTTTGCGAGATCGTCGATTCCGCGTACGGGTGGGGGGAGCCCTCTCTGCCCCAAAGGAGCAGGAAGAGGGTGTCCCGCAGGGAAGTGTTGTTCAGTGTCACACTCTTTGCCCTGAGCATCAACGGCATCACCTCGGTGCTGCCGGAAGATGTTCTCGCTACGCTCTACGTGGACGACCTTTCGATCTCTTTTGGCGCGGCCCAGATGCCAACTCTGGAGGGTCGACTCCCACAGGCATTGAACCGCGTCTCTCGCTATGCCGAAGCGCACAGGTTTCGGTTTTCTTTGGCCAAGACTAAGGTGGTGCACTTCTGCCGCTATCCACGGCTTCACCCCGACCCAGATTTGTTTCTTAATGGGGTGCGCCTGGATGTGGTTGAGTCGCACCGTTTCCTTGGTCTTGTATTCGACCGACGCCTCACCTGGGAGGCTCATATTCGCAGCCTTAGGGTCTCTTGTACCCGCGCCATGGACATTCTCCGTTCCGTGACGTTCAGCGCTTGGGGCGCTGATAGGGCTACCGCCTTACTTTTTTATCGATCCTTTGTTCGCTCGAAGCTTGACTACGGATGCGAGTTTTATGCATCCGCAGCCGAGCGTTTATTGCGGAAGGTGGATTCGATCCACCACACCGGCCTTCGCCTTGCTACCGGTTTTTCCGCATTTCCCCCATTGAGAGCCTGTTGGTCGATGCTGGGGAGATGCCACTCGCTCTGCGCCGCGTGCAGTGCATCACTTCGCTGTACGCGCGAGCCCGGCGCCTCCCTCAGTCGCCAACAGCTCTCACTGCATCCGCAGCTGATCTCGATGGTGCCTATGCCGCCGAGAGACGCCAGTCATACCCTAAGCCCTTTGGGTTTAGGGCCAGGAAACTCCTTCGAGAGGTAGATATAGCTCTCGGGCCGGTGGCGCCCCTGGTTCTGCCCAGGACGCCACCCTAGAGGGTACCACATTTGGCTATTTGTCGCCATGCCTCTGCTCCCAAAGCTTGTACTGCGCCGGGAGTATTGCATTCGACCTTTTTGGAGCACACATCGTGTCACGCTGGTACCGTGCCAGTGTATACGGATGGCTCCAAGTCCCAAGAGGTCGGATTCCACGCCCTATCCCCTCTGTTTGAAGTCAGCGGGGCTCTACCAGGCGCTGCGTCTGTCTTTACGGCCGAGCTGGTGGCAATACACCACTCGGTACGGGAGATTACGCGACGTGCCCTGTTCGGAGACCGGATTGTGATCTATAGCGACTCACAAAGCACCCTGAGTGCTCTCGGGGCATTGGAATTTCCGCATCCCCTGGTTCGCGATATCCGTGACGCCACGGTTTTGGCGAGCCGGGCAGATGTCGAGATTATCTTCTGCTGGGTTCCTGGACATGTAGGAATTGCGGGGAATGAGCGCGCCGATGAGGGCGCCAAAGAGTCCGCGTAAAACAGATAGAATGTGAAGAGGAGAGGAAAAGGGATGTGAGGAAGGTATGGGTGGGGATGAAGCAGGTTGTTAAAAACCAACCACCCCAGACCGGAGCTCAGGATTTAGGGAACATCACCCCCTTCTCTGGAGCTCCTTTCGGGTGCCTCTATTTTTCCAGCAGCAGTCCCCTCTTTTCTTTCCAAGGGGACTGCCAAGAAAGCCAGCAGGCAGCCCTTAGCCTGCCGCTCCCCGTCGAAGCGGTCTGGTAGGGCAAACCACCTTAGGGGGAAAAGGAATGCCAGGCCCCTTCGGTCGCTTCCTTCAAAAGACCTGCTGGCAAGAATTTTCAACCTTGCCGGGGTCAAGGCCTGTGCCTCCCCACAAAAGACTGGCGACACTGCCAAGTGGACCTGCGATGTCCTGTGAGGGGATGGCCAACTGGAGGCCCCTTCCGTAATGGACATGCTCCTTGAAGAGACCAAGCCTCAGACGGTAGGGCCTTCCATGGGGCGGAATCAGGCTCAGCGCCAAACACCGAACCCGAATCCGCCCCTATGCAAGGTCCCCCCTCAAACGGCCAAGGGCTCTGAGGCAGTAAAAGGAGGGAAGGGATCTCCTACGGCAGGTGCCCCTTAGACAATCAGAACCTTCTCTATTTCAAAGAGGGACCTGGCTAAGGCAAGCCCATCTGGCATGAAGGCTTCTGCCGGCGGAGGTGAGAAGCGGGTTCATTCCCAGCCCTCCTCTCCAAAAAAGAAAAAGACTAAAGAGACGAAAAAGACTCGGGGCTCCTCTCCATCCGTGGAGGATGCGGGAACGGATGAATCTGCTGCCACTTTGGTAGGTGACCAAGCCAAGATCGGCACATCCGGTCCCTCTACCCCCCCGTGTGTGGAGCACCTGACTAAGACTAACACCAAGAGTGCACGGGGCGGAGCCTCGATGACATCGGGGCCCCTAATCAGAGGTTACCTGGCAGTTTCGAGCCCGCGGATTTAAACGCTTCCTCGTTATTCGCTCCACTGATGGCACCATGTTGTCTTGGCCGCCGAGGCAGCCAAGATAAGTGGTCTTCGGACACTTCATGGCACCCCGGTGAGTGTGACGCCGCACTCTACCATGAACTTTGTGAAAGGAGTAGTTTATGCGAGGGAACTCGTTGACTACTCCATTGAGGATATCACCCTTGAGCTGGCCGACCATGGGGTGGTCAAGGTCGAACGTGTAATGAGAAAACAGGGAGGGGCCTCGAGACCCACCCCTACACTCTTAATCGCGTTCGACTGTGACAAGCTCCCTGAGTCGGTGCGTGCCGGTTGGTACCACTACCGCGTGAAGGCATTCGTGCCACTGCCGCGGTGGTGCTATTACTGTCACCGCTTCAGCCATACGAATCGCTCATGTAGACGTGCAAAGTCGGGGTCACCCGAAGTCTGTATAAATTGCTCCAAGGTCACACACGATAACTCCAAATCGTGTGTGGCCAAATGTGTCAATTGCAGGGAGCCGAACGTAGCTTCTTCGAAGCAATGGGGTGCATATCTCCTTGAGAAAGAAACCATGGCCGCTCACGCCGCAGGATAGACTCTCATTCTGCGAGGCTAAGGACTTGGTCCTTGCGCGCCTGGCTCTGCCTGGGACGTCATATGCCTCAATAGTTAGAAAGGCACCCTCTGCTCCTGGCCCAACCAGGCAAACGAGCACGGTTGTTTCCGCGCCTATTCGGAGCCCTTCTGCGGGATCTACCCAACCCGGGCGCTCCCCTGGTAAAGCTGGCGGCAAAAAGGGTTCATACCCAGCCCCGGCTAAACTAGGGCTCCCCCCTCTTCCCCGAGCGTGACCGTTTCTCACAAGGCAAAACGTTAGACTCACAGGAGGCAACACCCCTGAAGATGGTCGCTAGGCCATCTTCGGGGGATTCTAAAGCTGTCCCCCGAAAGGAGGACAGCAATAAAGGAGCTTAGGCTCCTTCGGCCACGCCCCGAGGTGGATTGAGTGGCTCGGAGACAGTGGTTCCTCGAAAAGAGGGCCCCCCACCTTGAAGCCGCAACGCCCGCCTAAGGTGTTGAGGTGGGGGGAGGAAAAGACTTGCATTACGAGCCCAACCTCCCCCAATAAGTCCTCGAAGGTGACAGTGCCTTTAGCGCTTTGTCCGGCCAACAGCGCCTGGGATTTTGCCCCCGGGAAGCGTACGGCCATTACCGTGAGGGTCTTCAGTTCGAGAGGGCCCCCGCGTCTCCTCCGAGCTAGGCCTGGAGGGCATATTCCTTCAATGGAATTGCCGTGGACCCTGGGCCAACTGGGAGGAGCTGCGGAGGCTCGTCTCGTCCCGTTCCCCGTTAGCTATCTTTTTGCAGGAGACCATGCTAGGCGCGTGCCCCCTGCCAGCCCTTCCGGGGTAAAGGGGCTTGCGACCCCACCACCACGGGATGGCCGGGCTGGAAAATGCGCGGTTTACACCCAGCATGATGTCTTCGTTCTTCCTTTCATTTTAGATACCTCCTTTTAGGCAGTGGCTGTGCAGTTGCACCTGGATAAGAGGTATACTATCATTTCTGCGTACATTCCACCGTAAGCTGACTTCGACGCGGGGGACTTCCGCCGCGTCGTGGCACGGTTGCCGAGGCCCTATCTCTTGCTTGAAGATCTGAACGGCAGGCATCCTCTCTGTGGAGATTACTCCATAAGTCCCAGGAAAGAAGTCCTTGCCGATCTGATCGAAAAGCTTGAGATGGGTGTCCTAAACGTGAATGAGTTTACGCATCAATGTCCGAGACCTGCTTCATTTTCTTGCCTTGACCTATCTTTGTGCTCTTTGGATGCACAGCCTGATTTTGATTGGGGATGGTCGATGACCTCCATGGTAGTGATCACTTTCCCATTCAAATATCATTTTCAGGGCAACTGCTGCCTGAGAGACCACCTCGGTGGTGCTTGGCGCGGGCGCGGTGGCCTGCATTTCAGGAAATGACTGAATTCTCTATCTCAGTCGAGGAGTTTAGGTCGGTAGAGGAGGCCGTTGAGTTCTTCTCCGGCAACCTCATCGCCGTAGGCCTGACTACTATTTCTAACACGTATGGCCGTTTTGCACGCCGACCACTCCCATGGTGGTCGGCCGAGTGTGAGACGGCCCTCAAACAGAAGCGTTATGCCTTTATGCGCTATAAGCGCCACCCGAACGATTTCACTGTCGCTGAATTTTGTCGAGCTAGGGCTAGGTTCCGGTATATTTCGAAGCACACCCGCCGCTCTTCTTGGCGGGCATACGTGTCGTCACTTAACGGGAAGCCCCCTTTAGCTGAGGTGTGGAAGCGAGTCAAAAGGACCCCCCCCTCCCGTTCTCCAGGAGAATGGGACCGCAATCTCAGACCCCGCGTCCGTGGCGGAATCCTTAGCGACCGCTTTTTCCGCATTCTCTAGCCGTGATGCTGCTCCGCCAGCATTCAATGCACGTCATGATGTTGCGGAAGGCCGCCGGCTGGACTTTCCCTTCAGAGGCGGAGAACCCTTCAACGACAAGTTTACTGTGAGTGAGTTGCGTTCCGCTCTCGCTTCGTGCGCGGACACCGCCCATGGTCTGGAAGATGTCCCGTACGCCATGCTTCGACACCTATGATGAGCGAGGCATGGCCTCTCTGGTAGATTTGTTCAACAGGATCTGGGTGGAAGGTCTTCTCCCAGACTCCTGGCGAATCGCTACTGTGCTCGCCTTTCGCAAACCGGGGAGAGATCACTCTACTCCAACTGGTTTCTGCCTAATCTCTCTAAACCTCTTGCGTGTGCAAGTTGATAGCGTAATTGGTAAATGTTAGTTTAGCCTTTTTCCTGGACAGCGGAGGCCATCTGTCTTCCGCACAGTGCGGCTTCCGCAAGTTCCACTCCACGTGGGATGCTCTGCTCCGACTGGAAAATGCAGTCTGCGAGGCTCTCCTTCGTAGACAGCACTACGCCACGGTGTTTTTAGATCTGGAGAAGTCCTATGATACCGCATGGCGATACGGTATCATGGAGAATTTCCACACGATGGAGGCGATGGGACGCCTTCCAAAGTTTATATCTGAATTTTTGCGAGATCGTCGATTCCGCGTACGGGTGGGGGGAGCTCTCCGGCCCAAAAGAGCAAAAAAGAGAGTGTCCTGCAGGAAAGTGTCCTCAGTGACACACTCTTATTTTTCTGAGCATTAACGGCATCCTCTCGGTGCTGCCGGAAGATGTTCTCGCCTCGCTCTACGTGGATGACCTTTCGATCTCTTTTGGCGCAGCCCAGATGCCAACCAACTCTGGAGCGTCCACTCCAACAAGCATTGAACTGCGTCTCTTGCTATGCCGAAGCGCACAGGTTTTGGTTTTCTTGGCCAAGACTAAGGTGGTGCACTTCTGCCGCTATTCACGGCTTCTCCCCAACCCAGATTTGTTTCTTAATGGGGTGCGCCTGGATGTGGTTGAGTCACACCGTTTCCTTGGTCTTGTATTCGACCGACACCTCACCTGGGAGGCTCATATTCGCAGCCTTAGGGTCTCTTGTGTTCGCGCCATAAAAATTCTCTGTTTCGTGCCGTTCATGGCTTGTGGCGTGGATAGCGCTACTGCCCGACTTTTTTATCGGTCCTTTGTTCGTTCGAAGCTTGACTACGGAGGCGAGTTTTATGCATCCACAGCCGAGCGTTTATTGTGGAAGGTGGATTCGATCCACCCCACCGGCCTTCGACTTGCGACCGGTGCCTTCCGCACTTCCCCCGTTGAGAGCCTGTTGGTCGATTCTAGGGAGATGCCATTCGCTCTGCGCCGCATGCAGTGCATCATTCGCCTGTACGCGTGAGCCCGGTGCCTCCCTCAGTTGCCAACAGCTCTCACTGCATCCGCAGCTGATCTCGATGGTGCCTATGCCGCCGAGAGACGCCAGTCATACCCTAAGCCCCTTGGATATTGGGCCAGGAAACTCCTTCGAGAGCTAGATATAGCTCTCGGGCCGGTGGCGCCACTGGTTCTGCCCAGGACGCCACCCTGAAGGGTACCACATTTGGCTATTTGTCGCCACGCCTCTGCTCCCAAAGCTTGTACGGCGCCGGGAGTATTGCGTTTGACCTTTATGGAGCACACCTCGTGTCATGCTGGAACCGTGCCAGTGTATACGGATGGCTCCAAGTTCCAAGAGGGGGTCGGCTTCCACGCCGTATTCCCTCTGTTTGAAGTCAGCGGGGCTCTACCAGGCGCTGCGTCTGTCTTCACGGCCGAGCTGGTGGCAATACGCCACTCGGTACAGGAGATTACTTGACGGACCCGGTTCGGGGACCGGATTGTGATCTATAGCGACTCACAAAGCGCCCTGAGTGCTCTCGGGGCATTGGAATCTTCGAATCCCCTGGTTCTTGATATCTGTGACGCCTACGGTTTTGGCGAGCCGGGCAGATGTCGAGATTATCTTCTACTGGGTTCCTGGACATGTAGAAATTTGTGGTGTTTTGTCATTAGCTTGTTATCTAGACTCAGTTTTTTTATGTTTTTTTTTTAATCTAGCCTAGTATTAGGTTGTATTGTGAGTAGGGCGACCTTTGCCCAAGTAGGCAGTCGCTCGGTGGGCTCTTAAACATATCAAGAACAAAAACTAAGTGTGCGGAGAAGTTATTCAAATTTAGATAAATTGAACGAAAATTATTTTCAGATTAGCAAATTATTTAAAATATTGAAGTGTACATAATGATCAGAACTCCAACTTAAACGAATTTATCTTGGAAAATAACGATTACTTTATCAATCTAAAACATATTTTAAATGTTTTAAATAATTAGTATTTAGTGTAAAGGCCTTTATTCTGAATAATGCTCTTGCATCTTCCCCAGGAACGAAACAACTGCCGTCAATCATGCGCAGTACTCTTGCTCCATTCATCATGAATAATTTCCTGAGTTCTTGAACTGTTTTCGGATTCCTGGCTTTTAACCACTGTCTGAAGTTCTTCCAGACATTTCTACTTAAGATTCATGTCTGGACTTAGTGAAGTTCAGTCCATTTCATAAAAGTAATATGCTCGTTGTCCAGAAAGATTTTCACCCTTGGGCCGTGGATCAGGCAGCGTTATTCTGCGTGAAAATTGCAGGTTGTGATTTGAAGGATTGCCAATCGGGCAAAATGTTCTATTGCAATAATTAATTATATGTATAGTTGTGTATTCACTGTGCCCTTAGCGCGCACAAGTGACCCAGTATCTTCTACCTAAATCACGCCCCAGACCATGACCCTTTCTCCACTAAATTTCAATCTTCTTTGATGAAATTGTCAGACAATCTTTCGCTTGCTCTGCAAAAAATTCGATCCTCCTGACATTGAAACGAACAAATTGAACTTAGACTCGTAACTATAGTGGAATTGGATTTAGTGATCATCCTTCTATATAACTTTCTAGGTGAAGATTGCAAGACAAGCCTTCTTGTTCATCATAATGAGCAATGCTTTGAACCCAGGGGGTAAGCGTGAAGATTATCTTTCTCCAGCCCATGTGAGACAGTCTGCCCGGAAACATTCATAGCTATAATTTCACTTATCTCTAGAGAAACATCTGTAAGAGTCTTGAAACCCTGTTTCTTTAAACTACAGGTAATGGCTCTGTCTTTCTTTCCTGTCGGCTTCCTTGGCCTATAGTTGATTTAACAGCATTAATTAATTAGCCTGTTTTGTCTTAGGTTGCTAGAATATTATGGAGTACCATTTTGGAGCGATTGACAGTCTTTGTACTAGCTCCATTGGAAAGACCAGCTTGGTGGCGGAGTTTTATAAGCAGCTCGCAGACATAGAATGGAGTAACATATTTCCTCGCTATCTTATCAGGACATCTTGCAGGAGAATGGCCTATCGTGCACGATTTTGAACTGAATTTAGTTGTTCTACAAACAATGCGGGATCTCCCTACAAAAAAAAACTTAATCATTCACATCATTTTGTATACTTCAGATTTTATATTAGATTGCGTATCTGCTGATAACTTTCGTTTTATACATTGAAACTTGCATAACCATTACCCATTCATAGTTTATACCTGTTCGTTATCGTCACAAATTTGGAAACTTTAAATAGCCCCTGGAAAAAGTCTTGGAAGTTGTGATAGAAATACATGCGTTCTTATCTTTTTGGACGGTATTCTAAATTATGGCTCAATATTTGAGGTAAATAACAGGGAAAATTAAGAAGGAGTTTCAGCTAGTAAAAAAAAAATATATTATGCTGCTCTTGTGTCATCGAAATCACTAGAGTAAATATGTTTGAGAATAGAATCTATAAGTATCACTTAATATTATGACATTGTAGAAATAAGTTTTGTACTACTAATTCTTTTTCCCTTTTTTTTCCTTTCTATATCTTTTACCTCTTACTTCCATTATTTTTCTTCTTGTTTAGGCTAGATAGCATCGAGTGGATCTTAGTATTATCTGGTTCGTAAGTCTGTTATCTTGGTTCCAGTTTCTTAAACTAGTTTTGTATTTTGACAAAGATACTCCAGGGCTATTTTAAGTTTCTTTTGTTTTGAAAGAACAGGTCTTTGTGTTAGTCTTAAGTTTAAATTATTTGTTCTTTTCTTTTGGAGGGGTAAGTACCCCTCTTGCTAAAGTTAATGCAGAGGAAAATTAGGAAAAATTTGTATTGTTGAAAAAATAATTAGGAAAATTGATTGGCAATCGCATTCGAGAATCCATTTATATTTTCCTTGTTCAATATTTAATAAAGAAATTGAAACATGAAATTTACACGGATGATTTAAATGACCTATTTTAGATCTACAGGTAGGGAAAGACCCTATGATCCACGCGATGCCAGTCAAGTAAAAGAAAAAAAAGGAAAAGAGATAAGATATGACGGAAAAGCGAATGAAAATTACCTATCATTGACTGAAGTAGAATCGGCCGCGCAGGTAACTTATTCCATTCATGAGTAATTTTGTTAATATGTAAAGCTAAGGCGGTCATTTCTAGTTGCCACTCGGTTATATAACTCAACTAATATTATGCCCATAAGAATAAGAAAAGACTGATTCACGAGAGCTTTCGTCTTTAATAAGATTAAACAAGGATCAAGTATGAATTAAGAAACGTTTTCAATCTCTCATCCTTCTTTCTTAATCTATGTTTCTTCCTTGTTTGGTCTTATGAAAAGGCGAAAGCACTTATGAATCAGTCTTTCCTATTCCTATGGTTTATTGATTAAATACTACATATATATTAGTAAAACCGTTTAATACTCTTAAGACCTCGATGAGATGACCAAGCAGACTGGAATTAATTTCATTGTTCTACGTTCAACGTAGAACAACGAACACAATTTGAATGCGTAATCCAAGTAATTTCTGACAAGTGCTTTAAGAAGTAGGAGCAGGATAATATCTTCGATTCAAAACCAAAATACTCTTGTTTATGTAATCCAGAAGTCTGTTTGTTCTTCAAGCTACTAGAACAAACGTTTAGGTTGCTCGGAATTAGTAGTCCAAAATTATTTTTCTTAGTAACCATTCTCGCCCATTCTTTACACTTTCTTAACTTTCTATGATTCTCAAACTTTGAAATTTTACATAATAAATTGCTCTCAAGATTTTAAATATTTATTTATGAACAAAATGAAGCAAGAATCTGATCCCTGAGGAATAGATATCGTTAATGACCGATGCACAACCTCTACCGCATCACGAGACTGCCTAGTGCCGATCAACCATTTTACGATCAATTTTAATCAATCTCCCTTTAGAGCAGGTGCTTTTAAATTTATTAGAAATATGATGAACTATATCATATACCTTCTAAATATTGAAGCAAACTATATTGACAGCTTTCTGCTCTTCCAAGAGTGAAATCATTTTGTGAAAAACTTCCAAAAAGTTACTCAAATACGAGCGTTGGCGCAGAAAACCATGCCGATCATGATAAACTAACTTTTTGCATATATGTTCCAAGTTTCGGTCTCTAATTATAAAAGAATTTAAAGGTTTGTCAAAAACAGAAGTTAAAGAAATCGACCTAAAGTTTCTATACCATTTTTGAAAATCGGAGTAACATTTGTCTAGCTTAATTAATTTGTTAAAGTTTTAGAAAGAATCTTTGCTCATTCGAGTTAATTAGGTAGACTATCCAAATCAGGTGCTTTGGATGTTTCCAGTCTCTCTATATTAAGAATTATTTCCTTTCGGTTATATGAATACTCAAGAGTATCGTCCTCATTTAACTTAATTACGCCTACGTGTGTAAGTAATTTTCTGATGTCTTCCATAGTAGAGACATTTGCAATAGGTTCATTTAATTTCTTCATTACATGTGTCAGTTCGTCACTTAAAACACCTTCAGATTTCTCCCGTGGTTCGATCCAATCCCTGATCAGTTTACGATTGCTAACGGATCTTAAAATTCTCTTAGGTTCACGCTTCGATGCCAAGTCGTTTCCTTTTCCTAAATACTATTTGGCCTCTTTATGCTACATTTTAAAAACAACGGCAAAATTATATTTCTGTCTACGATATTATTATAAGCCTTTATAATGATTATATGCTATTATTCTATATTATTCTATATTATTTCTAAAATGGTGCGAGATGTGAATGATAATGATGGATTAGTGAAAACTAATTCGGAATAACCAATGCACGAAAGTTGTGATCGATTGCCTTCGGTTTATCGGAGATTGTGATTAATTTATTCGGTGACTTTATTTTTGGTTTAAAATTAATTGGGCAAAAGTTAGATGGTTTAAGTGTAGCGGTAATGAATTAAATGATAACGAAGGAAACATTTAGGAAAGCTGTATTACAGATGTAATTTAATGTCGCAGTACTTAAGAAAGACTCTTTTTTATTTGCTAAGTTACAAAACATAACCTAAAAACATAACTTAAAATCAAGTTCCCCAAAATGTACTAAATTTGTTGGAATTATGACAGTTGCCAATGTGGCACTGTTTAATTATACAAAGATGAGCGCGCTCTCTCTTTCTCTCTCTATCTCTCTCTATCTCTCTCTATCTCTTTCTCTCTCTCTCTATCTATCTATCTCTCTGTTTCTCTCTCTTTCTTACTTCATTCATTTAGCAATGGAAACTTATACTTGTGCAAGAGCGTTGTCGCCCAATCTTAATGACTTTGAATCCAATTTCTTATCTATAGTGCAAAATACATTTTCGGAATTTTGTCCTTATATATATTCTTCAAATTAGATATGTGACAACACTCACTGCATGAATAAAATAAAAGATATAGTAACAAATATTTTACAAAAGAGATACTAACTTTTGAGAATTTGGTCAAAGGCCAACTGCTTAGATCCTTAAAACGAAGATGACATATGCAACAAAAGAGGCTAAAACGCCATGTAAGGAAATAGGTTTTTATATGTAGGATTAAGTTTTCACGGCAATTGAAATCAGATTGAAAAACTTGAAGGAAAAAATTTCTAGAACTTTTAGACCTCAAGAAAATAATAAAAATCTATTCCCTGAATTAGTATTTAAATCATGCGAAATATTTATGTATTTTTCTATGATATTCCTCTCTTGAAAAAATTAACCTTAGGTTTTATACGCACATAGATCTTAGAGGAAACAGTAGTACATGAAATACAATCCTATTTAAAAAATGAGCCATTTTAGGTGTACCTTTTCAATAGCTTACACTACCTTGTGACTAACTCAACAAAGCCTTAAGCTGTAGCTGTTTACAACTAGATAACTACTAACTTGACTTCCTATATTTAGAAGAAAATTTGAAATGTATACGGCGAAGTGACCGCAGTGAATTAATACTGCTCTTTTTTGTCTGCGGTGAGTTGGTTCTTCATTCTTGTCGCCAAATGCGGCGCAGTTAATTCAACCATTCGGAGCAAATCCAAAACAATCAGAGAAAAGCGAAAAGAGAAGAAAGACTCAAGTTTAAATTCAATCAAAATTGAGAACAGTCACCTAAAATATAGGAAAACCTTTACATTGTGTGATGTTAGCTTTATTTAATAAAAAAGAAAGAAGAATTGATTCAAAATATATGTAAAAGCTTAAACATTCGTTTTTAAATTACCTAAAATTTAAATTTTGGCTTTTTTTAGGTGTAAAAGAAGGATAATTTTGAATTTCTGCACCTTGGTCAAAATTAATGACACACTCCAGGTTAATAGGGCTGATAAATGGGTATAGAAGATACTAAAAATTGTACTAAGATTTAAATTTCAAAACCTTTCTATCTAAGTAATTTATATCTCAGGGTTATCACAACCCTCAAACTAAGTGTTGTTCTTATTTTAGTACCACTTATTTTAGTGGGAATTCGTAACGGAGCTTCAAATCAGTCCTTGTATCTCCTTCACCCTACTGGGGCGACCAGACCATGATTTCGCCCATCCTCACACTGAATATATGGCAGGAATACGGGCAGACCTCCTGGCGGCTTGGCAAAGACGATGGAGACGGTCGAAGGGAACCTAAAGTTGTGTCTCCTTGCGCCGCGACTGTTCCCATGGACCTAACCTCCCAATAAAACGAAGGTTTCCGGGTGCTTTCTATCGTATCCGAATTGGACAGACTCGCGGAGCGCAACACCATTTGATTGAACGCTCGCCGGTACCTTGTTGCGATGACTGCTGTGTTCCCGTGACTCTCCTGCACATTCTTGTTTAATGTCCCAGTCTGAGTGATCTTCGCACACGTTACCTGTCTCGGTACCGGGACAAGCGAGGTCACTAACGCTTGTCCCTTTTACTCGGTGCGAGTTCGTGCACACATACTTGCGGATTATAGCCAGCTTCCTCCACTTTATTTGACTTTCTTAGTTGTAGGTTCGATATTTCTGCACGAAGGGAGGCGGGCCTGGCCCTGAATCCGGAGCACGCTTCCTTCTTTTTGCTTATCTTGCCTTTTGTAGCATCGGCCCCTCCTGGTATCGAGCTCCCAAGTAGTTTCTTTTTCCTACTACTCAAACTATGTATAATAACCGCTATAATGATATTTTACTTTCCTTAATTTTGCTACTTCCTTTGCGAACCTATTACAAATTTCTTGACAGGATAACCCTCCTTAGTGTGATTAGTTTTTTGCGTAGGGAATCCATATATTTACTCTCAGTACTATTTGATCCTTTTTTTATTCATTACTAACCTTTTTGCCAGGCACCTAGTAGTTTGGTATCTTTTTCCCTCATTGATTAAACATCAGATAAAACAACTACTGGCCCATCCTGCCATTTACCGACCTTTCCTTCGCTTAGTCTCGTACCTCCGTATATGTTGGGCTAAGCAATGTTTCATGAAAGACGTTTTCAGCGTCCTGGTGTCATTACGCTTTATTTTTTTAACCGCTTCTTTTTTGTTTTTACTCAAGCTGGCTCTTTAAGACCCAAGGCTGAGAAGGAATCAAAGCCCCCCCCAACTTATAAATTGGACGGGAGATTCAGAATTTTAAGAGGAAAGGAGAGAAACACCGTTTTTCTCTCCAGGTGCATTATTTTCTATCTGAAAATGTGGAAATTAGGTTTAATATTGAGAGAAAAATGCAAGATTAGATGATACTTGTTTAAAGTAGATGAAATAGGGGACGTTACTGATGGTCGTTATATGTATGGAAGAATTTTAAAGTTCACACGAAGTAGAAGGGCGACATTGTGACCGGCTTGGATTAATATATACCCGATGTGTTTGTGAAACAGGATTTTGCAATCTGTATTTAGTTACTTATTAACTTTACTCATTCCTTTCATTTTGAGACAGTCTTCCGACAGGATAAGGAAACAAAATAAAGATAAGAATAAAAATCACCGGCAATCGCAAGGGTATCATGGCCTGTCTTTGTTGGGAAGAAAGAGGCGGATGGTAAAATTAACGCTAGCAATGTGTTTTGACATTAACTATGAGAATTTGGATCTATTCTGTGTCATATGATGGAATGCCAGAATAAGCCCATTCTATGAGTACTCTTGTAACCTTTACCTAAATTGGCACTAGTTCTCGCTGGCCTAGTGGATACGACGTTTGTCTTCCAGTTTCCAGGCACGCATTCGATCTCAGCGAGAACGGACACAAAACTTTCAGGTCCCCAAAGAACTGGCCGCCGATTGGGCGGTTACGTGGTAATCACCCTTGAGTGCGTAATCTCTTAAGCATTTTTAACATACTCTATTGTATGTTTAGAAATCCTGCCGATGGAGTAATAGTATCCCTTATGATAAAATCCATCTCCACTACCTAAACGAAGCACAGACTCTGGTACCTTCGGGTGTGCCAGCGATTATCATTCTAATCTTTGTGTATTTGCTTATCCGGTCAAAGGGTCTCGTCCACGATGCAAAGGAGGTATGTTAAATTGGTGAACCTTAGTCATTATATACTAATAAATGTCGCCCCTTCTCGCAATAAAATCAACCGCTCATACCATAAATACTCAATTGGTGTTTATTTAGATTAAAAAAACTCTCACTAATCTTATAAAATTGATCTAATGTATTTAAGTACAGTATAAACATGTAAATCCGCTTTTATAGGTTTGTAACTTGAGAAGGAGCATGGACTAATCTTGAGAGAATGTGGAAATTCGAATAGCAGTTTTGCATTTTTAGTGAAGCAAGGGTCTGTTTTCCTAGTTTGTTACCAAAATCTAGATAGGTTCTTTCTAACCTAAACCAGACAGAAAATCATTAGAAAGCATAATTATTTGTTTATATTAACCTCGTTGATTGTTGCTTGATCTTTCACTCATCCCTATCAAATATTTATTCAACCTAAGTAAACAAAATGATACTAATCTGATTATCACATAGAACAAAAATTCATTTTAGCCAAATGGCATGATTAATTCGAAGCATAGATTTTACTATAAAAAATATGATATATGCCACGAATTGAATCTCGTGTCTGGGTCCACTATCTCATGAAATAACAGTTAGAGCCTTAATTAAGCATTTTTTTTAATTATTTCAATGAAGTTAAAATTCCAAATTCCTCCCATTTTCCTTTTACTAGAATCGTAATGTATTACCATGTATTATATCTCAAAGTGAACCACTATTTGCCAGGCACATTTATTCTTCGCAAAAATTCTGATTTCAACATAGCATTTGTGGAGAAAGGGAAAATGCCATGATATCATAATGGAATCGATAAATGATATATGATATGTCGGAGATCCTACTGGGAGTGATAATTAAGGCGATTTTATTTAGGGGGGGGGGGCATTCCGTCGGGATTGATGAGGTTTATTTTATGTGAAATTACAAATGAATGATGACAGTTGTTTGGTGGGAGATCCCATTGAAATTGTTGCTTTGTGGGATATACCACTGGAATATATACACGCTGCTTGTTGGGAGATACCACTGTAAGTGATACGATTTGCTTGGTTGCAGATCCCAATAGAATTAATCGGAATTGCTTGGTGAGGGATTCCAATGGAATGTATGCGAGTTGCTTGGTGGGAGAAGCTAGTGAAATATATTCGAGATGCTTGGTTGAAGTTCCCAATGCAATTGATTAGTGATGTTTGATGAAGATCCCAGTGGAATTGATGAAAATTCCTTTTGGGGAGATCCCAATGGAATAAATAATATTTGCTTGGTGGCATATTTTGTGGTGATCGGTTTATGTAATAGGCAAGCGACTGGCACCAAGTTGCAGGATTCAATAGGCCTAGCAAGAAACTCCACAAAATGGATGCGCAGTGGCCTGATTAAATACAAAAAGGGAGAACGCGAGAAAAGGGATCAAAGGTCAAAATAGCTTAGTCAACAAGAGGAAACGAATAAACAAGCAATTCACGTCTCGGGATAATATTCCCAGAAGACGGAAGTCTACGGAACACTTGAGTTAACACAAAGTCCATGCAAAGGCAATTATAATACAATTCTGTAAAATTGGGACATAGAATAGCTAGATTAGATGGAGGATGTAAGCAAATTGTGATACACAGCCGTTCAAAACTCCGCCATTAGGAGGTGGAACTAATGAGCCCCGACAACAGATTTGTCCCGGAGACGAATCTAGGCCACGCCCAATGGAAATGAAACTGTATATATAGGCGAGCTATGAGAGAAATAGGGAGAAAAGAATTAAGCATTATAGTTGTCATTAAGTATTGTCATACCCGTAGTAGCGTTTATGGAAACCCTTTTAAATTCACTTAGTGTTGTTGCTTCATAATTTAATACTTTACATTAAGTATATATAGACTGCTATTTGCCTGCAAAGTAACTTGGTGACGTGCCGCCTGCCCCGTTATAGGCCAATATTAGAATAAAATATACATAAGGTGTCCCCCCAAAATGTATACACATTTTAAATAATTGTTAAGGTGTTTTTTTAAAATACATTTCTTTTTCAAAATTTAATAGAATCTACAAACATTATTTTATTGTTTTATCAACGCCTGTTCTCAAACTGACGTCCGTTCTGGTACAGACGCTCCTGACAACGCGAAGCAATGGAATCGCAAACATCACGAAACAATTCGTTTGGTATTTACGTGCATTCACGTTTAATGGCTGCTTTCAATTCAGTGACTGTTGCAGGTTTCATAGCGTAGACTTTGTCTTTTAGGTATCGCCATAAAAAAGTCTAGTGGTGTGGGGTCTGGTGAACGCGCAGGGTATTCAAGGAAACCCCTCCATCTAATCCGCTTGTTTGGCAAGTTCTCATCAAGGAAGGAACTGACATCATGATGGTAGTTTGGGGGTGCCCCATCTTACTGAAAATAAAACCTCATCTTCAAAGTTATCCCTAATACTTGGCATGACAGACTGATGCAGCAAGTTTAAGTAAACGAGACAAGTCACAGTAGCATCAAAAGAGAATGGTCCAATTAATCCTCTTGATGATAAACACACTACACTGTAACTCCTTGTAAATTAACATGGTGTTTGACCATAACATGTGGATTCTCAGATCCCCAATAGGTGCAATTGTGGCGGTTAATTGAACCATTTAATTTGAATGTGGCCTCATCACTCCACACAATCTTTGTTGGAAAGTGTACATTTTTGACAAATCATTCCAAGTACCACTCGCAATACTGCACTCTTTGGTCTGGATCATCGTCATTAAGAGCATGAACTAATTTTGGAATGTAACTTTTCCATTGAAAACGCTTCATAATGCGATGGACAGACGATTTGGAAATGCCTACCTCACGACTGGCTGACCGTATAGATTTTCTTGGACTTCGGTGATACGTTTCCAACACCCTTTCTTACTTTTTAGGGGATGGCGATGTTCGTGGTCTTCCGGAACGCTTCTCGTGGACGTTCTGAACAGTTCCATCGGCTTCAAACTTATCTCTAATTCGATTGATGATAAGGCACGTTGGTGGTTCTTTTTGAAACTCCCTCCTAAATTGCGTTTGTACTTCAACTACGTTTTCACACTTCCAGTAGCATTTTAAAATGAATTCCCTTTCTTCAAAGTTTAGTTTGAATGCCATCATTAATTCTGCAAAGAAAAAAAATCATTTAAATAAACACCTACTTTACAATTATTTAAACTGTCTCCTTTTTTCTTTTATTGAAAAAAAACAATAAAATAATGTTTGTAGATTGTATTAAATTTTGAAAATGAAATGTATTTTAATAAACACCAACTTTACAATTATTTAAAGTCTGTATACATTTTTGGAAGACACCTGGTATTTTTGCAACGTCCTTCTTTACCTCGAATACCCTGAACCTTCGGTAAGCCCTGCAAAAATAAGAACACTGTGAAAAATTTATATTTGGAGTCAGATACTTAATTTCCCATTCATATAATCTGGTAGCCCCAATAACTAGTAACCATAAAATCTCATTGAAAAGGATGAGAAGTCTTTGGTGGGAGATCACAGTGGACTTTAGAAGAGTTGTTTGGTGGGAAATGCCAAGGAACTATTAAATTTTAGATGGGAAATCCCAGGAAAATTGATGAAAGTTGCTTGATGGGAGATCCCAATGGAATTTATAAGAAGAACTTAGTGGGAATCCCAGTGGAATTTATACAAGTGCTGTTTGGTGAAGATCACATTGAAATTTATAAAAATTCCTTGTTGGTAGATCCCAATTGAATAGATAAGAGTTGTTTGGTGGGAGACCTCACTAGAAATGATGAGAGCTCTTTAATAGGAGATCACACTGGAATTTAGGAGAGTTGATTGGTGCGAAATCCCAGTGGAATTGATGAGTTGATTGGTGCGAAATCCCAGTGGAATTGATGAGTTGATTGGTGCGAAATCCCAGTGAAATTGATGAGTTGATTGGTGTAAAATCCCAGTGGAATTGATTAATGATGTTTGGTAGGAGATTCCTCTGGAATTGATGGGAGATCTTTGGTTCAAGCTCGCACTGAAATTTATGAAAGTTACTTGTTGGGAGATCCCGGTGAAAATGATGAGTTGTTTGTTAAGAGATCCCAATTGAAAATATAAGAGTTGCTTGGTGAGAATATAGGCATGGCGTATATTGACGTTATATGTCCTTTTATGTGAAATGTGCGAAAAGGGGAACTCTTCTCGATGTAGCAGGCTGGGTTTTGTGATCAACGAGCTTCCTTATGATAGAGGAAAATATTCAGCTGGATTCTTTATTCTTCTTTATTCCTTGGTAAACTGCTGAAACAAGCCTCGGAATGGCGAGCGGATGTGACAATCTCTTTCTTCTTGAATAATAAAGATTGCTAACTCTATTTTTCCACAAAATACACCTATACAAATATTTATTCTATCTACTCATAATTCTACAAAATTCAACCAATCAGGATTGAGATGCATTTAATTGTCATACTTATGTTCATTTGTAAAATAACAGACATTAGCGTTAACAAATTGACCAATCAGCATTTAGACACAAGCAATGGAATAATTGTCCAATCAGTGTCACGATAGATATAAAAAGTTAATAACGCTCAAACCGTTTGCATGTAAACACGACTGAAATCAATTTTCTGACTTTTTATCTCATCCATCTTTATCATTCATTGAAAAGGCAATTCCCATTTCCATCTAAGCGGGGGGTGAGCGTGGGGGGCTCTCTATTTATCCCCAAAGAAAACAAAATGATAAAAAACGTAAAACAAACACGCACACATAACAACAATTGAGGACGTGTAACCCCCAAGTAAAAAAACAAATCTTGGAAAGGAAGATTTGCACCCTCGTCAGCGGGGATGCAAACATACAAAAAATGGCGTCCCACCCAGCCAAAAGAGCCCCCTTGAGGACCATAGGTGGACAGCCAAAGCCGGATCAAGGTAAAGTATTCGAAACGGTCTTTGGAAAGCTAAGCGTCGCTATCCCTTGACTAATCGATACCCCGGCCAGTTATGTCGCATTCTGCGAGAAAGAGGCGGATTTAGAAACACTAACGAAAGAGATAAGACAACGTGTGCTAAAAGAAATAAACCTCCATTTCAGCACTCCCCCTCAGATCCAGGCACATCGGGGCGTGATATTTAAGCAACTCGACCCCTGGATCGGGCAACATACCAAAGAACAAATTATGGAAGAGATAACAAGAAACCAGTCGTGGGATAAAGTCGTGGAGGTGGTTAAGTTCCAGAACTAACCGGACAACATAGAATACCAACACGTCTTTAAAGTGATCTTTAGCGAGGCACAAATGGCCCAAAAGGCCAAAGAAAAAGGACTGCTACTCTTCAATACTAAGATCAGCGGATAGCAAATAGAGAGAGAGAGGAGTTCACTCCAATCTACGTATGCTTCCGGTGTTTCAGAATGGAGCACCACCCAACAAAGAAATGCAAAGAGCAAGTTATAACATGTTCTAGGTGCAACATAAAAGGACATGAAAGACAAGAATGCTCGGCACAAACAGAGAGGTGCCCAAACTTCGGGCTGAACCATGGGGTGATGGCCATGTCCTGTCACTCCCAAAAGGTGATTATCAAAAGAAAAAACAATGAAAAGAAAGCTAGGAAACGAGGAGTGCTAATAGCTCCTACGCCCAAGCCACGAGAACAGCCTATACCAGAACTTATTTTACAACAACAACCAAAAACATATCTAAAGCTGGAAAACGAGAATTCCACAAAGATTCTTACCTTTATCTTATTTAGACACGTTAACAATCTTAAAAACCCGGGAACATTCTCAAAACCCCTCAATCTCATGCTGAGAAAGAACGGTATGTCGAAGATGTGTTCCAGGACGACTCACCATCAGGAGATGTCCTGCAGCTGCAATTCCTGCCAAAGGATGCACCAGAGACACTGGCAACTCCATTTCCAGCAGAGGAAAAATCCACAGGCACTGAAAAAGCAGCTAAAGCCACGACTAGAAACAATAGGACCACCAGGAAATACTCAAGATTAGAGGCACAAAGGCGCCGAGAGAAGAAGGCGAAGAAAGCAGCAAGAAGATTAAGCAGGCAGAGGGCAATCTCACGAGCTCATCGTCCTCAGAATCTGATACCGAGGAGGTCTAAACAAGGCTACAAAGAGCTCCGTAAGCTCAAGGAGTATGTCGAAGATCTTGAGGTGTACTTACAAGTACGATGGAGAGCAGATCGATCTCAAGATAATTACAACTGAGCGAATTCCATACCCAGAGCAACTCTTCCCTAAGGAGATATATCAGGAAATTCAAGACAAAAGATACCAATGGATCTACTTAGCAACAGAATATGAATCAGATATTGAACAAGCTATCCACGAAGGAAAAGTAAAAGTGCACAAAGATTTTTTAATCACCTTAAGTGATGCAGAATACAAAAAGATCAAGAATGGCAAAGTCCACAACACTTAATAAGACTCACCAAATGAACAAAGATACTCAAGAACCAGAAAATAATGGAGAACATTAACAACACTTTAAAGATACTCACACTGAAAATGAATGGATGGAAAGGAAAGTCCATTCCTTACGGTAAAATCTTCCGTCAAGTGGACCCGGACATCATCCTCATGTCAGAACATGGCGTCAACACCAACAAGGACACAATAAAAATAGATAATTACACAGCAATACAGAATAGCAACACACAATAAAGATCTGATGGCGCAGCCATCACGATAAAAAATAATTACTAAAGTTCAAAATGCTACCGGACTTAGAAGAATCATTCGTGGCTGTCGAGATCCCGACCCTGGTTGGAAACCTAACCGTAGCGTCAGCCTACCAGCCGCCTAGGCGCCAATACCTACCGATCAACAATTTCTTCACCCTCTTCGGGCACAGAAGAATAGGCTCCAGAGAGTCGGACCAGACTTCCCAATATACCTAACGCACTGTTCGGCGAGAAAACCGGACAGTGTGTTAGCATGTCCAGAATTCCCCTTCAACATTGTCAATGAACCAGGCCCAGTGGTCCCGAGCGATCATATGCCCATCATCACCACCCTATAGCTTGCGTCAATGCTCAAGCCCGTCCCACTTAGGAAAAGCTACTCAAAAGCAGTACAGAGAAATGCTCAGCAACTATCAGCCAGCTGACCTAGGTGACGCAAATCTCGAAGAAATTGATGAGGATATTGACAAGATCACTAATCTTCACACTCAAGCAGACGAAAGATGCGTCCCCAGAATCTCGTACAAAATGCTCTTATAACCTAGGCGGACAGACGAAATGAGGTAAATCGCAAAACAACACAGAGAGATCTACGAAGAAGTCGGTATGACAGACCCAAACCGGGAAAGGGCAGCCAGAATGAGACAGCTAAGTGAGGAGCTATAAAACATCAGCCTTGAGAAGTAAAGGAAATATAGGACGATATCATAGGCAGACTAGACAGGGAGAGAAATCCTGTAATTTTTAGAATAACAACCGAAAACTTAGAAAATTGCCTCCCAGCCCTAGGACACAGATAAAAGAAAGCAACAACATCATAGAGGATCTGAAATCTCTCAAAAGGAAATTCAGAAGACATTGGAAAGAGATCTTTGAAATATCACCTGAGGAGAACGATGATTTCGACCAGGACTTTGAAGACCAGCTGTTCGAAAACCTCGGAGCGATGATGCATTTGACCCACCCACACCCGCAAGTATTGAGAAAAAGAGAGATGGTTAACCACATACGCCCCATCACCATTGAGGAGACCGTGAACACCATAAAGTCTTTCAAACAATAGGAACCCGGTTGGTCTGGTCTCACGAAGAACAACACAACCTAGTGAATGTGTCACGGCAAATTATTCAGGGTATGGTAAACATCATGAACGCATCCATGAATACAGGCTACTTCCCAGACGGGTATATCATAGCTAAAATCTTCCCCATCCCTAAAGACAACAAGCTCCCAGACCAAGTGGCTAACTATCGTCCAATCTCTCTCCTCAAAATACCCGACAAGATCTTTGAGAAGATTATAGCCGGCAGGCTACAATCTCAACTCGACGAGCTAGAAGCGCATAACCCGCAACAACATGAGTCCCACCCAAAAAGGGGAGCAGAAACGGACCTGGCACTCCTAACAGAAAAGATCGTATTGCCGAGCTAAGGGTCACTATGTAGACATCGTGATGAGGGACGTGCAGAAGGCCGTCGACAAGGTTTGTCTGAAAGGACTCTAATACAAGATCCTAGGCTTCCAACTTGACTTAGTCCTCGAAAGAATCCTTTTTGACTTCGTCTAGGACAGAAGGGCGCGTGTCATGATAGAAGAACACAAGGACCAGAATTCGAACTCAAAGCGGGCGTTCCTCAGGGAAGCTGCCTGAGTCCTCTGCTTTACCTGGTCTTCAGCATCGACTTCCCTACTCCAATACATAGTGACAAGATGTATCTGCAGTTTGTAGATGACTTCACACAGATCGTCCCCAGATGGGTAAGGAAAGCAAGGGATCAGGCGATCAACGCTATATCAGAGATCTCTAACATCAACTAATATTAGAGAAGGTGGAAAATCTGGACCAATAGGGTTAAATTTAAGATCTTCCCGCTGGGCCGCAAGTTGACGTGGCCCATTGTAATAGATGGAAGGAGATATGGCTACTCCAACGAAGGGACCATCCTAGGATTAAAAATCTCCAACCACGGATACTCGAGGTTTAGAAATCTTAGCTCGGCAATTATCAGGAAAATATACCTGATGTTTATCGTGGCTAAGCTCATCTACCCTACAGTAGTGACTCAAGTGGCCAGTAAGACCTGTATGAGGAGGCTCTAGTGAGTGCAGAATTCTGAATCACTATACATAAACAAAACTAGACGGAGAGAGTATCTTCGGCAAAGGGACCTGCACTGCAACAACGTATGGAGCTTATTAATGTCGCAAAACAGAAACTGGCCAAAAAGTTCAGGGAAACATTTGCCAATGATATCACCCCAGAGCTAAGAAGAAAAGGTGGCAACTTAAACATCCCTGCCAGATTGCGTGAGAAAGTCGCCCAAAATCGACTTTTCCCAAACACTAGACTCTGCACCGTGGAGAACAATTCCACACTATACACATAAACAAGATAGAGTACGACACAACAAATGTAAAAACATTTATAATCACAACTAATGAAAAACAAACAAATACAACTAGGACAAAACACGAGGTAAAGCACTAAATTATATCACTAATAAAGGCTCGAAAGCTCAAGTATACAGGAAGACTAAATGAAAAAAATCAAGGAGACAAATACACAGAAGAATATAAAGAAGAACACACATAAAAATCAAAAGACAAGTCAATAATAATAGAATACAACCAACAAAACGGAAAAATCCGTAATCAAAAGCAATCAAATGCCCGCGATGCCCCTCGAACTAGGGGCAAACCCTCCCTACCCCTTTTATCATCTATCTTGTACTACTATCCATATCTTTCGCTATTAAGTAGATCGGATTCCGATTTTTTTAGCGCTCAATCATAGCTCGAATCAAGCTACGCAACTGAATGTATATTCTCAGTAAAGGAGGTAAAGGTTTGGAGAAGCGAAGTCGGTGGCGTGAACTCCTCCCTACGACGTCTTGCAAGGAGAATAACAGGTTTTAAATAGCATCGACTCAACAATGTCGCTCTCTTTGACCGGCATGATTTGTGTTCCAAAAAGGCCATCACATTGGCCCTTTACCTCATTACCCGGCACAGGAGGCAACAGTTTCCGAAAAAGCTCTTTCACCCACCGAGTACACTGGAATTTTCGTTCCCTTATTTACAAGAGAAAAATATTGCATATTGGGAAGTTTAATTTTTCATTTAGGAAAGAGAGAATACTACAAACCCGGAAGTCCATCTTCCCCTTTACGAAAGAGAATAATACTTAGCGGGAAGTCCATATTCCCATTTACGAAAGAGAAAATGCATATCAGGAAGTCTGTCTTCCTATTTACGAAAGAGAACAATACATACCCCACTTACCACTTTCGCCTCACTTAACACTTTTAAGCGACTCCTGTCAACGCATCTGTTCAGGATTGCCTACTCACTCACCTGATCTTAGTCCAAAGCCGAACGTGCACTCTGTGAAGGCCTCCGGCCTTAAAGAGCGCATTATAAGAATTTTTGATTATTATTACCGGGAAGTTTCTCTTCCCATTTATAAGGTTCAAGGGGTGAACCGTTTAAATTTTTCATTCGAATGTTTTACTTAGTTCGACCCCCACAGGAGATCACAATGGAAATAAGAAGTTGTTTGTTGGGATATTCTAATGTAATTAATGAGAGTTGCTTGGAAGGGAGATCCCAGTGGAAGGGATGAGAGGTGCTTGGTTGCAGATCTCGATAGAATTTGAGAGTTGTTTGAAGGGAAATCCCACTGGAATTTATACCGGTTACTTGATGTGACATCCCACTGGAATTGATGAGAGTTGTTTGGTGGAAAATTCCACTGGAATTGATGAGCTCTTTGGTGGAATTGGTTGATTAAAGATCCCACTGGAATTAAGGGAAGTTGCTTGCTAGTGGATCTAACTCTGATTGGTTTATGATTATTGTGATTTTCTGTCAGTGAGACCACAGGGGCATGTGATGATAAAATGTTTCTTGGAGCAACAAATTTACATTATAAATTGCTGAGATTTTCTGCGTGTAGAGATCATGGCAAATGGTGATTGATGAGATTTACTTTAAGATTTCCGCGGATTTATAGTGGATGAGATTTGTTTTGGTGGACTTCCCACTAAGGTTGATGAATGATGGATTTTTCTGAGAAAACTCTCTGGGATTCATGTCCCAGAAGATTTTCTGTCTGACATCCCAGTGGATTAATGGTGGATAAGTTTTATTTTACTAGGATCTCTATTTGGCTTGATCATGGAATAAATTATTTTGGTGTGCTAGATATTAGTGTGGTTTATCATTTGGAAGATCTCACTATGATTGAAGATAAATAAGTTTAGCTGTTTATGCGATTGTTTCTCTCTATTGTATGTCTTACCATTATTTTATTCTCTCTTCCTTCTTACATCCTCATTATTTCCAGATTATAAAAACGTGAAAAAGTGAAAATATCTACAAATGAGCAAATTGGAAATACAAAATAACATAGAAATAAAAAGGAGATATAGTTACTTTATACTTCCCGCATACTTTTACGCGCGTGTCCTCTTCCTTTATTAAATGGCTGTTATTTCATCAACGAATTTAAACAAAATAAAAGGGAAATTCTTTTCTGCCTCTCCCCCCCCCCCTTTAGGGCTCAAGTGGTGAAAAACTGGTTGGTAAAAATGCGGAAAACTGGTTAATAACGACATCCCATAAGTGCCAGTGCCACAGTGAAATGATTGAAAATCGTGCCTATGCATATTAATGAAATCTGCATCAATGACACTCTAGATATAACAAATAAATGGCAACATTCCTCTATATGTGGCGATGTGGGGAAGTTTATCACACTCCATATTACTTTTGAAATGAATTCAATAAATTGAATTTTTTTCTTAAACTGATTCGTAACCTCTTTGATTCTCTGTACATATCGCATCCAAGGTTATATGGCAGCAAAAAACCCAACAGACTCTGCCATTGACATTATTAAAAATCTACCCCAGAAACAGCTAGATTCATACAAAGCTTTACTAACCATTTATTCCATAACTCTATTCTACAATACCAACAAACTGCATCCTAAAGCTCAATATGTAGATATATCATACCTAGACCGTTCCCATGCCACAATTTATTACTCGGTGCTCCCTCCAAAATGATAGAACGTTTGCTACGCAACAAAGGCAACCCACACATCCCCCATCCCACTAATATATCACCGGTCATAAAAGAAGTATTAAAATCAACTTATACGACCATAAACTCATACTTATAAAGAAACAGCACATTGGCCGCCAAATACCCCCAAAAATACATTTTCAATTTTCAAGAAGATAGGGCAAGTTATTACTTGCCATCTTACCATCTTAGGGTAGGTATTACGAATACACCATCATCACAAAAGTTTCCTATAATGTCTACGCTACCACAATCTCTTCTACAACGAGCTTAACTTATCACTTGGTTAGACATTTTTTGTCGTGGAATGGCCAGACTCTATACATACGAGGGGCGGTCAATAAGTTTTGCGAATCGGTAGAGCGAAACAGAGAAAGGGGGATGGCTGTTTGTGGGGGTGTTAGCACAAGTTATGACGTCAGGACCTGCAGCCACACGTTCCTGCCTCGTCTACTTAAGGAACAGTAGCTAATCGAAGATCGTCAGTCACAAATTTTTCAACAAAATGGAGAAGGTTGAGTACCACGCAGTGATCAAATTTTTGACCAAGGAAGGCAAGAATGCAAAAGAGATCCATGAACGCATAGTTGCAGTGTCCACCGACACCGCCCCTTCCTATGCAACCAATGCTAGCTGGAATACGGAGTTCCGCCATGGTCGTGAGTCCCTTGAAGATGAACCCCGTCCAGGACGCGAATCAGACGTGACCAACGAGGACAATGTGGCCCATGTGAAGAGGATGATCCTCGAAATTCGACGGGTGAAGGTCAAAGAAATCGAGCGAGAACTTGGAATGCCGCACTGAAGTGTTATCCACATCATCCACGACAATTTGGCCATGACCAATGTCTCTGCCTGTTGGGTCCCTAGAAACCTCACGAAACCTCACGCCCCATGATCGACTTCAACGTCGTCAAAGTCCACAAGGCCAGAGTTGCACAAGCTGCCCTGCGCTAGTGCGGATTCGAGAAGCTACCCCCCTCCCCCCTACAGTCCAGATGTGGCCCCTATCGACTACTTTTTATTCCACCAGCCTAAGGCTGCACTGCATAGACGCCGGTTTGAAAATGTCCAGCTCGCCTTCCAGGAGTGGAATGAACAGCAGTCGGGAGATTTCTGGTTGTCGGGAATTCGAAGCCTCAGGGACACGTGGCGCAAGTGTAGTGAAGTCGAGGGTAGTTATATTGAAAAATAACAAAACACTTTTCCTTATATCTCGTTTCCTTATATCCGAATTGCAAAACTTATTGGCCGCCCATCGTATATATACCAAGGTACTTTTGAGCTTGGGGCCGAAATTGGTTGAAGACCGTTACAGAAAGGGCAAATTGTTATGAGTCCAGTGGGGATGGATTATTATTAACTTTGCAGGGTCCTTTTAAACAAATATTTTCAGAGTGCAAGTTGGCCAAATATTAACAGGTAGCTGGTACGCGCTTGGGTTGAAAAAGAAAGACAATGACGAAAATATATCTCTATCAACAACAAAATTATATTTATATTTACACAAAAATTGGGTTTAAAGAGAATGGTTGCCCAGACAGAGTTAAAGGTCCACAAGACATACCGGTAGGTTAATTAAGGGAGTAAAGAGCTCAGATTCAGTTTGGTTATTTAAAGGGGTATCTTAAACTGGTGCGTTCACACAAATACTGAAGAAATGTGGTAAGCCAGATTCAAGAGCAATCTGCAGGCGGCAACGGTTACGATTACCTTACGTGCTCGTTTTCGAAAAAGGGTCAGTTGGGGTACGATGAATGCGACGGAAGAAGACAAGTTACCTCTTGCTTCAGACGAGGGAGCACTTGTCAGGCCTTCGGAGTTGGAAATCATCGTCAAGTACTTGCCGATTGACTATGGCAGAATTCACGGATCGATTTAACCTTCAACTCGAATTGAAATCGCCGCTGGGGGGAAGAGGGAGCGCATCCTTAAGCTCGTTCGCCGGAGTTGTAGAATTCTAACAGTGGTGCTGTCTAAACTTAGTCGAAGCGTTTATATAGGCGCCTGGGGAGGTGGTTCCAAACGTGCGCCCGAGTTTAGGGAAATGTCGGCGACTCCTTCGGGGGCAGGGGTGAATCGTGATAACGTTGGTTGAAATGTCCAACGGATTTCGATCCTCGAGCGGAAAGCCAGAATGCTAGTGGAGAGGTGACCGTGGGGAACGATGACATCGGTCTCTAGGCAAATACAGCTGGGGCATGTGATAACGGCGTCGGCCGCCTCCTTGCCCAGGTTTAGCCATGCTTTCACAGCTCCATGCGGTGATCTCATGATCCACGTGGGTACAGAAGGGCACGTGCTCGCCATGTGACCTTATTCTGCTACATTCTCGAAATGAGAAAACCTGTACAACAACAGAAACTCAGAGTAGAAAACGTCTCGGCTGGCTCTAAATTACATAGAATTTATTCCTTCCACACTTTTTATGGATGAAATAAAGATAATCTCCCTCTTTTCTGTTGGGAAGGATTATCTTTTCTTGGTAAAGTTAGTGAAATTAGATGTCATAAGGAAAAATTATATCGCTAAAATGCCTGTATTGGAGGTTGTGACATTATTAAACCTTTCCAAAGTGAACGTGATTAAGAGGTTCAACTATATTCGTGATATTTGTACAAAATATTTTAATGAAAACCTCGTCACTCTTAGCGTATCAGGTAAAATTGCGTAAATCTATGAGGGTTGTTTTAACTATAAGAAAAAGCATCATCGGAGACGTGAATTTAGACCTCCTCTATGGGGATTCGATAATCTTGACTCTTCTATGTCTCCATCGTTTAGTTATATAGGGATTGTAGACTCCGGCAGTGCAGCCACACTCTTGCCAATAATCGAGAATGTCGCCCGCCCAGGAGCAGCCATGTACATAGGAACCAATGAAAGACTATCAAAATATCGAAAATGACCATGGTTATATCCATTATAAAGTCAATCATAAATTATTATTAATAATAAATAATTAATTAAAATAACTAATTAAAACTTATTAACTCTGGAACACGGAACATATTTCCCTGTTACACAGTCACTGAACTGGGGTATATTATACCCGATTTTAGAAAATAAAAGAAAAATAGTACATATATAAATTTATTAATCCTATCATGTACACACTAACTATAAATTCTAATCAAACTAATAAAAATCCGCACTTATTTAAGAAAGGTATATTATAAAAATACCTCCAAAATAGTTAAAAAGTGAAAATCTTTTACTAATTTTGATGAAAATTTCACTCCAAAATTCCCTTCCATAGAATTCACAGAAACGTTCGCACAAGCCTCCAAGGATGTCAGGCTCTCTTCCCAGGGACTCCCCATGACACTGACGATGTACAAACTGTAGGGAAGAGAGTGGGAAAACACCCCTTTTTTAATGCACCAAAAATGACTAATTGTTCAATATAATGTGTTTTTCTGTTATGAAACCCCTTGAAACTACCTGGAAATGACTACTAAGATACAATACAGACTATGACCTATGACCACTCATACCAAGCACTTCCATTGGTGTCTCTTCCTTGCAACCTCCTGTTACTGATATGGGAAATTTTCATTATTTTCCACTATTTATTGGTATGAGATTGTGGTGGCTAATAAAAAGAACCTAATGGTTTTAGTTATATACATCTAACACGTTTGCAAACACCCACACACAAAAAACATTTCATGTTTATTAACTACCTCAGCCTCAGACGCAATCATAGTAGTAAAGGAAGTAGTGGCTCGGGCAGACAGGTTAGCGGCAACTGTGACACCTGAAGCATGTCTTCTTGTCTGCCTTTGACTGACACTTGCTTCACCCTACCATGGGCTCCATCATCTCAGCTGCTTGTGGTCCTGCACCTGCAGCCATACCAGAGGGGAGGTTGAGGGAGCACACCTGTCTGAGGACCAGCTTCACCTATAGATGATATGTTGGGGGTGTTGAGTCATTCGTCAGCTGAGGGCCTGATGAGTTGCAGGGACAATTCGTGCATGTACTTTCTTCTCTGCGAGGGTCTGCCTCCTACCCTGACAGTGTTGCTCTGGTAAATGATCCACAAATTTATGACACTCGCATTCAGCATCCCAAAGAACACGCACAATGGCCACCTATTTGTCTTTCTGCTGCATTATAAGTTGCACACATCTGGTCAAACGGTCAACACTACCTTTTGTTGCATTATAAAAGTCAGTGATCTCAGGCTTCCCACTTACATTTCCCACCGATGCCTGTGCTTACATTCTTGGCGGCAGGAGAACATTCTTCTTGCTTGTCTGTGTCCTAGGGATATATGAAACAAGCGTCATATCTTTCGTGAACAGGAATACTGAGCTGCCAGGTGTGCGGGAGTCCTTCAGCTTCATTACCTCAGAGATTTCTGCCTTGTTCGCCTTCTCTGTCCCCACCACTGTCAGCCTTTTACCTAGCATCTCCTGTATGAGGGACACAGACGTGTACCAGTTGTCGGCGGTGATGTTTTTGTTAGTTTGGCGGTAGAGGCGTGTGACGTCTTTGGTGAACATGTGGCCGAGTTGCATTTTATGTCTTATTGTTGTGCCCTGTTTCTCTAAATAGCGAATACTTTGCAACATTTACTTACTTTCCACATCGTTCACCATAAAAATTTTTATCCCATATTTTGCTGGCTTATTTGGGATATACTTACCCCTAAAAGGTAGCAATTGCTCATCTACTGTGAGGTTTTCGTAGGGTGTGTAGTTGTCCTCACAGCAGGCCATAAACATGTCCTACACAGCCCTAACTGGGGCAAATTTGTCATTGGCCCGCCTCTGCTCCCCTGTGGCTATGTCATCAAACCAACCTCAGGTAGTACAGCAGGAAGCAAAAACGCACCTCAGACATTGCTGCCTTGTAGAAAGGAGCCCTTTTCACAGGGCACCACAACTCCTTATTATTCAGGTGGTTATCTTTTCTATAACCACTGAATATAAGGACACCTAGCAGGGCACGTATCTCTGCTGCTGTTGTTTGCTATACAGTCACTCTGTCTGTCTCCTGTACCTCCTGGCAACAACATCAACCTTCTTATTGATGAACTCCACAATCAGATTCAGCATGGTATCAGTCACAAGCAGGTAAAAACACTCTTCAGGTGTGGTCGCAGTAACAGCTGATTGTGTGGGTCCTGGCCTAATTGACGCCACAATATTTCAGGCTACTGTCCTGGTTACTGCAGCTCTCTGAGGCTTTGTGTGCCTGAGCGACCTTTGACTATTGCAGAGTTAAATGTCACTAGCAACTCCCCATCGTCTGCACGTCGTCGATGTTGTCGCTGGCGAGCAGAAGGGGCAGCAACAGGGGTTGCAGCAGAAGTTGCAGCAGGGGCAGCAGTAGCATGGGTGGCAACAGGAGCAGTAGCATGGGTGGTAGCAGCAACAGCAGCAGGGGTGACAGCAGCAGGGATGGCAGCAGGAACAGCAGTAGCAGAATAACTGTCATCAGGGTCATCATAGCCTGATGACACAGCAGGGTACTGCACAGGAACAGCAGCAGAGTTGCAGGATAGGCCAGCAGTAGGCTTATCAGCTGTGGTGGGTGGGTAGGAGGCGAGAGGGTGGGGGAGACGCCTAGGCCTCTTTGTCTTCCCACCACCCGCCTTTATTTGCTTGCGACGGCGAGGAACGTCTTTTCCAGATACACTGTCTGAACCTTCAGCCATTTCATGTGGCTCTGGAACATATTCTTTATCATTCTCACTGCCATAAAGTACATCAGTTTCAACACACTCATTATCGTCGTCACTATCTGGAGTAAAGAGAATTTCACTAATCTCCAGCCCACTCAGGTTTTGTTATTTTGCCATTTCAGGCACAAGCTCACAATATTATTTACCCGGCATAAGAAGTACAGCCTGAAAAGAGAGAAATTTATCACTTCTCCTTGTACGCTATTACCACTAAAGTTGCGTACAGGTCGCCTAGTATATTTTTACTATAATTAGCATTGAACTAGGGTAAACGGTACCCAAACAGGGGTCTAGCAGGAATTCCAAGCAGAGGAGTGGACCATCGTCGCCTCACTCTATGAGAGGGTTCGCTAGACTGAAGCTACGCGGACTCCCAGCATCCTGCCTTGGGAGGGAGGAGGAGAAATGCGCATGACGTTACTAGCCTCGGGCAAACTATACCCATGTTCAGTGCTCCAGGGTTAAATAAGTAATATTAGATAATTACTTTAAATAAATAATAAGATTCTGTTCATTTTTCTTCTCAGAGGGACCATCTTTATACGGTCGTTTTAAGATAGATCATCTTTACTTGGTGTTTTGGTGGATGGAGCATCCACCAAATAGTTATTTCATCACTTCGAAAAAATCCGAGCTGGGCATATAACTAGTTCCGAAGAAAAATTATTCATTTTTCTCTTTCTTGCGGTGTGTTGGATTTATTTCATCATTCTCTCGCGCTCCTGAGAAATATACATTGTATATTCGCTGCGTGGTTAACTCAATTTCTCCTTTCATATTTGAATTCCCAATTAATTATCTCTTTCTCAATCTAGATCGACCCTCCATGCGAAGCGTGCCTTAAAAGCTTGTCTATTCAGAAGATTTTTGTCTTCCGCGTAGCCGAGTGGTTAAAGACTCGATTTAATTGAGATTAAAGCGTTTGCTCGCTGCCTCAGTGTGCACGGTTCGAATCCCACCCCAGTACGGAATTTTTCGAAGTAAGAAATAACTATTTCCGAAGAAAAACTATTCCGTTTTCTCTTTCTTGCGGTGTGTTGGATTTATATATATATATATATATATATATATATATATATATAAATGAAAAGAGCACGACATCCCTTCTTTGAGCATACACTGTTTTAAATTATTTATTCATAAAGTGACATAAATGTAAACGCTCACCCACATACTCTATATTTGACCATTAAATATTCAACTCCTGAATTGGTTTGACAATCACAATAAATAAAAAAGTAACATGCAAATAAAACTTACGTAATTCTCACGTCTGTCCACCAACACAAGTTCGTCGGAACTAAAGATTCTGAGGAAATAGATCGACTCAAGCTTCAGCCGCCTTGGGGTCCAATACAAGTATTGGACCTAATTACACTTGTATGTTTTGTTCTACCTTCATTTATCGTACTTTATTATTTACAACTATTTTCCTGTCTCATTTTGAATGACGATTTATATTCCCAAATTATGATGTCAATAATTATGTTTGAAATATTTTTACTTCTAATATTTCTCTCTTTTAGTTTATTTTTTATTTTTGGAGCTATCCCGCAACCCTCAGTAGCACCCTTGCGACCCTTATGGGTTTTGGAACCACTTGCTTACACGCTAACACTTGAGCTCGAACAACCATTCATTAACCCATGCTCGAAACTCAAGCAAGTTCCTTTGCAATTCTACACTTGTAATAGTTTCACTTCTCTCGCCTTAATCGAATTACGGCTCACAAATCCAAGTATTCTAGCGAAACTCGTCGAGGGTCATGTACCATAAAAAATTTGGTACTTTCCAACTCTTCGCTGCAAGTATTTTTCTATTTTCATTTCAACCATTATTGCTCATTCACTTTAACTCGTAATTTTATTTATTGACCTAAATATTAAATAAATATATATAGAAATTTTAGAATTGTGTACTTGTTGGAAAATCTACCGTTCACCAATCAGTATAAACAAACATCCTCTTGGTAATAGTTTATATTTAAAAACCACTTGGAGAACATGTTACTGTTACTGAGCAATTCCCCTATAATGTATCAAGGGCCTATCAATAAGGGTAGTAGTAGGCTCTTCGGCTCTCAAATTGCCTGGGGAGCCAGGTAATAGACGCTGAGAAAAATTGCATCAAAGTCCTCTGAGTCCTGCCCGAGACTTTTATCCTAGCTTTAGGAGAGTCTCCGGAGCAGATGCGCCGTTTATTTCGTGCTTCATTTTTTCACTCGTCCACTCGTCTCACTATAACTTCAAATTAAATATTTTAAATGATGAACTCATTTATTATACGATCCCAAAAAAAACATTCTATCTGGGAGACTCGTAGATAAGACCCCCGTAAGGGGCGCGGCAATTTGCCATCCTGGCCGCCGTGCTGACGGGACCCCAGCTTAGCCTCTTCTCCTTGCTTCAAAACACTTGTTTCCTTGCTTTTCATACAACCTCTCCCACATTTTTCTCTCGTAAGCCTCTAATTTCACAGGGTAGATGCTGACCTCCTTCTCAAGGCAACCGTGCCGGATCGGGACGGTTCACTAACCCCTGAGCTCCGGTTCGGGATGGGTTTTTTTTAACAGTCTGCTTCATCCCAAACCCATACCTTCCTCACATCCCTTTTACTTCTCCTCTTCACAATCTATCTTTTTACACCACGTCTAAGGTGGAGCCGCCATGCCGATGGACTGCCAGGCCACCAGGCGGAAGGGGTCGTCCCAAATGGCGGCGCCTGGCTCTTTCAGGCCTGTAAGCACCTCTTGCAGTGCGGGCAACTGCAAGAGGTGATGAGCGATTGCATCCCATGAAATAAATAGGGTCACCATGCCCAATGATGAGAAACACAAAAATCTCCCCATAATTCTACCTGTGTCACCAACGGAGCCGCCCTCGGGCAGCTTCACCTAAAAAAATTGAGGTCCCTTCCCCCCCCCATTGTGATTGCTCAGGGGACCCTCCATAACTCTCTAACCGGAGAGGAGGCTTACTTCTCTCCTTCGCTTATAGGTGTAGGCGACTTCCCCGCACCCCGTTCTCTGGAGGTGCTTTCGGGCACCTTCCTTTTTTCAGCGGCAGTCCCCTCTGTTCTTTCCAAAGGGACTGCCAAGAAAGCCAGCAGGCAGCCCTTAGCCAGCCGCTCCACATCGAAGCGGCTCGGTAGGGCAAACCCCCTTATGGGGGAGAGGGTAGCCAGGCACCTTCGGTCGCTTTCCTCAAAAGACCTGCTGGCAAGAATATTGGACCTTGCCGGGGTCAAGGCCTGTGCCTCCACACACAAGACTAGTAACGATACTGCCAACGATACCTGCGATGTCTTGAGGGGGATGGCCAACTGGAGGCCCCCCCTTCCTGAGTTAGACAAGGTCCGTAAGGAAACCCAGCCTCAGACGGTAGGGCCTTCCATGAGGGGGGAATCCGGTCTCGGTTAAAGCACCAAACCTAAATCAGCCCCTATGCAAGGTCCTCCTACAACGGCTAGGGTTTCCGAAGCAGTACAAGGAGGGGAGAGATCTCCTCCGATCGGTGCCTCCACGACTACCAGGACCTTCTCCATTTCGAGGAATGACCTGGCTGAGGCCGGTCCATCTGGACTGGGGGCTACTTTTTGCGGAGGTGAGAAGCATGTTCATTCTTCGCACTCCTCTCCAAAAAAGAAAAAAAAAATGACTAAAAAGACAAAAAAGACTCGGGGCTCCTCACCTTTCCGCGGGGGATACGGGGACGGATGGGTGTGCTGCAACTTTGGCAAGCGACCAGGCCAAGATCGGCACATCCGGCCCCTCTGCTCCCCCGGTTGCGGAGCCCCTGAATAAGACCAAAAGTGCACAGGGCGAAGCCTCGATGACATCGGGGCCCCTGATTTAGAGGTTGCCTGGGGTTTTCGAGCCCCCTGGCTTCAAACGCTTCCTTGTTATTCGATCCACTGATGGCACCATTTTTGGCCAAGGGCAACATGATCCATCAGATTAGAGGATTAGCTAGTGCAATTCGTAGAGAGTTAAAGGTGACATGTTTCACGGACGGGAGCCTTTTGGCGAATGCGGCGAATTTCGTGAGGCAGCAGAGATAAATGCTTTTCAGACACTTCATGGCACCCCAGTGAGTGTGACACCGCACTCTACCATTACCGTCGTGAAACGAGTAGTTTATGAGAGGGGATCGTTGACTACTCCATTGAGGACATCACCTTAGAGCTGGCCGACCATGGGGCGGTCAAGGTCGAACGTTTGATGAGAAAACAGGGAGGGGCCTCGAGACGCACACCTACACTCTTCATCACGTTCGACTGTGATAAGGTCCCTGAGTCAGTGCGTGCTGGTTGGTAACGCTACCGCGTGAAGGCATTCGTGCCACTGCCGCGGCAGGGCTATTACTGTCACCGCTTCGGCTATAAGAATTGATCTTGTAGAGAGGCAAAGTGGGGTCACCCGAAGTCTGTATAAATTGCTCCAAGGCCGCACACGATAAGTCCAAATCATGTGTAGCCAAGTGTGTCAATTGCAAAGAGCCACACCCAGCTTCTTCGAAGCAAAGTGGTGCAAATCTCCTCGAGAAAAAAATCCTGGCTGTTCAGGCATAAGATCGAATCTCATTCCGTGAGGCTAAGGACTTGGTCCTGGCGCGCCTGGCTCTGACTGGGACGTCATATGCCTCAATAGATGAGAAAGGCACCCTCTGCTCCTGGCCCATCCATGCCAACGAGCACGGTTGTTTCCGCGCCCATTCGGAGCCCTTTTGCGGGCTATGCTCAACCCGGGCGCTCCCCTGGTTAAGCTGGCGGAAAAAAGGGTTCATACCCAACCCCGGCTAAAACCAGGGCTCCCACCTCTTCTTACAGCGCCCTCAACGAGTCGTTAGACTCACAGGGGGCAACACTCCTGAAGCTGGTCGCCAGCCCATCTTCCGGGGTTTTTAAAGCTGTACCTCGAAAGGAGGACAGCAACGAAGGAGCCTCGGCTCCTTCGCCAATGACTAGAGGTGGTGCGAGTGGCACGGAGACGGTGGTCCCTCGAAAAGAGGGCCCCTCCGCCTCCAAAGCTGCAACACCTGCCTTAGGTTTCGAGGCGGAGGGAGCAAAAGACTCTCATGGCGAGCCCAACCTCCCATAATAAGTCCTCAAAGGCAACAGCGCCTTCAGCGCTTTGTCCGGCCAACAGCGCCCGGGCTTCTGCCCCTGGGAATAGTACGGCCATTCCCTTGAGGGTATTCTGTTCGAGGAGGGCCCCCGCGTCTCCTCCGAGCTAGGACTGGAGGGCGTATTCCTTCAATGGAATTGACGTAGACTTCGGGCCAACTGGGAGGAGCTGCAGAGTCTCGTCTCGTCCCGTTCCACGTTAGCTATTTTGTTGCAGGAGACCATGGTAGGCGCGTGCTCCCTGCCCTCCCTCCCGAAGTATAAGGGTCTTGCGACCCCACCACCACGGGATGGCCGGGCTGGGGGATGCGTGGTTTACACCTGGCATGATGTATCCGTTCTTACTTTCTCTTTAGATACCTCCTTTCAGGCAGTGGCTGTGAAGCTGCACCTGGATAGGAGGTATACTATCATTTCTGCGTACATTTCACCGTCAGCTGACTTCGACTTCCACCGCGTCGTGGCACGGTTGCCGAGGCCCTATCTCCTGCTTGGAGATCTGAACGGCAGGCATCCTCTCTGGGGAGATTACTCCATAAATCGCAGGGGACAAGTCCTTGCCGATCTGATCGAAGAGCTTGAGATTGGTGTCCTAAACGTGGATGAGTTTACGCATCACTGTCCGAGAACCGCTTCATTTTCTTGCCTTGATCTATCTTTGTGCTCTTTGGATGCACAGCCTGATTTTGATTGGGAAGAGGTCGATGACCTCCATGGTAGTGATCACTTCCCATTCAAATATCATTTTCAGGGCAACCGCCGCCTGAGAGACCACCTCGGTGGTGCTTGGCGCGGGCGCGGTGACCTGCATTTCAGGAAATGACTGAATTCTCTATCTTAGTCGGGGAGTTTAGGTCGGTAGATGAGGCCGTTGGGTTCTTCTCCGGCAACCTCATCGCCATGGGCCTGACTACTATTCCTAGGACGTCTGGCTGTTTTGCACGCCGACCACTCCCATGGGGGTCGGCCGAGTGTGAGACGGCCCTCAAACAGAAGCGTTATGCCTACATGCGCTATAAGCGCCGCCCGAACGATTTCACTGTCGCTGAATTTCGTCGGGCTAGGGCTAGGTTCCGGTATATTTCGAAGCACGCCGTCCGCTCTTCTTGGCGGGCATACGTGTCTTCACTTAACGGGAAGACCCCTTTAGCTGAGGTGTGGAAGCGAGTCAAAAGGATTCGGGGCAAGTTCTCGCAGGACCCTCTCCCGTTCTCCAGGAGAGTGGGCCTGCAATCTCGGACTCCGCGTCAGTGGCATAATCCTTAGCGACCGCTTTTTTCGCATTATCTAGCCGTGATGCTGCTCCACCAGCATTCAATGCCCGTCGTGATGTCGCGGAAGGCCGCCGGCTGGACTTCACCTCCAGAGGCGGAGAACCCTTCAACGACAAGTTTACTGTGAGTGAGTTGCGTTCCGCTCTCGCTTCGTGCGCGGACACCGCCCATGATCCGTCGATGTCCCTTATGCCATGCTTCGACATCTGGGTGAGCGAGGTATAGCCTTTCTGTTAGATTTGTTCAACAGAATCTGGGTGGAGGGTCTTCTCCCAGATTCCTGGCGAATCGCTACTATGCTCGCCGTTCGCAAGCCAGGGAGAGATCACACTACTCCGACCGGTTTCCGCCCAATCTCTCTAAACTCTTGCGTGTGCAAATTGATGGAAAAATTAGTAAATGTTAGAGTAGCCTTTTTCCTGGACAGCGGACGTCATTGGTCTTCTGCACAGTGCGGCTTCCGCAAGTTCCACTGCACGTCGGATGCTCTGCTCCGATTGGAAAATGCCGTCTGCAGGGCTTTTCTTCGTAGACAGCACTACGCCATGGTGTTTTTCGATCTGGAGGAGTCCTTTGATACCGCATGGCGATACGGTATCATGGAGACTCTCTACACGATTGGGGCAAGGGGACGCCTCCCTGTCTTTATATCTGAATTTTTGCGAGATCATCGATCCTGCGTACGGGTGACGGGAACTCTCTCCGGCCCAAAGGAGTATTAAGAGGGTGTCCCGCAGGGAAGTGTCCTCAGTGTCACAATCTTTTCCCTGAGCATCAACGGCATCACCTCGGTTCTGCCACAAGATTTTCTCGCTACGCTCTACGTGGACGACCTTTCGATCTCTTTTGGCGTGGCCCAGATGCCAACTCTGGAGCGTCGACTCCAACAGGCATTAAACCGCGTCTCTCGCTATGCCGAAGCGCACAATGTTTCGGTTTTCTTTGGCCAAGACTAAGGTAGTGCACTTCTGCCACCATTCATGGCCCTACCCCGACCCAGATTTGTTTCTTAATGGGGTGCGCCTGGATGTGGTTGAGTCGCACCTTTTCCTTGGTCTTGTATTCGACCGAGGCCTCACCTGGGAGGCTCATATTCGCAGCCGTAGGGTCTCTTGTATCCGCGCCATGGACATTCTCCGTTCCGTCAGGTTCAGCGCTTTGGGCGCTAATAGGGCTACTGCCTCACTTTTTTCTCGATCCTTTGTTCGTTCGAAGCTGCAGTTCGGATGCGAGTTTCATGCATCCGCAGCTAAGCGTTTATTGTCTAAGGTGGACTCGATCCACCACACAGGCCTTCGCCTGGCGAGCGGTGTCTTATGCACTTCCCTAATTGAGAGCCTGTTGGTTGATGTTTGGAAGATGCTACTCGCTCTACGCCACCTGCAGTTCATCACTCACCTGTACGCGCGAGCCCGGTGGCTCCTTCAGTCGCCAACAGCTCTCACTGTATTCGCAGCTGATCTTGATGGTGCCCATGCCGCCGAGAGACGCCAGTCATACCCTAAGCCCTTTAGGTTTAGCGCCAAAAACTCCTTTGAGAGCTAGATATAGCTTTCGAGCTGGTGGTGCCCCTGGTTCTGCCCAGGACGCCACCCTGGAGGGTACCACATTTAGCTATTTTTCGCCACGCCTTTGCTCCCAAAGCTTGTAAGGCGCCAGGAGTATTGCGTTCGACCTTTTTGGAGCACACCTCGTGTCACGCTGGAACCGTGCCAGTGTATACGGATCGCTCCACGTCCCAAGACTGGGTCGGCTTCCACGCCGTATTCCCTCTGTTTGAAGTCAGCGGGGCTCTGCCAGGCGCTGCGTCTGTCTTCACGGCCGAGCTGGTGGCAATACACCACTCGGTACGGGAGATTACGTGACGTGCCCGGTTCGGAGCCTGGATTGTGATCTATAGCAAAGCACAAAGCGCCCTGAGTGCTCTCTGGGCATTGGAATCTCCGCATCCTTTAGTTTGCGAAATCCGTGACGCCACGGTTTTGGCAAGCCGGGTGGATGTCGAGATTATCTTTTGCTGGGTTCCTGGACATGTAGGAATTGCGGGGAATGAGCGCGCCGATGAGGGCGCCAAAGAGTCCGCGAGGACTCTTATGGGCAGCTCTTCGGACTGGTTGGCAAAGAAGATGGGAGACGGTCGAAAGGAACTTAAAGTTGCGTGCCATTGCGCCGCGACTGTTCCCAAGGACCTGTTCCCCAATGCCGCGTCGGCTTCAGGTCGCTTTCTGTCGTCTCCGAATCGGGCACACTCGTGTGATGCATCGCTATCTGATGGAGCACTCGCCTGCGCCCTATTGTGACGACCGCGTCGTCCCTAAACTGTTCGGCACATTCTTATAGAATGTCCCAGTTTGGTTGATCTTTGCTCACGTTACCTGTCCCGGTACCGGCATGGGCAGGGTTGCTACTGCCTGTCCCTTATACTTGGGACGAGTTTGTGCACATTGACTTGTGAACTTGTTGACTTTTGGGGGGAGGCCGGGCTTCTTTCCTTTATTTAAGTAGGTTCTATTTTTTGTTTTTCTTTGTAGGTTGCACGCTCCCGCACTGGGGTGAGGGGGTTCTCTCCCCGATGCCGGGGATTGCTTACTAATTGTTGAGTTTTTCCCATATTTATCATTGTTATTTTTTCATAATTTATTTCTAAAGTAGCCTAGTTCTAGGCTGTCGTATTTCCGGAGACTTATGCCCAAGTGGGCAGTCGCCAGATGGGCTCTAAAGTAAAAAAAAAATCGTAGATAAGACCTCCATCCCTTAAAGAGGGACATATTGGTGAAAGTCTGCTCCAAAGTTAGCCGGGATCATAATACTAGGAGCAAGCGAGCCACGCCCCAGGATTTATATTCCTTCTCCGGATGTGATCAAGACTTGGCGGGAATGACCATCGAACAATTGAAAACTCATGGGCAGGTCTCAGGGGGTGTTTGGAGATACCAAATAAAGGAAGGAGTAAAGTAAAAAGGAATAAGGTGTCTACTCCTTCCGGTAGGCAAACGGCGAAAAAAAATAAGTATTCGTCTCTTTTGTGATAGTCCGGAGAAGAGCGGGTCCCTCTTCTATTCTACGAGTGAGGAACTGAAGTTGGTCTCTCCGGTTTTAGGGCCTCACCAAAGAATTGGAGAGAAGAGAGAAAAATGCTATCACTTCCTAACTAAAAACTAGAGCATCTAAAACTTGGGGGCCCTTTTTTGAGTAGCTGCCGGATACAAAGATTACTGGTAATTATGTCGATTTTCCTCAGAAGGGTGTCTGGTGACACATGCACTTACACCACAAGGTTGTCCGGTGGTCATATGACTCTCACGTCACGATTATCTCTTGCGGGAACATGCTTCTGTTATCAGAAGGATGTTGGTGGATACATGCTCCTGACATCACGATAGTGTTTGGCAGGTACATACTCCTGACATTACAAGCTATCTGGTGGCAATAGGCTCTCGTCATCATAAGGCTGTCTGGCGGGCACATGCTTCTGACAACAAGAGGGTATCTTGGGAACAAATGCTCCTGACATCACAAGGGTGTGTGGCGGATACATGCTCCTGACATCAGAAGGGTGTCTGGAGAATACATGCTCGTTCTGCGGTGAAAATTTGATTTTTTCCTGGGTAATGACCTAGGGCTTTCCTGTTTTTATGTTGGAACCCTTCTGACTAATGTGATCAATCCTCCAGAAACCTTAATTTTAAGCATTGGGCATTGATGGTGAGGGGGGCATCCTCCACAATATTTTGAACTTTAAAGTGAGGCGGTCCTTCCCTTCAGTAATTGCATATGCGCCTATTGATTACTGGAGAGAGTCCAAAGACCACACTGCGGACTGCTATTTTTGCATGACAAATCTTAAAGGTGAGCATTGTATCAAGTATTTAAGCTTTCTTTATTATACTGGAACATGAAAATGTCATTATTATGCATAGTTATCATAAAATTAAAAACTAACATACTCGTAGTTCACTTCAGCATGAACATATCTTTTACTAAACATTTATGTACTATCTGCAACTTCAAATCCACTCCTTCATGTAGTATGCAATTATATTTTCCACAGCTATAAATAAGAAGAATAAACATAGTATGAATATCCGGATGTTTCTTCTGCCATCAAACCCCTGCCCCATGGTCCAGGAATTCCCTTACCTTCTTCCCCTAAACATATAGAGGTCCATGAAGAGATTAATATGGAAGTTGATCAAGATTATGACACATCTGAGTCTTATCAGGTTTTCACCCGTGATATGGTTGCAAGACTATTCACTTAAGTTCAGGTAAATGACCTGACCAGGCTTTTAGAGGAGAATGCACAACTTTTTGGCTCTCGGCTTCGTGAAAGTAATCTTCTCGATAAAGAAAGAACATTTTTGGGGTACAGAAATAGTGAACAAGAATTTCAAAGCTATTTTGTACAGCATTCTTCCAGCTCTTTAGTATACTGGGCCAATATTAAAGAACTTGATGAGGCCCTTGGAATTCCCTACAACTTATTAGAATGGAGACTTATCAGAGATTCCTCCAGTAGAAGTTTAAGACCTTTTTTACTGAATATTGGTAACGAGAGAGCTTTCGTTCCTTTAAGCCATTCAATCCAACTAACTGAAAGTTATGAAAATATGAAAAAAATGATGGATGCAATAAATTACTCTACTCACAATTGGAGGATATGTTGTGACTTAAAGGTAAGATAATTTTCCACTTGACATTTCTGAGTTCTTTCATATTGAAATTTTCATTTTTAATTGTTAATACTTGTATACACTTTTTGGTCAACTTACATTTTACAAGAATGCAAATCTGGAAATCATGAGTCATTTTTGAGTTATATTTTTTTGTTGAAGTGTGTCCCTATAGGTTAATGTATCCTTTTGGGTTAATGGGGAACTTATCCTGATTGAGAAGGTATACAACATAACTCAATAAACTCAAAATACATAAGATGTACATATATCCAATTAGTTCCAATACAATGATTTAATGCATTGGCATACAGGATTTTTCAGTGCATATTTAGTTTCTTATTGTTTTAAGAAATATTACTTTGAATTTGTATTTAGAAATATTACACTTTGAATTTACATACCCTGCTAAATTACTTTTCAGGTAGTGGCTCTTATATTTGGGATGCAAACAGGCTAAAGGAAGCATTCCTGTTTCCTTTGTTTATGGGACAGTCGTGCAGATACGAGTAGTATGCATTATGAAAAGAAGGTTTAGAATTGGATCAAACAATGTGATAGCTGAACCTTTAGTGCCTCCCCACAGAATACTGCTTCCTCCAATGCATATAAATCTTGGCATAATGAAAAATTATGTCAAAACCCTTAATAAAGAAGGCCAAGCTTTTAAATTTCTTCTTCAAAAATTTCCACAAATCAGTGACGCTATGTTCCATGTAGGAATTTTTGATTTACCTCAGATCAGGAACTTGATGAGAGATCAACAATTTGAGGCATCAATGAAAGACATAGAAAAAGATGCTTGGAAAGCTTTCAAAGCTCTAGTTAACAATTTTCTAGGCAATGAAAGAAGCCCAGAATATGTTGCCCTGGTCAAGCAGCTCCTAACAAGTCTTCATTTTGGAGCTCGAATGTCTATAAATATACACTTTTACAGTCACATCTGGATTATTTTCCCGGCAATTGCGGTGATTAAAGTGAAAAACAGGGGGAAAGATTCCACCAGGACATAAAAACAATGTAATGCAGGTACCAGGGTAAATGGGACGTAAACATACTTGCTGACTACTGTTGGTGTTCGAAGCGTATTGCACCAGATGAAAGGCACAAACAAAAATCATCAAGGGCGTCTTTTCTTGGAAATTAAAATTATTTTCTTTTATGTTGCATTATTTAATTTTTTTTTGTTTATTAAAAGGATTATAGTTTACATACATTTATTGCTGTTTCTGTGATATAGCAATAATAATGCATTATTAGATAGAGAAAGGTTTTGAAATCGTTTTTTCCAGGAAAAATGAGGTAATCTCAATGAAAATGGTGTATGCTGTACTGAGAAAATCTGACCTGATTGAACAAAAATACATTTATTTTTGAGCTCAGGAGGTTTGATTCATTACAAACCAAAAGAAATCCTGAAGAACATAAAAACTTTTTTCAAACGCAGGCCTGTGTAATAGTTCTGTTCTTTCTTCAGGCAGAAAGATATCAGTATTACATAGTAACTCAAATGTGCTGACAACCATATTAACAAGTGATTTAGTGCTTCAGCTTTTTCATACCTGATTATTTGCTAATTATAAACAAGTGTACTACCATAACTTTAATCATTTACTTAACACACCTACTTTAAAATCCAAGCTAATTCGATGATTTGTTGTTTTGGGACTTTCAGAGATTTACTATGATTTTCTCTCTCGATGAAGTGGTCGATAAATTGAGCGTTTTGATGAGTTATTGTCTGTAAATTGTTGTCAATGAATTGTCGTAGGTAAATTCGCTGCGCGGGATGCCCTAGAAAGTAGTCTCAAGCTCTATCTCGAAACCCTTCGTCACGTTCGCCTGATTTAGTGCTTGCTTCAGTAATATGATTAAATCATAAACCTGCTCCAACGCCCTGAATCGTGATGCATATTACGCTCTTTCTCTAAGCAGTGCGATTAATATATATTTAAAAAGATGCCATGGTTGTCCAAAACTTGTATAATATTTCGGGACGAGTGACTTAGGAGATATTCTCTCGCGGTATGTGCTAAGAGTCACAGCCTATTCCTATCAGGTGACAAACGGACCGTCCGCATTTGGCCCTTCCAGGCATAAAAGTGAGGTAGCTCCCGCGCCCATTCAGAATTCTTTAACAGATTTTATTTATTTTGGCCACATCAACAGTGCGGTAGGATCGAGACCCTCTTAAGCTCATTCCAGTGAGGCATTTTCCCATAAAAGGCTTCGGTAGCTTCTTCAAGATAGATTAAGAGTACAAATTTTTTCACTCGAACTGGCGTAGATTGGAGTCTTGTTCCTACCGTTCTACTTTAGATGTCTGCCATAATGATTGCAGGTTTATAGCATCCCCATTGTATATTATTCCGCACTACAAATGTTTCGTGGCCCCCAAGTTTAACATGGGGGCCGGTATGATGGTTGCGTAATTTACACCCGATGTGATCTCTTTTATTACTTGGACTATTTATACTACTGGGTGATTCTTTCCCCCCCCCCAAAAAATAGAACCCATTAAAATTTTATTGAATCCTACAAAGGTCCATCAAATTTAAAAAAATTTCCTGGAACTAAACTTCAGTCTATGTAAGATAATTCCTCAAGGTGCCCGCTCAACTGCTAGTCCAAAGGTAGCCTCATTGAATGGACCGTAAGGTCTTCTAGGGTACTTCCTTTCCTTGTTACTCCTTGTCACTTTTCATAAAAGTCACGTTCTTTCCACAATATGCTCCAAATGGGCTCTGCTGCGTTAGAGGCAAACTTGCATACGTCGTCGCGCAAACTTGTCAATTACTCGAACACATTCCTCTTTGTTGATGTCGTGGTATGACATTACATTATATCAATACCATATTATATCTATCAGGAAAGGACCAATAACTTGAAAGCCAATCGACAAAAGGGACGGAAAACCACGAGTTCAGACGGGCTGAGTAGCGAGAGAGTGCAACAAGGTGAGGTAAATTAGGGACAATGGCAAAGCTCAAGGTTATTTAAAGAGGCATTGCAAAAATATAATTTTATTTACACAAAAATAATGAGTGAATTGATGGGTAAAATTACCTCAGAATTAACGGGCAAAATCACATCAGTAAATGAAAGGGGAAATTGTAGTTATAAATCACTCTATGGAGTTAGAGCTTAAGGTATTCCCGGAGGAGACTATTCAAATGGGGGGGGGATTAACTCAATTGGGTTACTAAAACGGGGAGAGGGGTTGGCTTACGGATGTCTTCTGCACTTGAGGTGAGGCCGCTCGGACTTCAAAGCGGGAGGTTGGAGTGATAACGGTTCCTTAAAAGCAAGGGGGAGGGGTAAATTCCGGTCCAGGGGAGAGTATTTCGGCTACCCGAAATGAGGAGTGCTTCAACAGGAGTTGATGAAAAAAGTCGAGAAGATCACTCGGAGCGATCGTTCAGTGGAATTAACTCCTGGCTGGGGCTAATTCCAAATATACAAAATAGTCCAGCTGTCACTTTGCTTTGTTGCTAGCACTTGACTTGTAACCATGGGGAAATCTTCAGGGTTCTGGGCGAGACTTCTCAACTCTGTGTCTCTTCCTGGAGTCGAGCGTTATTTATGTCCGAGGCTCTCCCCGGAGTTGGGGGTTAGCGAGAAACAGCTCTACTCTCGAAGGGCCTTGAATCTTCTTGCAGAGCTATTTTAGCCCGCATAAAGGTGATCGTGGGGGACTCGATTCGAGGCTACCGTTTGTGGAAGGGGGGAGGGGGTAGGCTTACCACTTTAGGCCTAGCCGGGCATTCTGCTGCGCATGGGAGTTCCTTTCTGCTAAAGATCTTCCACGTGGGGATTCCCTCTCAGTTGATTTCCCTAATTTTTGCTGTGATTGCTGCCTTTAGCTCACCAATCGTCTGGGGGTTGTGCCATAGCCCCAGTGTTATTCAAAATCTCTATATCTGCTATAACCTTACTCAGTCAGAATGCGATTCCTCAGGTGGACAGGGTTGCTATCCATTACCGACATGATGACAAGCTATTTAATTTAAGAAGACTTCAAGCCCGCACAAAAAAACTGTGACCAATCATATTCTGGAACTTCAATATACAGAGGACTGTGCGCTGATTGCACACACACCACTTGCTCTGCAAAGATCCCTCAATGTCATAACCGGTCTTTACGAATCAATTGGTCTGAAAATGAATCCATAACCACGTTTAACTTTACACATCAACGGTGATTACATTAAACAGGTCACAAGTTGCAAATATCTGGGCAGCATTCTGTCGGATAAGTACAATATAGATGAAGAGGTCTGCAACAGAATAAATGAGGCCTCTGTAACCTTTGGAAAACTGCGCAGTCCAAAACGATAACCCCAGTCTAAAAACGAAGATAGCAGTTTACACCAATGTATGCATAACTACTTTACTCTACGGTGCTGAAACATGGACTGCTTACAGAAGGCATATAGGAAAATTGAAAGCATTTCCTATAAGAAATCTTCAGAAGATTCTCAAGCTAACATGGAGGGACAAAATTTCCTATGTAGAAATCCTTTGACGCACAAGCACACCCTCAATTAAGACCATGCTTGCATAAAGACAACTGCGATAGACTGGACATATAATTCGCATGAGTGATGAAAGACTGCCTCGACAAATCCTTTATGAAAAAGTCCCACTGGGACACCGTAGACAAGTTGGGCCAATAAAACTCTATAAAGATCAAGTAAAAGCAACCCTAAAAAGTGTAATATTGAACCCCTGACTCTGGAAGTCAAAGCTCGTGACCGACCAGCATGGAGATCGAGGTGTATGGAAGAACTGGCGAACCTTAAACAGTTCATCCACAACGAGAGAGGGGTAAGAAGACAACGGTGCCACAATACACGAGTCCAGCAGCCAAATAACCCCGAAATAGTGTGATTTCTTTGGCAGTGTGTGTGCATCGCGCATTGGACTATATAGTCACCTTCATTGGCACAACCGACAGCCACCATGAATTCATACCAACCAATTCATCTCCATTTTCATCGAGTGAAGCTTGATTCGTCTTCGTATTCGAAGGACAGCCATAAGCATCCTTGAGATACCCCCACAGATAAAAATCTGGGGGGTCAACGTCACACTTCCTGCTGCTCAGTCTTTCCTAAAATCGCTCTCAGCCAGGATAGGGAGTCATTTGATGCGTGGGGGAGGTTGTGTCTCAGTGGACCACTATTCATCTAGATCTAGCCCATGGCGTCGTCCTCGTGATGCCCCAAACTTCCTCAGCACTAACACATTGCGCTCCGTATTCACCGTTCAAGTTCTCATTTTCGTCTTCGAACCAATATGGGCCGATGATGACATTTTTAGAGATTGCTACCCATGCTGTACACTTTGTTAAGTGTAATGGCCTCTTAAACACATCATACGGTGTGGCTGTACCCCAATGAACATTATATTTTGTTTTTTACATGTCCTGACGGCAGAAAGTGCGCTTCATCAGAGAACCAAACATGATCCAAGAAGTCTGGATTATCTTCGATTCTGTCACAAAACAATTCTAAACATGGTTACGCGTTTTTTATGCCGCCTCCTTAAGATTTTGCTTTATTTGGATCTGGTAAGGATACAAATGAAGATCTGGTTTAAGAACAGGCCTCAAAGATGCTCGAGAGGTTCCCAGCTCTTGACTGCATTGTCGAAGTGATTTCTTTGGGCTCAGCCCCACTGAATCCCGTACAGCATCAATGTTCCTTTCTGTCCTAGCACAAACCCTCTGACCAGAATAAGTGTCCCTTTAGACCTTTAGAATTGAGATTTTAAACAGTTCTATACTCTGAACTTCTGACCCCCCCCCCAAAAAAAAAACAAAAAATTCTGTCTTTTGATGGAGCATGACGACACCGAAACTTTCTCCGAAATTTGTTAGCGAAATAGGCCTCCACGCAGAATGTCTTTTTGCTGGTTGACCAAGACATGTTGGGGACATTGTAGGTATTTTCTGTTTTCGGTATAGCTTTCTCATTCAGTAAGTTTTAATTAGGCGAACCTTAGCCATGTTGTAATTCAGTTACCGATGCTCGCTTAATTCTCATAATCTTGTAAAGTATAAGCCCACAACTCTACGGTCATCCCAGGCAGTTGGGTTCTAGTAGAAGAGGTCAAAAATCCTTAATCTGGAAGAATTTACGAATCAGTATTTCTCTCATTTTCTGATGTACAGCGAACTTCAGATGGAACGTGGCCGACACCATCCAAGAAAGCGATCATTTTCCCATTGCAATTACTTTTGGCGGGTAGCCATTGCTCATGGAGCCACTAGATATATTGGTTCAAGCATTTCTCTCATTTCTATATCAGTCGCGTTAAGGTGAGTAGAAAAGGTCGATGAATTCGTTTCCTGTACTTTATCGCTACGGCCCTCGCTAATATTCCTAAAATGTCTTTCCGGTTTGAAATTCAAGGCATTTTGGTGGCAGATTGAATGTGAGAAGGCCTTCAGAGAGGATCAATATGACTGTATGCCTCATAGGCGCCGTCCGTGCGATTACACACTGTGTGAATTTCGTCGGATGAGAGGCAAATTTCGGTTTTTTCGAAACATAATCGCCATTTTCATAAGAACATCCTTGTTGTTTCGGTGGTGATATGTTATTAACGAATTTCTCCAATCTAATTCTGCGACTGGATGCCTCCGGATTTCTTTTCTAAATAATGATAAGAGCTTCTGTTCTACATACGGATGAGACTAGATCTCACACAACACAAAGAAGGTATCTTCAGCCAGGATATGTCCTCACCGTGACTCTCTTTTCAATGAGTACTAGAGGTATCACCTCAATGCTGTTGGAAGATATTTGAGTCTTTATTCATGCTAAATCCCACGTAGTTCGGTGTTCTTTGGCCAACACCAAGGATGTGCACTTCAGCCAACTTCCTATGTATCAACTAGCCCTCACTTATTTCTTAATAGGGCCCGGTGAGACGTGTTTGGATCGTACCGATTACTTTGTCTTATATTTGAACGATTTCGTCATTAGGGAGATGCATATTTATACCCTTATTGTGTCTTGTACTTGTGCCATACGTAGTCCCAGTTTTTATGTTTAACAGGTAACCTGCCGATGAACATATATTATTATATTTTACTGCTTCTCAGTTAGCTCAAATCCTGACTACTGCGGCGATATTTATTTAACCGAGCGTATATTTTAAATCGTGGATTCAGTCCACTATACTGATCTTTGGTTACAAATTTCCCTTTGACTGCCTTAGTTTCTATGCAAGAGAGATGCTAGTCACTTTATACCGTTTACAGTGCAGATTATGTTTGTTTGTATGAAATAGCGCTTACCACACTCGTCATCTGCCCCTGTTTCGTCTGTGGCCGATTACAACTGTTCATATGTCGCCGCTAGATCACACTTCAGCCCTAAACTTATCAGAGCTAAGCACGGATAATTCTCGAAATAGGGGCTGCAATGATTCTCCCCGTGACGACAAACTAGTTGTTACTGAATGTGAACGCTTGTCCCCAGGCCTTTGTCCCATTTTCTCCCACAGCACCTTGATATTGCGTACTTATTTCATCAATCATGCATTCTGTCTCAGATGAGTCTTCTCGCTGTATAAATGTAGAGGGGTCCAAGTCAGAAGGTCGAAATGGATTCAATGCTATCTCCCCCTTGTTTGAAGCCTTTGAGACTCTTCAGTTCGATGCATCTCTTTACGGTTGAGCTGGTTGAAATAGACCGCTATGTACTCGACCTTGCGTGCTTTGCCCATTTCGCAGGTAGTTTTGTCAACAATAACGTCTCACAGAGCGTAATGAATATGAAGCAATGGAATCTTCACAGCTCCTTGTTAGCAGTATTTGAGATTGCATGGCCACTGGTAGTTGGAGGGATGTCGAACTTGTCTTCTGTTTGATTTCTGAACATATATTAATTGCTGCGAATGACTTCATGACCAGGACAAGGACAACCCTTCGGGTTACATGGCTAATAAAAAGAGAGATGGCGTTTTAGGATTTAAGGTTACATTGCCGTGCGCCAGGAACATTCCGCTGGACCAATTCCCAATACTTTGACGGTGCCATTAATTTTCCGTTATCACCACATCGAAGACTTTCGCGAAATACAGCGCCATTAATTGAGCGCTCCCCTTATTTTTCTGTGATGATTGATAGTTCCATCATATTGTACGCCAAATGTTGGTTAAATTGCCTAGCCCTGGGGTTTGGGAGCACGGTATCTGTATATATACTAGCTGGTAGTGAGCTCTTGCGTGCCTGCTTATGGCTTGAGTTTTTGGAATAGGCAACCACCTCTGTTATTATAATTAAATTTAATTGCTGATTGTATGCTTGGCTCCCTGAGGTAAAGAGGCCTTCTTGACAGCACCCGAGTATGCCTCTTTTTATCGGTGTTTCTTTAGTGTTATTGTTTTTATTAGCATATCTTCAAACTATTGTCATAAGTTTTTTTTCCTTTTGTTGTGCCATACCGTTACTGTTGGCTGCCATAATTCTTTTTAAAATTAAAACAAATGTATCATGTATACATTCAATGAACTGTATCGCAACAAGCACTGATGATTAGGGAATGCAGGTACATCCCAAAAGTTTCTTAGAAGACTTTCTATCTGTATTGCTAAGAGCACGAACGCAGTTCGTTAACCGACAACGTGATTCTTTAACGGAAATCTCGGGATAGAGAGAAACAGAATAATTGAGTTAAATGTTGAAAGAGGGGAGTGGGGTGAGGGGAAGACTGCAAAAAGCAGTTGGTTTGGACAGGAAATTGGCAGCTGATTTGTCCTTTGTGAATTAAGAGGAAAACATACGGCTGGACAATGAGTCTCAACGAAACCATCACGGAAACGAAATTGAGTTCTTGCTTCACTGGAAAGTTTGTTGATTGCATTTTCACCTAAGAAGCTGATATATGGAATGGAAAGAGTCTGGAAAGAGAAAAGGGAGAGGGGAAGAGGGGATAGTAAATTAAGAAAGGTAGGAGGGAATGAGTGAAGCTGAAGAGTGAGAGTTATAATGTTATGATAGAGGGAAGGAGATAGTAGGGATATGTGAAATATGGAGGAGAGATGTAGGTAGAGATGAAAGCAAAGTGAGGGCAGAGTGGAGAGTGAAGTAGAGAATGCGAAACAAAGGGAGAAGAGAGTGAGAGAAAGCAATGAGGGAAGATGGACAGAGTGAAGTGGACGAAAATGAGAGGAAAAGAGTGGCTAGAGGGATTTAAGGATGAGACGGAGGGAAGAGATTGGGCAAAGGAATGATGAAAATGAGGGAAGATGAAAGATTAAAATTGACCGAGGGCGTAAGGAGAAAAGGATTATTTCCATTTAGAAACGAAAGGAAACTAATTAAACCAACCTAGATATTTCCCTCAGGTGATGATGAATGAGGGAAGGGACAGACAAAAATAAAGATCTGATGAATAAAAGAACTGAAAAATATTACGGCAAAAGTTTACAGGTAAGTCTCGTCAACTATAACTCTTGGAGCACGAAGGCTATGCTTTAAACCTTGGGGGATAAAGTTCTTAAATAGAGCAAAGACACTCGTATATACGACAACCCTCTTAGAATGAACAAATAATGATGTACAACCGGAAAGAAGTGCTTGACATTAGAGGAGTTTATCGAACTTGACTCTATTCGACAAAAATGAAAATTTAGAAAGAAAACTCGGCAAAAGAAATGGACATATATATTTTTTTAAATAATCAGGTTTGTTTGAAAAAGTGTCCCATAACGACTTAAATAAATCCTCATTGTTGGAAAAGGAGGGTACTTTACACACGAAATAAATTCCTTAAAATAAAATAGAGAATCTAATGTATTAAATTGAATCCCCGCGGACCTATGGGGACATTAAAACCGATGTTACCACGCTGAGATTGAATCCATTCAGGGACCGCTAGGGAAAATGTTCTGATTCATTGTATAGTTTCTTCTCCTCCGCTCCTTCGGATTCGGAGTTTGAGGGGGACTTCATCCCCGAGGAGTCTCACCCAAGTTATTTAGGATCCTAGGGAGAATTGCAACCGTTAACTACGATAAGGAATCTAATTCTCCATTACCTATTTAACATAACCTAACCTTGGTTATGCTAATGTTGGGTTACGTTAGATATTAGTTTGGATCAGAAACGGAAGTTTAATCGTTCAATAATTTTATCTCTCAAGCCTTAAACCAATAACTTTTAGGATCTTTAAAGGATACTTAATTAATCTCCTTGAGCGACGGTATTATGGAAAAAAAAAGTACAACCTCATTAGAGTAATGACCAACGAGGGAATGTGTAATTATTCTTTTGAAGTTAATCGGACAATTCCGGCATTTTAATATTTTATTTAACGAAATAAATCGTTTCAGGAAATAACATGATGGATTATTTTAATAATAATAATCATCCGACTTATTCATCCGCATGGTCTAATGCCCACCTCAAGAAATTAACATACAAATTAAATCACAGGAAAGAAGATCCACTAGGAAGAGATTCCCTTTAGAGAAGGGGGAGGGGGCAGAGGCAACGGTATTGGAGTATGTGTTAGTACCACGTATAAAGCGAAAACAAACGAAAGTTAGTTACGAGAGATCTGTAAATCGGTGAAGTTAGAAAATGTGCAGAGGGTAGATAATTGTCTAGCCCCCTACAAACATTAGGGCGCGGGGGATAAACATCTGCAGCCGTTGGGAGAGAAAGGGCTGCGCAACCCCTCAGATCTTAGATGCAGTGGCCGTTCGGGAACGGCAGGACATTATTTTGCAAATAGAGAATTACCGTTTGAAAGAGTTCGACGCTCACCGGAAGAAAATTATTACAAAGTAGATTTGGCTAAACCAGCGGGGGCTGGGGGAGGAGGAGGGTAAATAATTAAAGTGAGCCTTAGAAACGAGGTCAAAGTAATGAAAAAAGAAAGTGTTTAAACAAAAGCAAGTGTTTTGCCAAAACAAGAGAAAAATATGAATCCAAGCGATATAAATTGCGCGAAGTGATAGAAACGAAGCCGGTCTTAGAAACGAAAGCAAGTGATAGTATTAATACTTGCACGACTACTAGGGGTACTACTAGGACTAGTTTTACTAGAAGTAGTACTAGTAGTAGCACTAAGAGTAGTACTAGTAGTAGTAAGAGTAGTACTACTAGTAGTATTACTAAGTCTAGTAGTGCTACTTTTATTAGCAATACTAGGACTAGTAGTAAAAGAACTACTACCAGTGGTAGCACTAGGCCTAGTAGAGTTTAATGGATTATCCAATCCACAGTTATCCACAGTGTCTGGCCGTCGCCTGGAAGGCGACCAAAATCAGACTCTATTCGGCGATTTACCACGCGTGATACGGGTTCAATTCGCTAAGCCGTGTTCCTAGACCCAATAATAATAATAATCCTATTTATGCTAATATTTATTAACTTTAGTGCCTAGAACACCTTCGATATATAAAAAAACTCCACAAAAACTGGAAAAAATATTCTCCACAAATTTGGGGTTCTAAATTAAATAATACCAATTAGATGCTTGAATAGGGTCTATAAAAATACATACGAGGGGCAGTCAATAAGTTTTGCAATTCGGATATAAGGAAACGAGATATGAGGAAAAGTGTTTTATTATTTTCCAATATAACTAACCTCGACTTCAATGCACTTGCGCCACTTGTCCCTGAGGCTTCGAATTCCCAACAACCAGAAATCTCCCGACTGCTGTTCAATCCACTCCTGGACGGCGAGCTGGACATCTTCATCGACCCCAAACAGGCATCCACGCAGTGCAGCTTGAGCTGGCAGAATAAAAAGTAGTCGCTAGGTGCCAGATCTGGACTGTAGGGGGAATGGTTGAGCTCCTCGATTCCGCACTCGAGCAGGGCAGCTTGTGCAACTCTAGCCTTGTGGACTTTGACGACGTTGAAGTCGATCATGGGGCGTGAGGTTTCTAGAGACCCAACGGGCAGCGACCTTGGTCATGGCCAAATTGTCGTGGATGATGTAGATAACACTTTCATGTTATATTCCAAGTTGTCGCTCGATTTCTTCGATCTTCACCCGTCAAATTTCGAGGATCATCCTCTCCACACGGGCCACATTGTCCTCGTTGGTCACGTCTGACGGGCGTCCTGGACGGATTCATCTTGAAGGAACTCACGACCATGGCGGAACTCCCTATTCCAGTTAGCAATGGTTCCATAGGACGGAGGGGTGTCGGTGTACACTGCAACCATGCGTTTATGGATGTCTTTTGCATTCTTGCCTTCCTTGGTAGAAAATTTGATCACTGCACGATGCTCAACCTTCTCCATTGTTGAAAAATTTGTGACTGACGATCTGCGATCAGCTACTGCTTCTTAAATAGACGAGGCAGGAGCGTGCAGCTGCAGGTCCTGACTTTTCATAACTTGTCCTAACACCCCCACAAATAGCCATCCCCCTTCCCATGTTTTGCCCTACCGATTCGCAAAACTTATTGCCCTTCCCTCGTATCTCTTCTTTGGCAAGTGTCGTAAATGTTGACATAACCTGGAAAGCTGCCCACAGGAAAGTTTGTTTCTACGAGCGCAATAAACAATGCGATGATACGCACGAAGCCTAGTTTGTGGGAAAGCTTTAAGGGTAAATAAAACTTTACATTTTAAAATGAAAAAAAAACTTTCGTTTTTAATTCAGGTTTCCTAGGATAAAATAAATTAAAAAAATATTTTATTTGGATCGATTCTTGCTGGCTTGTTCGAAAGCAATTTAAGTTCTTTTACTTTTGATGAATAGTTCTAAAATTGCTTGAGGAAAATAAATGCCTGACTACCATTTGTTACCAAATGGTATAAACAAAAGTCTGTAATTAAATTATTGCCGCTTTTTTAAGCACCAGGGATATAAGATTTGAAAACTCGAAGTTTTAATTTATAAATATTGGGACTTATTTTCTTGCGATATTTAAAAGAAGGTTTGCTGCTCAAAAGGTTTCGTGATCTCACTTATTCTGATTTAGGACCTTACGACCTTCAAAAATTTGAATAATTCTCGGTTTAACCTATGAAGGACCTTTGGAAATTATATCATTCGAAAAGGAATGTAAAACAATATAAGGGCTTAAAATTTGGTTAGAATCGGCCGAATAGTTATAATTTTATTGCCAAGAAATTCCCCAGCTAACCTTGAGAGGACTTTGGCAATTATGTCATTCGAAAGAGAGTGTAAAGCAACATGATGGTTTCAAATTTCGTTACAATCGGCTTAGTTATGATGCTATTGCCAAAACAAAATAATTCCCGGGCTAACCTATAAGGACTTTGGCAATTATATTATTCGAAAGAAAATGTAAAACAATATATGGGATTCAAATTTCGTTAGAATCGGCCGAATAGTTATGATGTTATTGCCAAAACAAAATTATTTCTGGGCCATCCTTGGGAGGACTTTGCCAATTATATCATTCGAAAGAGAATGGAAACAACATAAGGGTTTCAAATTTCGTTAGAATTGGCACAATAGTTACAATGTTATTACAGAAAAATAAAAGCAAATCGGGGACCGACCGACCGACTGACATAATGAGATGTAGAGTGGCTCGCGAGTAGACTCGCACGGGACTAAAATTTTCACGCGATAAGATTACCTATTTAACGCACTCAATCATGTTACTAGCTTTATGAGGTTCTGTTTCTGAGTCGATAGTTAGAGGGAATGTGGTCAGTCCCCTAACCCACTTCTTCTATATCGCACTACACCTGTTCTGTCAAATCTCCGTAAGGATGCCCATCTCATCTCAATTTTCTATGATTATTAGTTGGATGAGGATATCAAATAAGAATGAAGTCTTTTTCTTACAGTTCTGTTGAAATAAGATTATTATCTCAAGGGGAGTTTCAGCCAAAAGCCGGATCCAGACAGTGGTTGGTTTGTAGACGCCATCAAAAAAGGTCAAATCGAATGTAACTCCAATTCGTTGGAAACATATCCAACATAGCGTAACTTCGCTCAACTTGTATCTGTATCTCCGCTTGACAGGACTTAGCCCAGCTCATTAAAAGTCATCTCTTTCCCATCGACTAAGATATCCCTTAATAAGAGTGAACACACCCTAATGATAAATGGAAAACATTTGGGCTAGTGACCATGAATGACCTAAAAAATGGCGAGGCGGTTTGAATGGTTATGAGAGAAATTGATTTGTTTGTTATTCAACGAGTTTATGTTCTGTTGATCTGTGCAAGTTTATCTAGTAACAAAATATGTGCTGTGATAAAAATTCAGAAATTAGTGTTTATTGTGATAGTTGTGAACTTGTAATAGCTTTTATTCTCCAGGGTATCCCGTAAGTCAGTATACAGGAAAAATCACAAATATTGCCAAATAATTGAAGATGAATCTCTACTGCGAGAAACTTTCTATCACAGTCGTAGAAATTTCTTGACACGCTTCCACACTACGATTATGGGAGCGCTCCATTAGATGACGATGCGCCCATCAACTGTCTGATTCAGAGTTGCCTGAAAATGGTTAGATCCAGTCAGCAGTCAGGATAATTCTGGAAAGGTAACCGTAAATTTTGAGGCACAAGACACGCTACTTTAAACCCTCGATCTCCGTCTCCCCTCGTCAACACGTTCGTTCTGAGCAACCACTGTATGTCCAACAACTCGAGATAAGAAAATCCCCAAATCATCCGTGGTCGCAGCAGTCATTAGATGCTGCAAAACAGAAGATGTGAAGATTCAAATGCCTCAATGGCAATTACTGCACTTTGTGAGTAGGTATATAATACAAACGTTCTCTGAAACAGGCAAGGTACGTAAGCTTTCTTACCGAGCAATTTATTATAACCAGCTCAGCGAAGAATGACGCAGTACTCAGAAGAGCCCTTTCGTGATCATAGAATGAGGAGGTAGCACGCAAACCAACTACCTAACTACCCCTTCGGAGTTTGAGCGAGATGTATACATTGGAATGGCTCCATTTCAACAAGATGCATACTTCAAGATATTCGAATGCAATACTCCCGGTGCTGAGGAAGTTTAGGGTGCGGATCACTGGCGACAAACCTTTTTCTAGTGATATTCAAAATGATGGATTCTTGGAAAAAAAAGTAGCGCCACTAGACCTAAAGTTACATCGAATTCTCAAGGGAGTGTCCTTGCCATGTACCCTAAATTTTGAGGGCTTAATTTGTGTATCTCCTCATCATAGGCACCATGGTAATCGACCTGAGAGGAAATGACAGCCATTGACGAATGAAAAATAAGCTAAAATCACGCATGATGTTTGGGATGTGTGGCAGGCACCAATCGTGAACTTGAAACCAACTCAGGTGATTGAAACTACCTTCTGTAATAAATAGTCTTTCGGGTACTGAGGAGTAAATCTCGCAACCGTAGGTAGGTTAGCTATACCAACACATTATGTGCCTAACACCCCTGTGTAAAATGGTCAGAGCGCTGAGGCAAAAATCGCTAAGGCTGCGAATATGCACTTGCAAGGTGGCGCATGCAAAAACAAGAAATTGGTACAACTCAATCGATGTATAAGCGAACGCTCTTTTATGAACAGGTGCTGGTCTGCCAGATGACTTTGACGGCGGAATAAGTGCACGAATTTGATCTTGGACAAAAATGATAACTAAGGCAAAACTTGTACGTTTGGGCATAAAGAGTGGCAGGTTTTAGAGCTTTAGGAAGCGGCGCTTATGATTAGTATTCTAAGACTCACCAAAAGAGATTTCAAATTTGTTTACGTAGAGCTTATTGAAAACATCTTGCATTAATACTGAGGTGTTACCATTGTTTTTCACGGTGAAGTACGTGGCGCTTATGACGTCGGCTCGTCTCGCCTATATAGCTTCCAAATTATCGAATACGTCATATCTTTCGGATTATGTGTGCATCCACCGATGAAGAGAGTAGAACGCCGATCTCTCCATGAACTTATGTTAGTGCAGTGTTCTATTATACAACAAAACACAATTTTTTCGCCATCTACATTTGATATTACATTTATTCTGCCATTCTTATCCTTGATGTTCAAACATACAAGGGGCGGTCAATAAGTTTCGCAATTCATGTATAAAGAAACGAGATATGAGGAAAAGTGTTTTATTATTTTTCAACATAACTACCCTCGACATCAATGCACTTGCGCCACTTGTCGCTGAAGCTTCGAATTCCCGACAACCCGAAATCTTCCGACTGCTGTTCAATCTACTCCTGGACGGCGAGCTGGACATCTTCATCGTCCCCAAACGGGCGTCCACGCAGTGTAGCCTTGAGCTGGCGGAATAAAAAGTATCCACTAGGGTTTTTTTTTTTTTTAAGAGCTCATCTGGCGACTGCCTACATGGGCATTAGTTGCCTATTAAAACTGGTCTAGTTCTAGGCTACTTTGAATAAAATTAAAGAAACGAAAAAAACACCCCCAATGGAGAAAAGGAAGCAAGCTTCTGCGCCGGGGGGAGGTCTTCCCGGCGCAGGAGCGTGCAACCTAAAGGAAAAAAAACAAATTCAAAAAACAAAACAAAACAAACCCTGCTTAAAAAATAGGGAGAAGGCCGGCCTTCCCCCAAAAGTCAACAAGTCCACCAGTCGATGTGCACACACTCATCCCGAGTACAAGGGTTAGCGGTAGCGACCCTGCCCATCCCGGTACCAGGACAGGTGTCGTGCTCGAAGATCACCCAGATTGGGACATTCGACAAGAATGCCCCTCGCCCCCATCGTGTGGAGAGTTTCCATAATACCGTATCGCCATGTGGTATCATAGGCCTTCTCCAGATCTAAAAACACCCTGGCGTAGTGCTGTCTATGAAGGAAAGCCTCGCAGACGGCATTTTCTAGTCGGAGCAGAGTATCCGACGTGGAGTGGAACTTGCGGAAGCCGCACTGTGCAGAAGACAGATGGCCTCCGCTGTCCAGTAAAAAGGCTAATCTGACATTGACTAAATTTCTCCATCAAATTGCACACGCAAGAGATTAGAGAGATTGGGCGGAAACCGGTAGGAGTAGAGTGATCTCTTCCCGGTTTGCGAAAGGCGAGCACAGTAGCGATTCGTCAGGAGTCTGGGAGAAGTCCTTCCACCCAGATCCTATTTAACAAATCTAACAGCAAGGCCATGCCTCGCTCACCCAGGTGTCGAAGCATGGCGCATGGGACATCGTCCGGACCATACGCGGGGTACGCGCACGAAGCGAGAGTGAAATGCAACTCACTCACAGTAAACTTGTCGTTGAAGGGTTCTCCGCCTTTGAAGGTAAAGTACAGCCGGCGGCCTTCGGCGACATTACAACGTGCATTAAATGCTGGGGGAGAAGCATGACGGCTAGAAAATGCGGAAAACGCGGTCGCTAAGGATTCCGCCACGGACGCGGGGTCTGAGATTGCGGTCCCATTCTCCTGGAGAACAGGAAGGGGGTCCTGCGAGAACTTGCCCCGAATCCTTTTGACTCGCTTCCACACCTTAGCTAAAGGGGTCTTTCCGTTAAGTAAAGACACCTATGCCCGCCAAGAAGAGCGGCGGGCGTGCTTCGAAATATACCGGAACCTAGCCCTAGCCAGACGAAATTCAGCGACAGTAAAATCGTTCGGAGGCGTTTATAGCGCATGTAGGCATAATGCTTCTGTTTAAGGGTCGTCTCACACTCGGCCGACCACCATGGGAGTGGTTGACTTGCAACACGGCCAGACGTCCAAGGAATAGTAGTCAGGCCCACATCGATGAGGTTGCCGGAGAAGAACTCCTCGGCCTCATCTACAGACCTAAACTCCTCGACTGAGATAGAGAATTCAGTCATTTCCTGAAATTCAAGGCCACCGCGCCCGCGGCAAGCACCACTGAGGTGGTCTCTCAGGCGGAAGTTGCCCTAAAAATGATATTTGAATGGGAAAGTGATCACTAGCATGGAGGTTATCGACCACCTTCAAATCAAAATCATGCTGTGCATCCGAAGAGCACAAAGATAGGTCAAGGCAAGAAAATGAAGCGTTTCTCGGACAGTAATACGTGAACTCATCCACATTTAGGACCCTTATCCCAAGCTCTTTGAAGTCAGCTGACGGTGAAATGTACGCAGAAATGATAGTATACCTCCTATCCAGGTGCAGCTGCACAGCCACTGCCTGAAAGGAGGTATCTAAAGAGAAAGGAAGAACGGAGACATCATGCCTGGTGTAAACCGTGCATCCCCCAAGCCGGCCATCCCGCGGTGGTTGAAGCGCAAGACCCTTATACCCCGGGAGGGCAGTCAGGGGGCACGCACCTAGCATGGTCTCTTGCAAAAAAAGATAGCTAACGTTAAACGGGACGAGAAGAGCCTCCGCAGCTCATCCTAGTTGGCCCGGAATCCACAGAAATTCCATTGAAGGAATATGCCCTCCAGACCTAGCTTGGAGGAGACGCGGGGGCCCTCCTCGAACTGAAGACCCTCTCGGGAATGGTCGTACGCCTACCGGGGGCAGAACCCCGGGCGCTGTTAGCCGGACAAAGCGCTGAGGGTGCTGTCGCATTCGAGGACTTATTGGGGGAGGTTGGGCTCGCCATGCGAGTCTTTTCCTCCCTTCGCCTCGAAACCTGAGGCGGGCGTTGTGGCTTTAGGGGTGGAAGGGCCCTCTTTTTGAGGAACCACCGTCTTCGAGCCACTCACTCCACCTCGGGGGGTGAGCGAAGGAGCCCAAGCTCCTTTGTTGCTGTCCTCCTTTCGGGGGACAGTTGTAGGACCCTCGAAGATGGCCTAGCGACAATCTTCTGGGGTGTTGCCTCCTTTGAGTCTAACGTTTCGGTGGAGGCACGGGGCCGTTTCGCCTTACGGGAAATAATCACGCTGTAGAAAGAGGGGGGAGCCCTTATTTTAGCCAAGGCTGGGTATGACCCCTTTTTGCCGCCAGCTTTACCAGGGGAGCGCCCAGGTTGGGTAGAGCCCGCAGAAGGGCTCCGAATGGGCGCGGTAACAACCTAGCTCGTTGGGCTGGAAGCGCCAGGAGCAGAGGGTGCCTTTCTAACAATTAAGGCATATTTCGTCCCAGGCAGAGCCGGGCGCGCCACGACCAAATCCTTAACCTCGCGGAATGAGAGTCGATCCTGAGTTTGAACCGCCAGGATTTCTTTCTCGAGGAGATATGCACCACATTGCTTCGAAGAAGCGGAGTGCGGCGCTCCGCAATTGACACACTTGGCCACACACGATTCGGACTTCGAAGGACCCCGACTTTTCACGTCTACATGAGCGATTCGTATGGCCGAAGTGGTGACAGTAATAGCACCGCCACGAAAGTGGCACGAATGCCTCCACGCGGTAGCGGTACCAACCGGCACGCACCGACTCAAGGAGCTGGTCACAGTCAAACTTAACGAAGAGTGTAGGAGTGGGTCTCGAGGCCCCTTCCTGTTTTCTCATCATACGTTCGACCTTGACCACCCCATGGTCGGCCAGCTCTAGGGTGATGTCTTCAATGGAGTAGTCAACGAGTTGCCTCGTATAAACTAGTCCTTTCACAACTTTCATGGTAGTGTGCGGCGTGACACTCACCGGGGTGCCATGAAGTGTCCGAAGAGCACTTATCTTGGCCGCCTCGGCGGGATTCGCCACATTCGCCGCATTCGCCAGAAGGCTCCCGTTTGAGAAACGGGTCATCTTCGGCTCTCTACCAATTGCACTAGCTAATCCTCCCCTATGATGGATCATGTTGCCCTTGGACAACATCGTGTAATCAGTGGAGCGAATAACGAGTAAACATTTGAAGCTAGCGGGCTTGAAAACGTCAGGTAACCTCTGAATGAGGGGCCCTGATGTCATCGAGGCTCCGCCCTGTGCACTCTTGGTCTTAGTCAGGGGCTCCGCACACGGGGGTTAGAGGGGCCGGATGTGCCGATCTTGGCTTGGTCGCCTACCAAAGTGGCAGCAGACCCATCTGTCCCCGCAGCCTCCGCGGATGGAGAGGAGCCCCGAGTCTTTTTTGTCTTTTTAGTTTTTTTCTTTTTCATTTTTGGAGAGGAGGGCGGGGAATGAACCCGCTTCTCACCTCCGCCGGAAGGAGCTTCCAGGCCAGATGGACCGGCCTCAGCCAGGTCCCTCTCCGAAATGGAGAAAGTTCTAGGAGTTGTGGGGGCACCGTTCGGAGGAGATCCCTCTCCTCCTTGTACTGCTTCAGAAACCACAGCCGTTTGAGGAGGACCTTGCATAGGGGCGGTTTCGGGTTCGGTGCTTGGCGCCAAGCCCGGATTCCCACCCATGGAAGGCCCTACCGTCTGTGGCTGGGTTTCCTTACGGACTATGTTTATCTTATGGGGGCCTCCAGGTCGCCATCCGCCTCCCCCCAAGACATCGCAGACCCGTTGGCAGTATCGTCACTAGTCTTGTGTGGGGAGGCATGGGCCTTGACTCCGGCAAGGTTCAATATTCTTGCCAGCAGGTCTTTTGAGGGAAGCGACCGAAGGGGCCTGGCTTCCCTCTCCTCCCTAAGGGGGTTTGCCCTACCGAGCCACTTTGATGTGAAGCGGCTGGCTAAGGGCTGCCTGCTGCTTCTCCTAGGCAGTCCCCTTGGAAAGAACAGAGGGGACTGATGATGGTAAATGGGAGGTGCCTGAAAGCACCTCCAGAGAAGGGGGTGAGGGGGGAGTCCCCACACTCGTAAGCGAAGAAGAGGAGTAAGCCTCCTCTCCGGTTGAAGAGATATGGAGGGTCCCCTTTGCAAGCTTTAGGGGGGGGGGAACCTCCATTTTTTTCTGTGGAGCTGCCTGAGAGCGGCTCCATGGTTTCTACAGGGTGAGTTAAAGGTTTTTTTTTTTGGACTTATCATTGGGCATGGTGACCCTCTTTTTACTACGGGATGCAACCGCTCATCACCTCTCGCAGTTGCCCGCACTGCAAGAGGTGCTTACAGGCCTAGCAGAGCCAGGCGCCACCATTTGGGACCACCCCTCCCGCCTGGTGGCCTGGCAGTCCATCGGAATGGCGGCTCCACCTTATACGCGGCGTAAAAATGGATAGAATGTGAAGAGGAGAGGAAAAGGGATGTGAGGAAGGTATGTATGAGGAAGAACAGGTTGTTAAAAAAACTCCATCCCGAACCGGAGCTAGGGGTTAGGGAACATTGTCCTCTCCCCCCTCAGCTCCGATCCAGGACGGTTGGCTTGAGAAGAAGGTCAGCATCTACCCTGTGAAATTAGAGGCTGACCATTGAAAGTTGTGGGAGAGGTTGTATGAAAAGCGACGAAGTAGGAGAGAAATACAGGCTATCTGAAGGAAGGATGAGTGGCTCTTCTAGGGCCGGACGGAGCGCTCGATCCAGTCAGCACGGCGGTCAGGATGGCAAATCGCCGCGGCCCTTACGGGAGTATTCACTAGGGCCCATATCTGGACTATTGGGGGGATGGTTGAGCTCCTCGAATCCGCACTCGCGCAGGACAGCTTGTGCAACTCTGGCCTTGTGGACAGGGACATTATCGTGGAGGAGCAGGACACCGCGTGTCAACTTGCCGCACCGCTTCTGACGAATGCACTTCTTCGACCCAGCCAGTTCCTTGGCTTAATATGGGCCTGTGATGGTCCTTCCATGACGCGCATAGTCCACCATCAGCACTCCCTAAGAATCCCAGAAGATGATGGCCATGATCGTGCCGGCTGAGGGTTGGGTCCGGAACTTGATGGGGGTCGGAGAGACCCTGTTCTTCCAGGCCATGCTTTCGATCTTGGTCTCGAGATCCCAGTGATGGACTTATGTTTCATCACCTGTCACTATGCCTGACTCTAATCCCGCCGGGGCTTGGTTGTACAGGAGCAGCAGCTCCTTCAAATTTTGACTATGTTGAAGTCAATCATGGGACGTGAGGTTTCTTGGGACCAAACGGGCACATACCTTGGTCATGGCCAAATTGTCGTGGATGATGTTGATAACACTTCCATGTGATATTCCAAGTTCTCGGTTGATTTCTTCGACCTTAACCCGTCGATTTTTGAGGATCATCCTCTCCACACGGCCCACGTTGTTTTCGTTGGTCACGTCTGATAGGCGTCCTGGACGGGGGTCATCTTCAAGTGACTCACGACCATGGCGGAACTCACTATTCCAGCGAGAAATGGTTGCATAAGAAGGGGCGATGTCAGTGTACACTGCAACCATGCGTTCATGGATCTCTTTTGCATTCTTGCCTTCCTTGGTGAAAAGTTTAATCAATGCACGCTGTTCAACCTTCTCCATTGTTGAAGGATTTGTGACTGACGATCTGCGATCAGCTACTACTTGTTAAATAGACGATGCAGAAGCGTGCGGCTGCAGGTCCTGACTTGTCTTTACTTGCCCTAACACCCCCCACAAACAGCTATCCCCCTTCATCTGTTTTGCCCTACCGATTTGCAAAACCTATTGACCACCCCTCGTATATTCTTCTCCTGGTTCTTTTCCCTTCCCACTTTGGTTTATATCTCATCTCCCTATATGTATTTTACCGCATCACACTTTTGATTTCTACTGATCGCTTCATGTCTTTTCTCCACTACTCAGCATTATACTTCCTATTTTCGGTTATGACACACACACAAAGCCCTTAAACTACCTACTACAACTTTCTGAGGTTTATTTTACATTTTGCCCGATCTCTAGTCACTTATTCTGATTCTATTTTTCCTTCCATCCTCCTCACATCTTCTAATCTATGCGCCCAATAGTTTAACTTTAGACAGCACAATTGCGTAATAAAATTCTCCCATATTCATTTGTTTTAGAGCTTTCGTATCACATACCTTCCGCACTATATCTTTCTTACCAGGTACGAGGGGCGTCAATAAGTTTTGCGAATCGCTACGTCAAAACAGAGGAAGGGGGATAGCTGTTTGTGGGGGTGTTAGGACAAGTTATGAAGTCAGGTTCTGCAGCCGCACGCTCCTGCCTCATCTATTTAAGAAGCAGTAGCTGATCGCAGATCGTCAGTGACAAATCTTTCACCATGGAGAAGGTTGAGCACAGCGCAGTGATCAAATTTTTGACCAAGGAAGGCAAGAATGCAAAAGACATCCATGAACGCCTGGTTGCAGTGTACACCGACACCGCCCCTTCCTATGCAACCATTGCTCGCTGGAATAGGGAGTTCCGCCATGGTCGTGAGTCCCTTGAAGATGACCCCCGTCCAGGACGCCCATTAGACGTGACCGAGGACAATGTGGCCCGTGTAGAGAGGATGATCCTCAAAAATCGACGGGTGAAGGTCAAAGAAATCGATCGAGAACTTGGAATATTCCATGGAAGTGTTATCCGCATAATCCACGACAATTTGGCCATGACCAAGGTCTCTGCCCGTTGGGTCCTTACAAACCCTACGAAACCTCATGCCCCATGATCGACTTCAACGTCGTCAAAGTGCACAAGGCCAGAGTTGGACAAGCTGCCCTGCGCGAGTGCGGATTCGAGGAGCCCCCAGCGACTACTTTTTATTCCGCCTGCTCTAGGTTGCACTGCGTGGACGCCGGTTTGGGGACCATGAAGATGTCCAACTCGCCGTCCAGGAGTGGATTGAACAGCAGTCGGGAGATTTTTGGTTTTTCGGGAATTCGAAGCCTTAGGGACAAGTGGCGCAAGTGTATTGAAGTAGAGGATGTTTATATTGAAAAAATTATAAAACTTTTCCGCATATCTCGTTTCCTTATATCCAAATTGCAAAACCTATTGACCCCCCTCGTACTTTCTCCTTCCCATGCGAATTTATGGGCATACCACTGCTGACATAAAGTATTTTCTACATATGTTTCTTTCCTCACAGAATCCCACCACCATCTTTCCCTTTTCATTCTCTTTGGGTGTATCAAAAGCTTCAATTATTCCTTTTACATTTATTACCAAATATTCCATTCCATTTTCATACAGCTATCAACGGTTATACATTACCAATTCCACCAAAATTCATTCCAACTCATTCTATAAGTTCTTTTTTAAGCTTCACTTATATCATTACAAGAATTATGCATTGCAGCCACTTTCAGTTTCAGCCTTAGTAATCTCAGCTACACACACACCTTTCTATAGCCTAAACAATCTTATCCAAATATTGCATTATGAAACTCATTACTCAAAAGTACTCCCACACACCATATACCCCTACCGTACTTATCTAAACCTGAATGCACTTCATTGGTTCCATCCCACACAAACTCTTCATTCCATTTCTTGTTTGTTTCACTAAGAGCAAACATTTCGAATCTCCCTGTTTTAAAAATAGTGACTACCATTCCCCTCTTTTCCACATTACAACTACCCCTCACATTTTATACACTCTCTCTATTCACACTTGGATTAACTCGCCTGAGAGGACAGGGTCCGAGACAACCCTACTCACTAAGGTTATTGTGTCTCACTCCTACGATAAAGCCATTTTTTGGACTTTCAACTACATGGCTTCTCCCCCCCATCCGAGCCTAAATATCTTTTACGGCACACACTGAAGGACGGAAAAGTATCATTTATGCCCTACATTCATGCAATATGCCTTTTTTAGTAGCATTTAACGACATTTCATCTCCCTCCTTTGCTTTCCGGAATCTGAATATTTTGAGGGGTAAGGATCTTGTAATTAGTTTATGAGATCAACTAAATACATCACCTCAGAGTCTAACTCTGTAGTTTAAAGAGGCTTGGATTTACTCGAACCATTAATAAACCTAGTCAAAACTCTATATTGTCGAGAATTTGTATCCATATTTAAGATCTTAAGACTCTTTGTTACCTTAGTATCCAATGTTGAACCTTTTTCATGTTTTTTTCTGTGTTACCGCATTTTGGGAGCTTGTTTATGTTTTTTATTATATTTTATTCAGTAAATGTATTTTTTTAGTATCAGCTGGTCACTTTTTACTTCAAGGATATTTTCTTCGCTTTTGTTCCTCTTATCAGGGATCATTTGCGTAATAGTTTAGTTTCCCCATAATCCTTTTTCATCAAAACTTTATCTCTCATCTATCTACAAGCGAATCTAGTAACTCCCTATAATTTTCCACCGTATTTTGGGGCTTTTAGTACTATAAATACAGATTATTTTCAATCTTCGTTCGTAAGCTTTTCATTCTCCACTATGACCTGAACAGAGGTCATTTGCTCCTGGGGAGCTATTAACAACAACAACAAAGACCTAGAAATGATTGAAAAAAGAGAGTTAGTTCTTTGTACCTCTTACAGCAAAAAAAAATTGTTTCACCATCGGAGATAGTCCTAAGTGACACTTAAAACAGGCTCTATTGAATTCATGAACTGGAACCATTTTAGGCTGGCTTTTATGTTTCTTTGGTGCGCCTTTTGCCTTAATTTTTGGATGGCTGCTCTTCTGTGATGTGTGTTTATTGGCGCTCTTTGGGGTGATTTTTCCGCGCCTCAATGTGTTCGCTTGCTTTTGGCTCCATTCTTTTAGTGCTTTTAAAGAGTGCTCGTATGAAGCGAATTTGAGAAGGGCATTTTCTATGGCTTCCTTTTAGTGCAATGTTGATTTGGATGCGGCAAACTGTAACGTCTTCTCGGAATGGTTCCAAGGATACGAATAGCCAGGGTTGAGTGAGTATTGGGAAAAAGCCTTTGTTTGGCTACGAGCCCCAAGCAAAGCCATAATAATTTAATGGAGTGCTTCTAGAAGAGCGAAAGAGACATGAAATTTGTTGGATAATAATATAAGGTCGTCGAAATAAATTAAATATTCTTGTTCCCATCATAAAAAAGTTTATTTTTAATGGAATTTTGCATTTCAACCAATAGTTATTTCTTTATTTTCAATATTTTGTACTTATTTATAAAGGTATTTTTATTTGGGAATCTTTGTATTTATATACATATTATGTGACGTCTCCCTTTCAATTTATCCATCTCTCTGGTATTTTGGTAGAGATTTTATATATGTGATTTTACTATTCCTGTACCAGCTTTTAATTCCTCTTCTTGATAATTTTTTGTCTCATTACCCACTGTGTTTTCAGCATTCACTGTGGCTTCCGCAGGTGAAGCTTGGTTTAAATGTCCTATCAATATATATATATATCGATTCTTATTAATATTTTTTATTATTTTCTTGCCAATGAAATGAATAAAGTTCGAAAGTACCCCGAAATAGCTTTTAATTTTTAATTTTTACAGTGGGATATATATATATATATGCAAGCCGCTGTTCTCTTCCTTAACAGGAAGAGCTTGGTTACACAGGCACCCCTGCGGGGGTGTGGCCTACGGCATTATTTGCTAATCTTGACCGCCTTTTTTTAATCCCTTTTATAGACTCTTTATTTTAACACCCTGAACACCCTTTTCTTCTCCATCATCTTCATCTTCATCTTCTTCTTCTTCAGGAATTATTAGAAATAACTTTGATTAAAAAATGAAATCTACTTAGGTGACAACCGAACTAAAAGAAAAAATCTTATTAAACCTTCAAAAAATCTCGTTCTTAAAATACAGGGTTATGGATAAAATTATATATGTGGAAAACTCACAAAGTATCGCGTGAGTAAGCAATAAATGCAACAAATCCCACAGGGAAAATTAATACGAAATAAAGTTCGAAAGTACTTGGAATCCTCGTATTAATTTTCCCTCTGGGCTTTGTTGCATATATATATATATATATATATATATATATATATATATATATATATATATATATATATATATATATATATATATATATATATGACTATTTTAACTGCTATATGAAAGTGAAAAACGAGTTTGTTTCAAATGGCTTGCTTCTTTAATCAACTTTTTTTCAGGTTGAGAATGGTGGTTTAGTCGTTGAGCATCGTGGTTCTGATAGCGAAGACCGCTTGACGATACCGGTTCGAATCTAGCTTTATTTTTGCTTTCATATAGCGGGTAAAATAGTCACCCTATTTTCTCAGTTTTAAAAATCTAATATTCTCTCTTACGTAATCTATCCCAAAGAGTTTTATAGGGTTATGATATCCGTTTTCCATTCCTTGTGCTATTTAACGACATCCATTGAATATCGTTTTTTTACAATTTAATATAACTGGTTATTTTTTGTTTACTCCAGTAACTTTTAATATGTGATATTCAAGTCAGTTAATGTTATAATTTCACTTTCTATTATTTTTTTTATTTTAAATCACACTGGGTAGTATTATTTAATTTTATATATTGTTATTGGTGTTTTTACTTTAATTTTAATAATTGTCAATTTTATTATTTTAATTTACCTTCTTCCGCTTTTTTAGCCATTATTTAATGCATTCTTTTAACTGTTATCAATTAATGTTCTCTCCCCTTCTCATTAGTCGACATAGTCGCTGAAGATGGTCCTAGTAAAGATCTGAAACGTCCGGCCAATAAATGATTAGTGTAATCACCTTGGTCTTTATATTCCTGATATATATATATATATATATATATATATATATATATATATATATATATATATATATATATATATATATATATATATTAGTGAACCTAGACGTGTTGTGTTTGGAGTTCCACAAGGCAGTGTTCTTGGACCTTTGTTGTTTTTAGTATACATAAGTGATTTGGTACAAGGTCTCCAAAACAAAGTTGTTCAGTATACACATGATACTACACTTGTTGGAGTAGTCAGGTCTCCAGCAATGAGAAACCAAGTTGCCATGAGTCTAAATCGTGATTTAGAAAAGAATTGGAAAATGGTGTGATCGTTGGGGTATGAAGCTTAATTCAAGTAAAACTAAGACCCTCTTGGTTAGTCAATCTCGTACCAATGAGCTGACTCATCCTCGACTCTGTGTTGGAGATACACTTCTTGATGAGTCGGAATCCCTAACGATCCCTGGCATTACCTACGATTCTCACCTGACTTTTGAGAACTATTTTTTAAATGTATCTGCTAATGCTGCCCGAAAACTTGGTATTATACGTAAGGTCTCATACATCTATAATAATGAAGATATTAATGCCACTTGTTTCAGGTCCTTTGTTCTTCCTCTCCTTGAGTATTGTTCTCCAGTTTGGATATCCGCATCTGCCAGAGATCTGTCTCTCTTAGATAGGGTTGCTCGTGGAGGCAGGTTCCTTTTTCTGAATGTGGCTAGCTATGACTTGGATCATCGACGGATGATTTCATGTTTGTCGATATTCCATAAATACTACTTCAGTAGGGAATTGCCACTATCATTTTTAATTCCTGAGCCCCTGCCTCTTGCTAGACAACAAGGTTTGCGAATGGACAACATCCACATGCACTATGCATTCCCCACTGCCGCACTTCTCAGTTTCAGCGTTGCTTTTTGCCAAGTACGGTAAAGCAGTGGAATGATCTTCCTTCAGAAGTTATGCAGGAAGATCTTAATATCTTCAAACGAGGTTGCAATACTAGATTAAAGGTGGGTGCTGCTGCCTCATAATTCTAATATTGATTTGATTTTAATAATTTTAAACTTATTTATTTATTTCCACATTTCAATTTCTTTCTTCTAGCATTTATTCTTTCTTACTTGACATATGGACACTGTGTTCTGTGGGAGCTTGTTTCCAAGTTCATGGCATTTAGGCTTTTCCCACAAGAATTTTGTGTTCATTATCTCAAATAATAATAATAATTCGTACACCTTCAAAATTCAATTTTAATATCCTTTCAATCCATAAAACTTCATGAAATTTACACAATTGATTTTATTAATATAAAGTTAAAAGTTCTTTGCACAAAAAGGCATGAAACAGAAGTGACATTCAGTAAACCTAAAATTAATGAAAACGGGCGAAAAAAGTGTTCCTACAAATCGATATTTGGTGATTAATATTTAGTTGCGTAAACTTTGTTGGCTTTCACCACCATCAATCGTTTCCTGTAGTTCTTTACTAGTGCGCTGCAACATTCCTTTGTTATTTCGGCCCATTCTTTCTTGCAGATTACCTCCAATTCTTTGATGTTCATGGGACCCCTCAAATGAAGCTTGCTCTTCAATGTTCGCTGCAAGTTTTATATCGGGTTCAAATCTGGCGACTTACTAGTCCACTCTAAAGCGCTTATATTGCTTTTACTGAACTACTCGCGAGTAGCTTTCGCAGTATGCTTCGGATCATCGTCTTTTTGAAAGATCAATCCCTCTCCAAGTCCAATCTTCTCTACAGAAATGAACAGATGTTATTCTAAAATGTCTCTTTAGATTGCTGAATTCATGGTCTCATATATGATGTGGACATTGCCAGTACCTTTAGATGAGAAACACCCCTACACCATGATGGTACCTCCCTCAAACTTTAGGGGAGGGATGGTGTTCTTAGGGTAGTAGGCACTACCACCTTTCCTCCAGACAGGACTGCCATTGTTACGGCCAAACAATTCTATTTTTGTCTCGTCTAACCACTGGACATTATCCCAGAAGTCAGAAGGTTTTTCTAAAGGTTCACGGGTGAACTTCCACCTTGCAACATTGTGTCTCTTCAGCAGAAAAGGTGTCTTCCTTGGCCTTCGAGAATTATAATCATGTCGGATAAGCTCATTACTGATGGTTCACTTTGTGACAAACGTTCCTACCACCACTAGGTCATCTTGAATTTTCTTACGAGTAGTCATAAAGGGCAGCTCTCACCTACCTGAGTATTACAGTAGAAGCTTTGGGGGAAATCTTCCGTGGAACACCTCAACGTTGAAGGTTGTCGATGGTTCCCACCCTCTTCAACTTCTGAATGGCAAAGCCAATCGTGCTGAAAGATATTTTCAGTTGCTCAGATATCCTCCAGGAGCTCAGCCCATCAGTGTGGAGCTTCAAAATCGCCTATTTATGCGGGACTTAGCACCCCGTCCGCCCCTAGCTTAGCCTTTTCTTCTTCCTTTAAAACACTTGCTTCCTCGCTTTTCATACAACCTCTCCCACAACTTTCTCTGGTCAGACTCTAATTTCACAGGGTAGATGTTGACCTTCTTCTCAAGCCAACCGTCCCGGATTAGGGCTGAGGAAGAACAGGACAACGTTCCCTAACCCCTGATCTCCAGTTCGGGAAGGTTTTTTTTAACAAACTGCTTCATCCCCACCCATACCTTCCTCACATCCCTTTTTCTCTCCTCTTCACAATATACCCGGTAAGGGGCGCGGCGATTTGCCATCCTGGCCGCCGTGCTGACGGGACTCAGCACCCCGTCCGGCCCCAGCTTAGCCTCTCTTCCTTCCTTCAAAACACATGTTTCCTCTCTTTTCATACAACCTCTCCCACAACTTTCAATGGTCAGCCTCTAATTTCACAGAGTAGATGCTGACCTTCTTCTCAAGCCAACCGTCCCGAATCGGGGCTATGGGGGGAGGGGACAATGTTTCCTAACCCCTGAGCTCCGGTTCGGGATGGAGTTTTTTTAACAACCTGCTTCATCCCCACCCATAGATTCCTCACATCCCTTTTCCTCTCCTCTTTACATTCTATCCATTTTTACGCCGTGTTCAAGGTGGAGCCGCCATGCCGATGGACTGCCAGGCCACCAGGCGGGAGATGTGGCCCGAAATGGTGGCGCCTGACTCTGCCAGGCCTGTAAGCACCTCTTGCAGTGCGTGTAACTGACAGAGGTGATGAGCTATTGCGTCCCGTAGCACAAATAGGGTCACCATGCCCAATGATGAAAATAAAAAGAAAAACCCAACCCCCAACTTCCCCAAGAACGTCAACGGAGCGGCCCTCGGGCAGCTTTAACGAGAAAATGGAGGTCCCACCCCCTTGTGCTTGCGCAGGGGACCCTTTATACTTTTTTAACCGGAGAGGAGGCTTACTCCTCTCCTACGCCTACGGGTATAGGGGACTCCCCCTCACTTCCTTCTCTGGAGGTGCTTTCGGGCACCTCCATATCTCCAGCGGCAGTCCCTCCTTGCTTTCTAAGACGACTGCCAAAAAGGCCAGCAGGCAGCCCATTGCCGACCGCCCTCGTGCAAGCGGCTCGGTAGGGCAAACCCCCTTAGGGGGGAGAGGGAAGCCAGGCCCCTTCGGTCGCTTCCCTCAAAAGAACTGCTAACAAGAATATTAAACATTGCCGGGGTCAAGGCATGTGCCTCCCCACTAAAGACTTATGACGCTCCCAAGGGGACCTGCGATGTCCTGGGAGGGGATGGCTAACTGGAGGCCCCTCCTGTGATAGACATGGCTCTTGAGGGAAACCAGCCTCAGACGGTAGGGCCTTCCATGGGGGCGAATCCGGGCTCGGCGCCAAGCAACGACCCCGAATCCGCCCCTATGAAAGGTCCTCCTCAAACAAATGGGGATTCTCAGGCAGTACCAGGAGGGGAGGGATCTCATCCGGGTGATGCCCCTGTGATCACCAGGACCTTCTCCATTTCGGGGAAGGACCTGGCTAAGGCCGGTCCATCTGGCCTGATAGCTTCTACCAGTGGGGGTGAGAAGCAGGTAGATTCCCCGCCCTCCTCTCCAAAAAAGAAAAAGACCAAGACCAAAAAGACGAAGAAGACTCGGGGCTTCCTTCCACCCGCGGGGGCTGCGGGGACAGATCGGTCTGCTGCCACTATTGCAAGCAACCAAGCTAAGATCGGCAAATCCGGCCCCTCTGCCCCCCCCTTCGATTGCGGAGCCCCTGACCAAGACCAAAAATGCACAGGGCGAAGCCTCGATAACATCGGGGCCCTTTATTCAGAGGTTACCTGGCGTTTTCACACCCGCTGGCTTCAAACGCTTCCTCGTTATTCGCTCCACTGATGGCACCATGTTGTCCAAGGGCAACATGATCCATCAGAGGAGAAGATTAGCTGGTGCAATTGGTAGAGAGCCGAAGGTAACCCGTTTCTCGGACGGGAGCCTTCTGGCGAATGCGGCGAATCCCGCTGAGGCGGCCAAGATAAGTGCTCTTCGGACACTTCATGGCACCCTAGTGAGTGTCACGCCGCACTCTACCATGAACTTTGTGAAAGGAGTAGTTTATGCGAGGGAAATCGTTGACTACTCCATTGAGGACATCTCCCTAGAGCTGTCTGACCATGAGGCGGTCAAGGTCGAACGTGTGATGAGAAAAAAGGGAGGGGCTTCGAGGCCCAGCCCTACACTCTTCTTCACGTTCGGCGGTGATAAGGTCCCTGAGTCGGTGCGTGCCGGCTGGTACCGCTACTGCATGAAGGCATTCGTGCCACTGCCGCAGCGGTGCTATTACTGTCACCGCTTCGGCCATACGAATCGCTCATGTTGACGTGAAACGTCGGGGTCACTCAAAGTATGTGAAAATTGCTCCAAGGTCGCACACGATAAGTCCAAATCGTGTGTGGCCGGGTGTGTTAATTGCAAAGAGCCGCACCCTGCTTCTTCGAAGCAATGTGGTGTATATTTCCTTGAGAAAGAAATCCTGGCCGTTTAGCCCCAGGATCGACTCTCATTCCGCGAGGCTAAGGACTTGGTCCTGGCACGCCCGGATCTACCTGGGACGTCATATGCCTCAAAAGGTAGAAAAGTACCCTCTGCTCCTGGCCCATCCAGGCCAACGAGCACGGTTGTTTCCGCGCCCATTCGGAGCCCTTCTGCGGACTCTACCCAACCTGGGCGCTTCCCTGTTTAAGCTTGCGGCAAAAAGGGTTCATACCCAGCCCCGGCTAAAACCAGGCCTCCCCCCTCTTCCCCCAGCGTGACCGTTTTCCGTAAGGCGAAACAGCCACGCACCTACACCGAGTCATTAGACTCACAGGAGGCAACACCCCTGAAGATGGTCGCTAGGCAATCTTCCGGGGTTCCTAAAGCTGTTCCCCGAAAGGAGGACAGCAACAAAGGAGCTTCGGCCCCTTCGCCCACGCCCCGAGGTGAAGCGAGTGGCTCGGAGACGGTGGTTCCTCGAAAAAAGGGCCCCTTCACCTCCGAAGCTACAATGCCCGCCTAAAGTTTCGAGGCAAAGGGAGGAAAAGACTCGCATGGCGAGCCCAATTTCCCCCAATAAGTCCTGGAAGGTGACAGCGACTTCAGCTCTTTGTCCGGCCAACAGCGCACGGGGTTCTGCCCCCGGGAAGCGTACGGCCATTCCCGTGAGGGTCTTCAAATCGAGGAGGGCCCCCGGGTCTCCTCCAAGCTAGGCCTGGAGGGCATATTCCTTTAATGGAATTGCCGTGGACTCCGGGCCAACTCCGAGGAACTGCGGAGGCTCGTCTCGTCCCGTTCCCCGTTAGCTATGTTTTTGCAGGAGACCATGCTAGGTGCGTGTCCCCTCCCTGCCCTCCCGGGGTATAAGGGTCTTGCGACCCCACCACCGCGGGATGGCCGAGCTGGGGGATGCGCGGTTTAAACCCGCCATTATTTCTCCGTTCTTCCTTTGTCTTTAGATACCTCCTTTCTGGCAGTGGCTGTGCAGCTGCACCTGGATAGGAGGTATATTATCATATCTGCGTACATTCCACCGTCAGCTGACTTCGACGCGGGGGACTTCCGCCGCGTCGTGGCACGGTTGCCGAGGCCCTATCTCTTGCTTGGAGATCTGAACGGCAGGCATCCTCTCTGGGGAGATTACTCCATAAATCCCAGGGGACAAGTACTTCCGATCTGATCGAAGAGCTTGGGATGAGTGTCCTGAATGTGGATGGTCCTTCCACTAACCGAAAACCGCTTCATTTTCTTGCCTTGACCTATCTTTGTGCTCTTCGGATGAACAGCGTGATTTTGATTGGGGAATGGTCGATGACCTTCATGGTAGTGATCACTTTTCCCTTTAAATATCATTTTCAGGGCAACTGCCGCCTGAGAGACCACCTTGGTGGTGCTTGGCGCGGGCGCGGTGGCCTGCATTTCAGGAAATGACTGAATTCTCTATCTCAGTCGAGGAGTTTAGGTCAGTAGATGAGGCCGTTGAGTTCTTCTCCAGCAACCTCATTGCCGTGGGCCTAACTACTATTCATAGAACGTCTGGCCGTTTTGCACGCCAACCACTCCCATGGTGGTCAACCGAGTGTGAGACGGCCCTCAAACAGAAGCGTTATGCCTACATGTGCTATAAACGCCGCCCGAACGATTTCACTGTCGCTGAATTTCGTCGGGCTAGGGCTAGGTTCCGGTATATTTCGAAGCACGCCCGCCGCTCTTCTTGGCATGCATACGTGTCTTCACTTAACGGGAAGACCCCTTTAGCTGAGGTGTGGAAGCGAGTCGAAAGGATTAGGGTAAAGTTCTCGCAGGACCCCCCTCCTGTTCTCCAGGAGAATGGGACCGCAATCTCGGACCCCGCGTCCGTGGTGGAATCCTTCGCGACCACTTTTTCTGCATTATCTAGCCAGGATGCTGCTCCGCCTGCTTTCAATGCATGGCGTAATTTCGCCGAAGTCTACCGGCTGGAATTTACTTCCTGAGACGGAGAACTTTTCAACGACAGGTTTACTGTGAGTAAGTTGCGCTCCGCTCTTGCCTTGTGCGTGGACCCTGCTAACTGACCAAATGATGTTTTGTACCATATTCTTCGACATCTGGGTGAGCGAGGCATGGCCTTTCTGTTAGATTTGTTCAACAGGATCTGGGTGGAGGGTCTTCTCCCAGACTCCTGGCGAATCGCTACTGTGCTTGCCTTTCGCAAACCGGGGAGAGATCACTCTACTCCGACCGGTTTCCGCCCAATCTCCCTAACCTCTTGCGTGTGCAAGTTGATGGAGAAATTGGTAAATGTTAGATTAGCCTTTTTCCTGGACAGCGGAGGCCATCTGTCTTCCGCACAGTGCGGCTTCCGCAAGTTCCACTCTACGTCGGATGCTCTGTTCCGACTGGAAAATGCCGTCTGCGAGGCCTTCCTTCGTAGACAGCACTACGCCACGGTGTTTTTCGATCTGGAGAAGGCCTATGATACCGTATAGCGATACGGTATGATGGAGACTCTCCACACGATGGTGACGAGGGAATGCGCTTTCCAATCTTAATATCTGAATTTTTGAGTATGGGTGATGGGGAAGCCCTCTCCGGCCCAAAGAACCAGGAAGAGGGTGTCCCGCAGGGAAGTGTCCTCAGTGTCACACTCTTTGCTCTGAGCATCAACGGCATCACCTCGGTGCTGCTGGAAGATGTTCTCACTATGCTCTACATGGACGACCTTTCGATCTTATTTGGCGCGGCCTCAGATGCCAACTCTAGAGCGTCGACTCCAACAGGTATTGAACCGCGTCTCTCGCTATGCCGAAGCGCACAGGTTTTGGTTTCCTTTGGCCAAGACTAAGGTGGTGCACTTCTGCCGCCATCCACGGCTCCACCCCCACCCAGATTTGTTTCTTAATTGGGTGCGCCTGGATGTGTTTCAATCGCACCGTTTCCTTGGTCTTGTATTCGACAAACGCCTCACCTAGGAGGCTCATATTCGCAGCCTTAGTGTCTCTTGTAAACGCGTCATGGATATTTCCTGTTTCATGACGTTCATCGCTTGGAGCGCTGATAGGGCTATTGCCCTAATTTTTTATCGATCCTTTGTTCGTTCGAAGCTCTATTACGGATGCGAGTTTTATGCCTCCGCAGCCGAGCGTTTATTGCGAAAGGTGGATTCGATCCACCACACCGGCCCTCACCTTGAGACCGGTGCCTTCCACACTAACCCCATTGAGAGCCTGTTGGTCGATGCTGGGGAGATGCAATTCGCTCTACACCACGTGAAGTGCATTACTCGTCTGTACGCGCGAGCCCGGCGTCTCCCTCAGTCGCCAATAGCTTTCACTGCATTTGCAGCTGATTTCGACGGTGTCTATGCCGCCGAGCGACGCCAGTCATACACTAAGCCCTTTGGGTTTAGGGCCATGAAACTCTTTTAAGAGCTAGATATAGCTGTCGGGCCAGTGGCACCCCTGGTTTTGCCCTGGACGCCACCCTGGAGGGTACCACATACGGCTAATTGTCTGCACGCCTCTGCTCGCAAAGCTTGTACAGCGCCGAGACTATTGCGTTCGACCTTTTTGGAGCACACCTCGTGTCACGCTGGAACCATGCCAGTGTATAAGGATGGCTCCAAGTGAAAAGAGGGGGTCGGCTTCCACGCCGGATCTCCTCTATTGGAAGTCAGCGGGGCTCTGCCAGGCGCTGCGTCTGTATTCACGGCCGAGCTGGTGGCAATACACCACTCGGTACGGGAGATTACGCCACGTGCGTGGTTTGGAGACCGGATTGTGATCCATAGCGATTCTCAAAGCGCCCTGAGTGCTCTCGGGGCATTGGAATCTCCGCATCTCCTGGTCCGCGATATCCGTGATGCTATGGTTTGGCTAGCCGGGCTGATGTCAAGATTATATTCTGCGGGTTTCTGGACATGTAGGAATTGCGGGGAATGAGCGCGCCGCTGAGGGCGCCAAAGAGTCCGCGAGGACTCTGCGACCGGATTAGCGTTTCGCTCTTCCTCACACTGACTACATGGCAGGATTACGGGCAGCTCTTCGGACTGCTTGGCAAAGAAGATGGAAGACGGCCGAAGGGAGCTTGAGGTTAGGTGCCATTGCGCCACGACTTTTCCCATGGACCTATTCTCCAATGCCGCGATGGCTTCAGGTCGCTTTCTTACGTCTCCGAATCGGGCACACTCGTGTGACGCATCGCTATTTGATGGAGCGCTCGCCTGCGCTCTATTCTGACGACTGCGTTGTCCTCCAAACTGTTCGGCACATTCTTGTCGAATGTCCCAGTCTGGGTGATATTCGCGCACATTACCTGTCCCGGTGCCGAGATGGGCGGGTTCGCTACCACCTGTCCCTTTTACTCGGGACGAGTTCGTGCACATTGACTAGAGGCCGGCCTTCTCCCTTTCGTTTAACTAAGTTTTGTTTTTGTTTTTGTGGTTTTCTGTTCAAATTTTTTAAAGTAGCTTCGAACTAAGCTGTTTTTTTACGGCGACTTATGCCCAAGTGGGCAGTCGCCAGATGACCCCTTTTAAAAAAAAAACCCCAAACCCGCCTATTTCTGGTCATTGGAGAGTTCTTTATTCTTCGGTATGATAACGTCTTTACTGCGTGAACATAGACTGTTGAATGGCATTCCAAAATTTTATGAGCTCTTGCTAACTGCTGTACATATTTTTGGAACCCTCTAGAAGCTTCTTTGCATCGCCACAGCGAATAATGTGTCTTTCATGTTCTTTAAAAATCAATCTCCTAAGGTTTATGTTTCTTTACGAATTCTTTTTTCACCCTTGATTTCATTAATTTCAAGTTTACGGAATATCATTTTTGTTCATGCCTTTTTGTACACAGAACTTTTAACTTAACATTAATATACATCTATTGTGTAAATTTAATGATGTTTGACGAGTTGCAAGTTTATTAATTTTATTTTGAAGGCGTACGAATACTTATTTAAGATAATGAAAGTACTAACTCTAATCAATAATCTTTCTTTTTCCCTACCTGGTATAACCATATATATATATATATATATATATATATATATATATATATATATATATATATATATATATATATATATATATATATTATGAAAATTAACCCACAGGAAAATAAAAAGATGAATCCAAGCACATTCGAACTATATTCATTTTCAAGGATCATTCCTTGAAAATGAACTTGCAAATATAGTTCGAATGTGCTTGGATTCATCTTTTCATTTTCCTGTGGGTTAATTTTCATAATATATATATATATGTGAATATATATCTATATATATATATATATATATATATATATATATATATATATATATATATATAACATCCAGAACATCTCCGGTATCCTGTCTCAAGGGTCGCTCGTACTTCCGAGCCCCACTTCGCTCCCACTCCTCGAAGTCTGTCCTTCCCCCCTCGTTAAGGACAACCCCCATAAAAACCCCTCCTCTTGGGAAGCAAAACGCCAGTCGGACCGAAGCCATTCCTTCAAATCGCCTTCACCTGCACAATGACCTTATAAATACGTAAGCTACGAATTATATCTAATTATTTCAGTTTGAGCAAACGTATCTCTGTGCTTTCTTACACGGATTTAGCCGACCATTTCCCTTCTTGTTTGTTTTGTCATTTAAATCCCTCCGAATCTTAATTCTCGCTTAGTAAAATTTATCCTATGAACTTTTCATTTCATGTGCATCTCCCATTTTAATCGTTGGTCATGTAAATATTTTCCATGTGTTATTTTTGTTAGTTTAATTAATAAAATTCTATTTGTTAATGCTGGCAATATTATTTATCCTTGGGCTCCGTTCCACTTCTTAAGTATATTGAAGATAAATATGCCCTCTCCAGTCCTATTTATTAACGTAGAATAATACTCGGCCATCTGATTAAATCCCCGCACTCGAATATAGAATAATCCCCACAAAGAATAGATATATATAGTATATCGTCGGGAGCCTTTTCTAGGACACTTTATATTATCCTTCAAAGTATTAAAGTTCTCAACCTTGTCAATAATAATGATTCAGCAATCTGTTAGAAATAACATGTCAATAATAATACTGATAACAGTTATGAGCTAAGTATTTTCCTCATTTTTAATGGCAGTGGTACACCATTAAAGCATTGCCATTACAATAGTTACATAATGGTGAGATGCAGTAACCTTAATTTTTCGTGCAGGTTAAACAATAAGAATCTCTAAATGAAGCAGCAGCGCAGTCTTTTATTCGTAGTTGATTGAGCATTGATTACTTCATTTCTTTTCTTTTCTCTCTCTCTCTCTCTCTCTCTCTCTCTCTCTCTCTCTCTCTCTCTCTCTCTTTCCCTCTTCTCGCTCGAGCAATAATTTGCTCTCTTAATATTCCTGACTCCTTCACAATTCACATTCCGGTGCCATTAACTCTCACGATCATCAGCATCAAAGAACTTAACTAATCTCATTTCTCCTCTCGATCCTCCGCTATAATTCGAGAATCATCTATTCTACGGGCTGGATGACAGTTGATTGAGGCTAGTAACTTAGCATTAATTATTTCGTATCTCATTATCTCTTATTCCTTCTTTCGTTCATATTTAATTATAAAAAACTTCATTCGAACTGGGGCAACGACGGGAACGAGCATGAGGCCATCTTTTTTAAACTAGAACTTTGAAGTTAAAATTAATCTTAATTTCAATCGCTTCTATCAAACTTGTTTGATTAAATTGTTCTTCTCCACAAACCACATTAAAGCCAAATTAATTCATTTTTCTTATAAAAATGATCCTCTCATTGGAGCAAGGTCTTATGTACGTGGGTAAGTAACGTGCAAAGTGGCATATAATAACCGCCACACAAACAAACATGCTCATTGTCCATGGGGTTGAAAAGAATATCATTCGTACATTTACATGTTGAAAAATAATTACAAACACTCTTAGAACCTTCATACCTCGGTAGATTTTATGGAGCGTTTTCTGCCATTAACAAAACTCACCCACTCCGCGAGATGTATTTTTGTTGTATAACTGGGACAGATTCAGAAGGGTTTTGCTCTCTTCCGTGCCTATACATTTCACACACTTTAATTTCATCTTTTTTTAAACGTTACCTAACAATGAATTCGTTGGTAATTTTATTTTTAATAAATAAAATATTCTATAATAATTGGGGAGAGAAAAAATCGTCGTTGTAAGTTTGAAGCTGAAATATTATGAAAAGTTGAGTTCTAATGACTAGAAATTCCCAGGAATCGATGATTGTGTAGTTGATCAGCGTGATACGCTTGTATGTGCTGGACGAATGTTAAATTCATTTTTGAAAAGATATCTAGTCGGAGTAGTCAAAAGATGAAACTACTTGAGGTGCTACGACCGAAATGAACTCTCAGAAAGGATGAAAGAAAGAGGATGACAGAAAAAGTATTGCTGGATCAATACTAAGAAATGGTAATTATGGGTAAAAACGTAAGTGATTTCTATTTTGTTAGCATGGGTGAAGGGGTGGCAGCAGTAGATTAACCAACACCTAAACACGTTCGAAAGCAAATCCGATGCAATTGCAGAATTACACTTTAATTGTTAGTTGAATCCATGTCACTCATATAAGCAAAGTTGTGAGATAACTTTTACATTGCAAAATAATGCATTAGGTCAAAAGTAGCATTAGTGATAACAAGGTCATACTTGCCATGAACCAGCACTCGCCCTATATACTCATAATTATTATCTTTTTTCGTTCATCTTGTAGATGGTAAACAACTTCTACGCTCATCTTTTTTTTTTAAATGAAATGTGTTTGGTAAAACCAAACTTCACTTTAATTGCTGAGCTTTCGATCTATGCGATCATCTTCAGAGTGTGTTTCTCCTTTTATCGTTGAAGAATGGTGGAGTGAGAATGAAAAAAAACCGGATTTTAGAAGATATTTATTCCTCCTCGCTTAAACGTTATGTCAATGGAACGGTCAACTCCTGTGTAAGCGGAATTTTAAAAAAACCTTAATGTTCGATTCCAGCCAGTAGTCTGGATGTTGATGGCTGGCCTTTCTTCGTTGATTAAGATGGCTTCTAAAGTGTTCAGTCTAGCTTTATTTCCCTTTTTTCTTTTGATCGTTGTGTTATTAACCAATATGTCTCTGGTTAAGCTGATGTTATGCACAGTCTCCATATGATTTTGGGGGGCTCCATGTTGCTGGTGCATTGTCAAACGCCTCGAAATTGTGGTGGTAGTCATACCAACATATTTTGAGTTGTTTTGAAGCTTACAGTCTTCATTCGGGCAGGTAAACTGGTCAACTATTTTCGTAGACTTCAGGATCGAGGAGTTTTGGCAGATGTTTTTCATAATGAGATTGGTAACTTTTGTCATTTTATAATATATCATCACCTGAATCTTGTACGTTTGTTTCTTAACTTTGATGTTACGGTTAACAATCTCCTTGATGTTTTTTTCGTCTATTTTGTAGGCCGATGACATCTGATTTCTATAGTACAATTTGATGTCATTTACTGCTTCCTGGTTACTTTCTGTTTCATCCGTGTCTTTGAATTTCCCTCTTAAATATGATTGAAGTTGTTTTTCAATCCTGCTGTTTGGGAAACCGTTGTTCACGAGGGTTTGTTTTGTGCGGGAGATCTCTTGATGGAACAGTTCCCACGTGGAGCAGCATTTGTAAGCTCGGCGGATATATGATCCGATTACACTTTTTTGTACCTTTTCAGGACATTCACTATCCGCGTTGAGGCAATTTCCTATGTCTGTAGCATTTCTGTACACTTTTTTGACGTAATTACCGTTGATGTTCTGTACCTCTACGTACAGAAAAGCTAATTTATTGTCCATGCTCAATTCATAAGTGAATTTTAGACGGAGTTGTCCTCAAATTGTTGATTGAGGTTCTTAAGATGTTCTTCATTTTAGACGTTGATGTAGATGTCGTCTAAATATTGATGAGGAATAAATATCCCCTAAAATCCGTTTTCTTTTCATTCTGACTACCATTCTTCACCGATAAAGGAGGAAAGACACTTTGAAGATGAATGCATAGATCGAAAGCTCAACAATCAAAGTCAAGTTTGGTCTTACCAAACACGTTTCATTCAAAAAAGAGATGAACGTAGGAGAAGTTGTTTACTATCTACAAGATGAACTAAAAAATATAATAAAAAAAATGGAAAGTTTCCAAAGAAAGTTAATAAAGGCGAAATATACTATGATCTTTAACAAAATCTGCATGCAAGAAGGTCTGATACCTATTTTCACTAATATATATATTATATATATATATATATATATATATATATATATATATATATATATATAATACATATATTATGGTGAGTAAAAAAATTAAAAGTGTTCGGACTATAACGCAGAACAGAGTCGTTCATGCGTATTGATGAGGAAACAGTACAAACCAAATCTTCTAGTATTGTAGCATGACATCTTCATACGCGCAGACGCTTTGAACTTTGTCCATATTGCACCAGCCTATGCAACGAAGACATGGTTCCGCCTTCTACAGTTTTGCAGTGCAATAAGTGGTTTCAGTATTGTTTTATGTTATGGAGAGGTCTCCGTCTTATTCTCCTTTTATTGACTTGAGTTTTTCTTTTTTACAGATGTCTTCCACGAGGTCGGCTGACAAGTTATGGCTCCAAGGAGCCTCAGCAAATCAACAGCTGATATCGAGTGTTCTCTCGAACCGTGAAGAAGTCCTGTGTGTTTTGCAGTACAACGCAGAGTTAAACCCGCATTATTTGACGTGTTCAGTTCGGTACACGACACTTAAAGTTCAGCATCAGTACTCCAAGGCGAATATTCCGACCATTGATCCGTGTGATATCCTCAAGAAAGTACGGCGTCTGTACGAAGAGTACAAGGGATTGAAGAAATCAAAATACCAGAAAAATGAGCAAGCTGAGGAAAACCGAGTCAATTTCGATGCTTCCCTGAAAAATTTGTTCGATGTAGCTCATCGCTAAGCTATGTATTTGACCAAGATCAAGGAAGACCGCTAGTTCCTTGAACCTCAGAGGAAGCCAGGCAGGCAAAGGAAGATTGGTAGTGTGGATCCGGCCTGGCTGGAAAAGTAGAAACGGACACAGCAGCAGGAGAACGATGAAAGAAGTCGAGCTGCAAAGGAAAGTCAAGTGTTCGCAAAAGGCAGGCTACCGTTGAACTCAATTCCTTGACTTCACCCGCTTCGTCTGAAGAGCAAAACGTGATAGTAACTACTCCAGCAAAATGATCCCGCCGTGCACCATCGCCGAAGAAAATCATCTCCCAGCAAGTTTCTGCTGTTCTGGACGGGACCAACATAAGTGACCATCAAGCTGCACACGTGCAGCATCCATTCGCGGAGGAGCTGCGAGCTAACGCTGGAAACTTGTCGTGAGCGCAAGCACGATCAATCGGCAGCGAAGACGTCATCGTCAGTAAAAAGCTGCAGAGCTGAAAGAAAACTTTTTTCCTGATGTACTGCTCACACTCAACTGGGATGAAAAACAGGCCCTCCCTAACAAATGAAGGCATTGTGGACCAACTGATGATCCTCGTTTCTGGAGAAGGCGTGGAGAAGATCATTGCAGTTCCCATCACTGGCGGCAAAGCAGAACCTACGGCAAAGTAGAGCCTACGGCAAACACCATCCATTCCGTTTTATCCGAGTGGGCTATTTCTGATCGAATTTGAGCACTGTGCTTCGACACAACAGCGAAGAATATGAGATCTAATGGTTGGAGTGTGCTTTCGACTGCAGCAAATCCTTGGTCGAGATCTGCTGCATCTGACCGGTCGTTATCATATGCTGGAACTTCTGCTGGAAACTGTTTTCTCCACCCTCATCTCAGAAGAATCTCAAAGTCTAGATATCGCTGCCTTTGTCCGTTTTCAAGAGTTATGGCAGTTTGTTGATCAAGACCAGTACAGGACAGCAAACCAATAGCTCAAGGAGGATTGGGTGGACGACGTCCTCAAACCCTGCCAAGACTAGCTCCGACAGTACAACCCCCGTGACGACTACCGGAAACTGCTAGAACCAGCCGTTGTGTTTCATGGATGCAAGAAGAGCTCTTTCCACAAGCTGATAGCAGTCCATTGGGCCCGATGGATGACTTCAAGGCCGCAGTTCTTCCAAAGCTGGGCGAGTTTTGCGTCTTCATCCTACGGTACTACATTCAAGCGTGATTCTTAGTTGCGTATTCAGCAAAAGCCCCCAAGAAACGACCTCAACCTTTACAAAGCCCTCGCGGAAGAGACAAACAAGGGGATTAGAGAGTCGGTGCTGAAAGCGTTGTGACGTCACATGTGGTACCTGTCCGAAGTGACAGTTGGTCTTGTGCTTTTTGATGATGAGCTGTCCCTAGAGGAGAAGCGGAATGTTGTTGCCAAGCTCCGAAGCTTAGAGGCTCAGAGGAACCTCCACCCAAGGCTCGCGTCGTGGACGCTGACTTAGACAACAAAACCGTTGCCTTCTTCGTCACGAAAAAAACTGAAAAATTCCTGTATCTGCTGTAAATCGACAAATGGTTCCTCGACGTTGATCCTGCCCTGTCGGGAACTAACCACATATACCAGGACGGGGCAAAATAAGTAGGTGGCCTTCTCGTTACCAACGACGCAGCGGAACGAGGGGTCGTTCTGGTGCAGGATTTCACTAAGAACCCTCGCAAGAAGTCGGAGGACCAGCTGCAATGCCTCTTGCACGTTCTCGAAGAGCACAGGAAAATGTATCTGACGTCCAAGAAAGGAAGCCTGACGAAGTCGAAGCACTGATTATTGATTTGTGTAATATGATACAATTTTCCCGTCCTGAAAAAAATATGGTAAATGCTCAACACGAAGATATGTTCCAATCAAAATTAAATTTCTTTCATCTTGTTTTTATTGAAAAAGGAAAGGAATAAAGAGTTCCGCGTTAACATCTTTTCATTTTGAAATAGCCATCAAAATTGACATGACGCACCCTAATATATTATATATATGTAAATTTAACCACTGTGGAGGAGCATAGTAGTTTATTATCTCGAGACCAGTTTTGGCATGGAGTTTGTCATGCCAGCCTCAGTCGAACACTAAGAATACATGCAGTCACACCAAGCGTACAATATATATATATATATATATATATATATATATATATATATATATATATATATATATATATATATATATATATATATATGTTATATATATATATATATATATATATATATATATATATATATATATATATATATATATATATATATATATATATATATATATATATATATATATATATATATATAGTTTACAGAGATGCAATTGGAGTTCCTAGTGAGGGGGCATGAATTTAAGTTGATTAGGGATATCTTTTAAGATTAGATCTTTGACGTAGGGGCTGCATTTATATTGCCCCTCCCAAAGGTTAAGGTTGGGGATTTCATCTATAAGGGTGGATTCAATGACCTTTCTTTTGCGGAAGTCTTTACATGGGTAGATTAGTTTGGCCTGTGGAAAGTCTATCGGGTGATTAAAGTTCTTTATAGCTGAAATATGACCAAATTTTGTGCCCATTTTGTAATACGAATTTGGGTTCGATAATATATGGATAAAATTTATCTAGTCTTCTTAATCTCTCTAACAATCTCATTCGATTTTCTGTCAAAATATGGGAGACTAAAGAAAATGGATGATTTCTCTACAGTATTTTTCTGTAGGATTTTCATGATAGAGAGAATTAAGAAAGTTTTATTGTTTTTTCCACTAATAAGTGAGGGTAGCCATTATTTTTCAAGAATGTTTTAAGAAAAGGGAATTATAAGTGCAGCCGTCTGTATGAAGAACATATATTTTAGGCTCTATGAATAAGGGTTTTTACCGAGGATAACTTAAGGTTTTCTGGCAAGAAACAAAGGAAGCTTGTGCCTAAGCCTGTAAATGTAGGCTTCCTATACTGAAGTGTTATATCCTGTTCTTGAACGCTTAATATCTATATCCGAAAAGGGAGCCTTCCATTTATCTCGACCTCCATTGTGTAATTTATATTTAAGTAATTGTTCTGCCTGTGGCGGTAATTTCTTTAATACAAATGTATCATAGACATAACGGTGTAATATATAGGTATATTTTAATGGGACAAATATTAAGCCAAAGTTGTTCATAATGGCATAAATGATGTTTCGCGAAAGTTAGCCCAAGTGGTAGGCCCATCCCTACTCCTGGGTGTTACTTCTAAAAAGGAATCTTCTGCCCATCTTTGCAAGATATATATATATATATATATATATATATATATATATATATATATATATATATATATATATATATATGATAATATATATATATATATAAGAATATATATATATATATATAAGAATAACTAAACACAGTAATAAAAACATTACAGGAGTCAAAAATAATAACCGAAGGCAAGAAATTAAAATGAAATATATAATCCTAAATCGTTGAAAGCAAATTGGTGAAAATCTATTAATAAGAAATTTATGTAATAGTGTTTTTATTGCTGTGTTTAGTTATTCTTATAAAAATAATTCTTTGTATTTAGAATTCGCTCATGATGGTCATCGTTAATGACCGAAACGTCCGGAAAATTAAATGTTCAAAACCATCGCATATGTCTTCATATTCTTGCTATATATATATATATATATATATATATATATATATATATATATATATATATATATATATATATAAAATCGAGCTAATGGCCCGATTTCTCGGGAAGTGGAATGTTATAGGAAGACTAATGTTATAGGAGCATTTAATAGAGAATTTAAACGTTTCATATATCGGCTGTGTACATTATAAACAGAGAATTCCTTCAGTTTTACCTAAAAAATGAATAAATATTAAAAACAGGCCTTAAAATATAACATAGTTAATTTAACAAAAACAAGAGAAAAAAATACAAAAGCAAATGCAAACACAAAAAATACAATTAAATAAGTAAATAAATAGGAGTTAGAAAATTGACTTCCCAGGCAAAGGCCCCTGTATAGGATGGTGTTCCTGAGCAGTCTGTGGTGAATTTGGAGGAAATTTGACTTAAGTTGTCATATTAGTTGGTTGTGTAGGAAGGAAATAGCTTGTTGTATTTCAATACCATTCGAGAATCTTTGACTAGACTGCGCTCAATCAGTTTCGATGCTAGGGTTTACAGAAAATGTATGAATTCTTCAAATCTCTTTACGCACATGCAATCGCACGACCATAGAATTGAATTTAACCATGCGAAAAATAATTTATAAATCAAACAATTACATTGAGAGGAGAATTGCGGAATCCATCATCATTAACAAAGTTGATAATTTCAATTTATCTGAAGGGCAATACAAATTTAACGAATATATAAAGAATAGAGTCACTAATTGTATTTATAAGCCCCCGGATGCAATGAATCTTGGGAATTAGCAACTCTCCAGATTATTTCCGGTTCCATTTTATTTTGTTTAGCTTGTCATTCACGCTAGATTTACTCAAGTATATATTTTTCCCAGATTGTTTCCTGCCGTTTCATTTTGTTTAGGATGTGTCTTGCATTATATATACTGTGCTTCTTGCTTAGCTTCTTCATTATTAGTTGAAAATGGATTCGAATATTGTGGTTTACGAATATCTTCCACTGATATACATCATGTCAATGTGATATCTTCTATTCCATTATATATAATATATATATATATATATATATATATATATATATATATATATATATATATATATATATATATATATATATATATGAGAAATCCACATAGGAGCGCGTGAGTAGAGTAATAAATGCAAAACATCCCACAGGAAAATGAAAGGCAGATTCAGAGTACTTTCGAACTTGTTTAGTTTCAGTTCATTATCGTTCCTTGAAAATGAACTGAACAAGTTCGAAAGTACTTGGAATCCACCTTTCATTTTCCTGTGGGATTTTTTGAATATATATATATATATATATATATATATATATATATATATATATATATATATATATATATATATATATATATATATATATATATATATATATATATATATATATATATGAATGCAATGTCCGGCAGGAAACAATGAAAAGGTGTTTCCAAGTGCTTTCGAACTTTATTAAGTTCTATATCAAGGATAACTACAAGAAATAGTATTATATTAGAGGTATATATACGAAAGAAAAGTATGAAAGACCGCCTCAAAAACAAGAAATCACCAATGAGGAAGAGGGAAGGTAAAAAAACACACTAAGAATTACAAGAAGCAGGTAGTAAGGTCAAACTAAGTCGAAGGAAAGGGTAACAGATTCAAAGAAATGGAGATAGCCTAACGAGGGAGATTATAAGACACGATGAGCAAAAGGGGAGAAAAATACAATGTACAAAACAGAGCAATGACAATTAAAAAAATATATAAAATAATAATCAAAAATAAAAATAAAATAGGGGCCACATAACTAAAGAATGTATAAAAAAAAACTAGGAACGAAAGACAAAACTAATTTCTTTGAGTATTAATCTTTTAATTATAGCATCTATTTTATATAAACCAGGGGAAAGGTTAAAGTTATCACATTGGCTTATAAAAGCACATTCAATGATATTCCTTTTTATAGGGTCATTGGAACGATAAATAAATTTGGCCGAGTACCAGTTAATTAAATGGTTCTTATCTGACATATGGACAAAGAAAACACTGTTATCTTCCCCTCTTCGGACATTATATTTATGTTGGTTTATGCGAACAGAAAGTTGTTTACCTGTTTGCCGTAATATTTACTTAGACAACCAGAACACTCAACTGAATAAACTCCCCCTCCTCCCAAACTATTACAATTATTACGTACTAATAAATTCTTAATGGTCGTCTCATATTTGAAAGCAACAGAAATGTTAATGTTATTCAAAAGACGGGGAAGATCACTAAAACAAAGAGAAAAAGGTAGAACTAAATTGTTATTATTATTAAAAGGGAGAGTAGGGACAGTTTGATAAAATGTCTTTTTAGCAGAAGAAAGAAAGTTTTAAAGAAACGGATAAGGGTAACAAAGTTTATGGCCAATTTCAAAGATAATGGAAAATTCCAAATCCATATATTTTGTAAGAAGTATTAAGAAAATACAAGTTAACATTAATAACGCTGCCACAGCTGTGGACTTCAATAGAACCTGCATACAACAAGCTGACCTTATATACTCGTAAATCTTAGGATGAGTTAGGTTAACTTAGGTCATCGTTCATTTTATTTTCATACAAAAGCTACACCACCCTCCTGCATGTCATTTTTATTCGCAAAAAGAAGTACTACAAGTATTTATTTTACTCTCAAGGGAGTATTCAAAATTAGTAATTTCATTAGGATCTTCAAAAACCCTAACAAACCTTAAATAATAAATATCTATATTTAACTAAAATTTGCCATAATGTAATAAAAATGAATACATGTGCAGGTGAATACATATGCATGCATGTATATTTCTATATATATATATATATATATATATATATATATATATATATATATATATATATATATATATATATATATATATATATATATATATATATATAAGGTCAGCTTGCATAAGCACGTTTACCCGATAATCATTTATTTGAGCAGTTCTTCTTTCTTTCTTTCCAGTTATATAAACTGTTATAGGACTCGTTTCTAGTTTTTCACTCTCTATATCCCAGCCATTTTATCCATTTTGAGGTATATTTTATTGATTTTTACTTTGCATTTATTACCATTTTGGTTTGCGACTAATTCAAGAGGTCCCATGGTGGTCGGCCGAGTGTGAGACGGCCCTCAAACAGAAGCGTTATACCTACATGCGCTATAAGCGCCGCCCGAACGATTTCACTGTCGCTGAATTTCGTCGGGCTAGGGCTAGGTTCCGGTATATTTGGAAGCACGCCCGCCGCTCTTCTTGGCGGGCATTCGTGTCTTCACTTAACGGGAAGACCCCTTTAGCTGAGGTGTGGAAGCGAGTCAAAAGGATTCGGGGCAAGTTCTCGCAGGACCCCCCTCCCGTTCTCCAGGAGAATGGGACCGCAATCTCGGACCCCGCGTCCGTGGCGGAATCCTTCGCGACCGCTTTTTCTGCATTCTCTAGCCGTGATGCTGCTCCGCCAACATTCAATGCACGTCGTGATGTCGCGAAAGGCCGCCGGCTGGACTTTACCTCCAGAGGCGGAGAACCCTTCAACGACAAGTTTACTGTGGGTGAGTTGCGTTCCGCTCTCGCTTCGTGCGCGGACACCGCCCATGGTCCGGACGATGTCCCGTACGCCATGCTTCGACATCTAGGTCAGCGAGGCATGGCCTTTCTGTCAGATTTGTTCAACAGGATCTGGGTGGAAGGTCTTCTCCCAGACTCCTGGCGAATCGCTACTGTGCTTGCCTTTCGCAAACCGAGGAGAGATCACTCTACTCCGACCGGTTTCCGCCCAATCTCCCTAACCTCTTGCGTGTGCAAGTTGATGGAGAAATTGGTAAATGTTAGATTAGCCTTTTTCCTGGACAGCGGAGGCCATCTGTCTTCCGCACAGTGCGGCTTCCGCAAGTTCCACTCTACGTCGGATGCTCTGCTCCGACTGGAAAATGCCGTCTGCGAGGCTTTCCTTCGTAGACAGCACTACGCCACGGTGTTTTTCGATCTGGAGAAGGCCTATGATACCGCATGGCGATACGGTATCATGGAGACTCTCCACACGATAATGGCGAGGGGACGCCTCCCAATGTTTATATCTGAATTTTTGCGAGATCGTCGATTCCGCGTACGGGTGGGGGGAGCCCTCTCCGGCCCAAAGAAGCAGGAAGAGGGTGTCCCGCAGGGAAGTGTCCTCAGTGTCACACTCTTTGCCCTGAGCATCAACGGCATCACCTCGGTGCTGCTGGAAGATGTTCTCGCTACGTTCTACGTGGACGACCTTTCGATCTCTTTTGGCGCGGCCCAGATGCCAACTCTGGAGCGTCGACTCTAACAGGCATTGAACCGCGTCTCTCGCTATGCCGAAGCACACAGGTTTCAGTTTTCTTTGGCCAAGACTAAGGTGGTGCACTTCTGCCGCCATCCACGGCTTAACCCCGACCCAGATTTGTTTCTTAATGGGGTGCGCCTGGATGTGGTTGAGTCGCACCGTTTCCTTGGTCTTGTATTCGACCGACGCCTCACCTGGGAGGCTCATATTCGCAGCCTTAGGGTCTCTTGTACCCGCGCCATGGACATTCTCCGTTCCGTGACGTTCAGCGCTTGGGGCGCTGATAGGGCTACTGCCTTACTTTTTTATCGATCCTTTGTCCGTTCGAAGCTCGACTACGGATGCGAGTTTTATGCATCCGCCGTTGAGCGTTTATTGCGGAAGGTTGATTCGATCCACCACACCGGCCTTCGCCTTGCAACCGGTGCCTTCCGCACTTTCCCCATTGAGAGCCTGTTGGTCGATGCTGGGGAGATGCCACTCGCTCTGCGCCGCGTGCAGTGTATCACTCGACTGTACGCGCGAGTCCGGCGCCTCCCTCAGTCGCCAACAGCTCTCACTGCATCCGCAGCTGATCTCGATGGTGCCTATGCCGTCGAGAGACGCCAGTCATACCCTAAGCCCTTTGGGTTTAGGGCCAGGAAACTCCTTCGAGAGGTAGATATCGCTCTCGGGCCGGTGGTACCTCTGGTTTTGCCCAGGACTATACCCTGGAGGGTACCACATTTAGCTATTTGTCGCCACGACTCTGCTCCCAAAGCTTGTACTGCACCAGGACTATTGCGTTCGACCTTTTTGGAGCACACATCGTGTCACGCTGGAACCGTGCCAGTGTATACGGATGGCTTCAAGTCCCAAGAGGGGGTCGGCTTCCACGCCGTATATCCTCTGTTTGAAGTCAGCGGGGTTCTACCAGGCACTGCGTCTGTCTTCACGGCCGAGCTGGTTGCAATACACCACTCGGTACGGGAGATTACGCGACGTGCCCTGTTCGGAGACCGGATTGTGATCTATAGCGACTCACAAAGCGCCCTGAGTGCTTTCGGGGCATTAGAATCTCCGCATCCCCTGGTTCGCGATATCCGTGACGCCACGGTTTTGGGGAACCGGGCAGATGTCGAGATTATCTTCTGCTGGGTTCCTGGACATGTAGGAATTGCAGGGAATGAGCGCGCCGATGAGGGCACCAAAGAGTCCGCGAGGACTCTGCGACCGGACCAGCGTTTCGCTCTTCCTCACACCGACTACATGGCAGGAATACGGGCAGCTCTTCGGACTGCTTGGCAAAGAAGATGGGAGACGGTCGAAGGGAACTTAAAGTTGCGTGCCATTGCGCCGCGACTGTTCCCATGGACCTATCTCCCAATGCCGCGGCGGCTTCAGGTTGCTTTCTGTCGTCTTCGAATCGGACACACTCGTGTGACGCATCGCTACTTGATGGAGCGCTCGCCTGCGCCCTATTGCAACGACTGCGTCGTCCCCCAGACTGTTCGGCATATTCTTGTCGAATGTCCCAGTCTGGGTGATCTTCGCGCACGACACCTGTCCCGGTACCGGGATGGGCGGGGTCGCTACCGCCTGTCCCTTGTGCTCGGGACGAGTGCGTGTACTTTGACTGGTGGACTTATTGACTTTTTTGGGGAGGCCGGCCTTCTCCCTTTTATTTAACCCGATTTAATTGTTGTTGTTGTTTTTGTAATTGTTTTTGTTATTGCTTTGTTATTGTTATTGTTATTTCTTTTTATTGTTTTCTGTTTAATTTTTTAAAGTAGCCTAAAACTAGGCTGTTTTCTACGGCGACTTATGCCTAAGTCGGCAGTCGCCAGATAGCCCCTTAATTAAAAAAAAAAAAAAAAAATCCATTAGATTAAAAAAAACAACATTCGTTCTTGATATCGATCCACTCCTGCCTTCAGTCGCCCTCCATTCTCCATCATCCCATTCCTCTGTATCCCTCTACAATTTTATCCCTCTACAATTTTGGGTCCCGTAGTTTGTTTATTTGGTGAAGAGGAAAGGTAATAAAATGAAAGCAAAGGCAAAAATAAAATGTAATAGAGGAAATAAAATATATTATTATTATTCTAAAATGATCTTGCTCCGGCTATACGCTCCTACCCTTGTTCAAGGGTGCCTTTAAGATATATCCCTCTTCTTAAGTTAGCTTTTTAGCCTTTAGATAACCACTCTGAAAAAGTCCACGATCTTGAAGAGCATCGCACTATGTTTCTTCTAGGATTATTTTATTATTTGTATTTTAGGGCGTCCATTAAATATTAGACATCGAAGAAAATTAAATAATTTGTAAAGACTTAAATGTATATAAAAATTACAAATCCTCAACAGAAGAGAAAAAGTTATTATTTATGAAGTTTGTTTATTTATGCTGCAACACAAAATTACACAAATTACCTCTCTATTCAAAAATCGGTGTCATTTCCGATGCCAAGCGAAGCTCACCAGAATACGTGAGGATTCTAGGTGTTTTTTTCTGGTATTTAAAAGGTTTGATTTGTATGAAGGTAAAATTTAGGGTAAACTAAATATTCTGCACATTTAAAATTCTTATTTATTTATATGTCAAATTAATCTTTAACAAATAAACTTTTGTTAGCCTCCAATATTTACTGACTCCCTATACACTCATAGGCTTCTGGTATTGGTCTGTTCCATTTCGAAAATAAAAAGCTGCCAGGGTAAGGAGGTAGGTCAGCTGGCAGTGACAACTAGCCGCCGCCCAACTCGTTAAGGTCAACAGCGCTTTATTTTTGTAGCTGCTTCCTTGCAGCATGTTGTTTGCAGCTTGCAGCGAGGTATCCCTGCTAAATTGGGCTAGGGAGAGTTGGACGTGGTTAGTTATTCGCCTCCTCCCCGGATAGGAGCTGCTGATTCAAGGTGGAATTCGTAGAAAAGAAGATTTGTGTATAAGTGGTCTGTAGAAGAAGTTCCCTGGTTTATTCAGCCGATACAGATTGTATACAAGATTTAATATGGTGGTGAATAAAAGCAGATCTACCGCTTGTTTGAGTTCTCCATAGCTACGAAAATTCGGTTAACACTATGCGTAATCTAGGCACTTTAATCATGGAATTTCTACCAATAAATGTGTTTGGGTTTCTTAAATAAGTATTATCGAACAAAACTGTATTTTTTATTCTTTATCTTAAACCGTTCGCCAGAAAGTTATGTTTAAGTGCTTCAACATTATGCTCATATGAAAGACTCTGGTACGCGCAGATTCCCAGTCCGGTGGACCCTTTAGCAGGGATTAGCCGCCTTTTATGACACGTGCCCTAGGATGCTACGGGTATTTTCCCCGGGCTGCATACAGGCAGAATCCTCGTATGCGCTCCTGTAAAAGTGAAGCAATATTTATTACGAAAATCAGATGGTCTGGAAATAGAACAGAATTTAAGGTCAAAAGGGGTGTTATTAGAATCATTAGATTAATTTACCCCATCTTTAATTGGCATAGAAGGGTGTATAATACTTAGGGGTATATATATATATATATATATATATATATATATATATATATATATATATATTGAAAATCACATGAGGCGTGATTTTTTATAGATGTATTTTTAAAGGCCCAAGGAAATGAAAATTGGTGACACAACACGGAAAAACACTTAGGAGAATATCACGTGAACCAATCAAAGCTTAAGAAGGAAAATGGGAGACGTAGAGAACGGGACGATAGGACAAACTATTTTAACCGTTGTATGAAAATAAATAAAGAAGTTGGATTTGAACCTGTATCATTAGCGCTCATCGCTTATATGACCAAGACGCTGATCACCAGAGCTACCATCCTCAACCCCCCAAAAGGTTGATTCAAGAAGCCCTTTGAACAACGAAGTGTAGGCTTTTTTTTTTATCCAGTGAGCGACAAGACAAGTGTTTTAGTAAGAGGGAGCACGGGCTTATTATATATATATATATATATATATATATATATATATATATATAAGTGAAAACCAAGCACGCTATTGTTTGAACATTTTGAGGACATAGCCGAAACCATCGACACTAAAAAAACAAGAGAGTAAAGGGTTAACATTTCTAGTTTGATAAAATTGCTGTCAGCCACTCGCGAAACCAGATGCCAGAAACATGGAGGGATGAAACCTCTCTAACCATGGGCAGTATCTAAGTTCCAGTCATATTAACAACAAGTAAAAAAGGCAAAGGTTATCTTGATTCAACAACTGAAGATATATATCCTTAATTCTAATGAATAGGGACATATTGAAAAGGGGCCGACCCCCTAACTTTTTTAAGATTGAATTCACTATAAAAGAATCATTTGCAAGATAAAGTAACAAACTCATGGAAGATATGTTCTAGTATTATTCCATTTTTCTTAAATTATCGCTTATTTATTAAAGAGCTTTGCTGAGTTTTTTTATTTCCCATGCTGAGTTTTTTTTATTTCCCAGCCGATTTTTCAATTGGGTCTCTGGTAGCATACGGACTCATCCATTCATTAGAAGAAAGCTTTAAATATAAAATAATTAACATAAATTTTAAACATATATAGAGATATAAATAGAAAATATTCTCTATATACAAAATAGGGGAGTCCATACATTTTTCTTTAGCTAATAATGAGTTAAAATTACGATTATTCAGCCAAAGACAAGCAATGTCATCCATGTATCTAAATCAAGTTAAAGGTATATCGATAGATTGGGGGTAACAATACAAGTGCATAAACTCCATATTTGCAAGGACGACAAATAAACTATTTCTCAATGATAAAATAAACTTCTGTTCATAAGAATGTTCGTTTAAGATGACTTTATAATCAGAGACATAAAAAGAAAGAATTTAAATAAAAGGTGAAGGTTCAAAGAGCGAGAGAAAGACTTAAAGCGTTATTATTAGGTCATAGTCAGATGACAGAGAAACATTAGTGTATAGTGAAAATACATCACAAATGAACAGAAGAAAATTATCAACATGATAAATAGAATTCAGTCTGCTAATGAGGTGGGAAATATTAATGATAATGATTCGAAAATTTTATCCACCCAAGGTTTCAGTAGGCATGCAAGCCAGTTGGATAATTGTTACGAAAAACAGCCTGCAGAACCTATGATCAGATAGATCGGATTATTAGATTTATTCTTTCTTATCAGATCAAAAGAGTAGGACAGAACGACAATGAAATGTTAAAATCTATATAATAAAATTGAAGTCAGTCTGTGTGTTTGTCTGTCCATTTATAGGAATCAAAAAATACAAGTCGAACCGTCTCTCCCCTCTTTTTCCTCCAACTCCGCCCATACTCTCTTCCCTCTCCCCCTGTCTCTCCTTCAAATCCGCCTCAACTCTCTCCCCTCTCCCCCTCTCTCCCCACTGTCTCCTTCCCTCTCCGTCCCACTCTTCCCCCCATCCGCCCCTCTCCCCATTTCTCAAACCCCATTCCCCCTATTTCCATCCATCCTCTCCCCCCTCCCTCTACATACCCTCCCTACTTTCCCCATTCCCTCCCTCTTCTTCCTCTCCCCTCCACACTTTCTACCCCTCCCCCTTTCTAACCCCCTCTCTTTCTCCCATCCCGTCCAAATCAAGAGAAAAAATATCTCCCCCTCTTCCTTCCTCTCTTTCCCCCTCCAAATCCCCTCTCCCTCTCCATTCCTCCTCCCTCTCCATTCCCCCTCCCTCTCTCCCCCCTCTCCATTCCCCCTCCCTCTCTCCCCCATCCTCCTTTCCTGATCCTCTTCCCCCCTGGAGAACTCATAAATGAGTATTTTTTTTCGAAATAAGTTGTTATCTCCAAAATAACATTCGTACTCGAAAAATCGGACTTAATCTTATGAAATGTCTAAATCTTTCTTAAGGTTTCCATAGCAACATGAAGGTGTGTTTGGGAATTTAATGGGTTAAGGTTCGTAGACAAATAGAAATGCAACCTTTTGTAATGGAGATAATTATTTAAAGATAGAATATTAGTAGATTTTTCCAAGAGTGGTGGAATTCGCCATCGTATCACCACTAGCACAGTTGGAACTTAAGACCATAACCAATGACAGAGTACTTATCACTATTTACTCAAAAGTAAATTATTTATGAAGTGGTTAGGATAACTATTTTTTCTACATTCACTATTATCAACAAGGCATTTTATCTTATGATCAAGACTATTTTATTTTTTAATCTACTTCCGTTGAAGAACCCCTAAATCTTGTCGCATTTGAGGAATATATGTGAAAAAATAACTCTACCTTCCTAAATTCCAAGAAGTCTTGATGCATTTGAATTTTAGGATTTGAGATTTTTTTCTGCATCATTTTATGTTTCATTTCGTCGAATGAGAAGCCATTTTTCATTTTATATCTACGTCCGACTAAAGAAAGGGTCATAACTTTTCTTCATAAAGACGTAAAACCTTCTGCTGATTAACATGGACAGTGCTGAAGTAGTCCCGCATTCGAGTAATTATTTTTCCAGAAACACCCTTAAAGCTGTTTGTATAGCCTACATCCCAAATTTTAATATGAAACTTGTCTAGTAATATCTTGAACATTTTATTACTAACTTAAGTAAATCACAAAATAGCAAAACTTGCCTATAATGAAGTCTGTCTCCGCCTCATTTTCTTCACTATATGTGTATGTTATTGCCTTCTATTATGTATTCATTTCCCGAATGAGGTCTCCGTAAGGAGCGCAGCGATTTGCCACCCTGGCCGCCGTGCTGACGGATCCAGCGCTCCGTCCGGCCCCAGCTTAGCCTCTCTTCCTTCCTTCAGATAGCCTGTATTTCTCCCCTACCTTATCGCTTTTCATACAACCTCTCCACAACTTTCTCTGGTCAGCCTCTAATTTCACAGGGTAGATGCTGACCTTCTTCTCAAGCTAACCGTCCCGGATCGGGGCTGAAGAAGGAGGGGACAATGTTCCTTAGCCCCTGAGCTGCGGTTCGGGATGTTTGTTTTAACAACCTGCTTCATCCCCACCCATAACTTCCTCACATCCATTTTCCTCTCCTCTTCACATTCTATCAATTTTACGCCGTATCTAGGGGGAGCCGCGATGCCGATGGGCTGCCAGGCAACCAGGCGGGAGGGGTAGTTCCAAATAGCGGTGCCTGGCTCTGCCGGGCCAGCAAGAACCTCTTGCAGTGCAGGCAACTGTGAGAGGTGGTGAGCTATTGCGTCCCGTGTAAAAAAGAAGGTCACCATGCCCAATGATGATTATAAAAAAACAACCCCTAACTTCCCCTGTATCATCAACGGAGCCGCCCTCGGGCAGCTCCACCGAAAAAATGGAGTTACCCCCGTGTGCTTGAGCAGGGGACCCTCCATACTTCTTTAAACAGAGAGGATGCTTACTCCTTTTCTACGCCTACAGGTGTAGGGGACTCCCTCTCACTCCCTTCTCTGGAGGTGCTTTCGGGCACCTTCCTATTTCCAGCGGCAATCCCTCCTTTTTATTCTAAGGGGACTGCCAAGAAAACCAGCAGGCAGCCCGTTGCCGACCGCCCCTCGTGTAAGCGGCTCGGTAGAGAAACCCCCTTAGGGGGGAGAGGGAAGCCAGACCCATTCGGTCGCTTTCCTCAAGAGACCTGCTGGCAAGAATATTGAACCTTGCTGGGGTCAAGGCATGTGACTCCCCACAAAAGACTCTTGACGCTGCCAAGGGGACCTGCGATGACCTGGGAGGGTAAGCCAACTGGAGGCCCCTCCTGTGAAAGACATGGTCCTTGAGGAACCCCAGCCTTAGAAAGTAGGGCATTCCATGAGGGGGAATCCGAGCACGGCGCCAAACACCGAACCCAAATCTGCCCCTATGCAAGGTCCTCCTCAAACGGCTAGAGCCTACGAGGCAGTAAAAGGAGGCGAGGGTTCTCCTCTGACCGGTGCCCCTGCGACCACCAAGACCTTCTCCTTTTCGAAGAAGGACCTGGCTGAGACCGTCCATCTAGCCTAAGGGCTCCTTCCGGCGAAGGTGAGAAGCAGGTTCATTCCCCGCCCTCCTCTCCTGAAAAAAGTACAGAAAATTGACTAAGAAGACTCGGGGCTCCTATCCATCCGCGGGAGCTACGGATACGGATGGGTCTGCTGCCACCTTCGCAAGCGACCAAGCCAAGATCGGCAAATCCGGCCCCTCTGCCCCCCGGTTGCGGAGCCCCCGACTATGACAAAGAAGAAAAGTGCACAGGGCGGAGCTTCGATGACATCAGGGCTTCTGATTCAGAGGTTACCTTGCGTTTTCGAGCCCGCTGGCTTCAAACGATTCCTCGTTATTCGCTCCACTGATGGTACCATGTTGGCCAAGGGCAACGTGATCCATCAGAGGAGAGGATTAGCTAGTGCAATTGGTAGAGAGCCGAAGGTGACCCGTTTCTCGGACGGCAGCCTTCTGGCGAATGCGGCGAATCCCGCCGAGGCGGCCAAGATAAGTGCTCTTCGGGCACTTCATGGCACCCAGGTGAGTGTGACGTCGCACTCTACCATGAATTTTGTGAAAGGAGTAGTTTCTGCCAGGGAACTCGTTGACTACTCCATTCAGGGCATCACCCTAGAGCTGGCCGACCATAAGGCGTTCAAGGTCTAATGTGTGATGAGAAAACAGGCAGGGGCTTCGAGACCCACCCCTACACTCTTCGTGACGTTCAACTGTGACAAGCTCCCTGAGTCGGTGCGTGCCGGTTGGTACCGCTACCGCGTGAAGGCATTCGTGCCACTGCCCCGGCGGTGCTATTACTATCACCGCTTTGGCCATACGAATCGCTCATGTAGACGTGCAAAGTCGGGGTCACCCGAAGTCTGTGTAAATTGCTCCAAGGTCGCACACGATAAGTCCAAATCGTGTGTGGCCAAGTGTGTCAATTGCGGAGAGCCGCACCCAGCTTCTTCGAAGCAATGTGGTGCATATCTCCTGGAGAAAGAAATCCTGGCCGTTCAGGCCCAGGATAGACTCTCATTCCGCGAGGCTAAGGACTTGGTCCTGGCGAACCCGGCTCTGCCTGGGACGTCATATGCCTTAGTAGTTAGAAAGGCACCCTCTGCTCCTGGCCCATCCAGCCCAACGAGCATGGTTGTTTCCGCGCCCATTCGGAGCCCTTCTGCGGGCTCTACCTAACCCGGGCGCTCCCCTGGTAAAGCTGGCGGCAAAAAGGGTTCATACCCAGCCCCGGCTAAAACCAGGGCTCCCCCCTCTTCCCGCAGCGTGACCGTTTCCCGCAAGGCGAAACGGCCACGCGCCTCCACAGAGTCGTTAGACTCACAGGAGGCAACACCCCAGAAGATGGTCGCTAGGCCATCTTCGAGGGTTCCTAAAGCTGTCCCCCGAAAGGAGGACAGCAACAAAGGATCTTCGGCTCCTTCGCCCACTCCCCAAGGTGAAGCAAGTGGCTCGGAGACGGTGGTTCCTCGAAAAGAGGGCCCCCGCCTCCCAAGCCGCAGCGCCCGCCTAAGGTTTCGAGGCGGAGGGAGGAAAAGACTCGCATGGCGAGCCCAACCTCCCCTAATAAGTGCTCGAAGGCGACAGCGCCTCCAGCGCTTTGTCCGGCCAACAGCGCCCGGGGTTCTGCCCACGGGAAGCGTATGGCCATTCCTGTGAGGGTCTTCAGTTCGAGGAGGGCCACCGCGTCTCCTCCGAGATAGGCCTGGAGGGCATATTCCTTCAATAAAATTGCCGTGGACTCCGGGCCAACTGGGAGGTGCTGCGGAGGCACGTCTCGTCCCGCTCCGGGTTAGCTATCTTTTTGCAGGAGACCATGCTAGGCGCGTGCCCCCTGCCCGCCCTCCCGGGGTACAAGGGTCTTGCGCTCCCACCACCGCGGGATGGCTGGGCTGGGGGATGCGCAATTTACACCCGGCATGATGTCTCCGTTCTTCCTACCTCTTTAGATACCTCCTTTCAAGCAGTGGCAGTGCAGCTGCACCTGGATAGGAGGTATACTATCATTTCTGCGTAAATTCCATCGTCAGCTGACTTCGACGCGGGGGACTTCCGCCGCGTCGTGGCAAGGTTGCCGAGGCCCTATCTCTTGCTTTGGGATCTGAACGGCAGGCATCCTCTCTAGGGCAATTACTCTATAAATCCCAGGAGACAAGTTCTTGCCGATCTGATCGAAGAGCTTGAGATGGGTGTCCTAAACGTGGATGAGTTTACGCATCCCTGTCCCCCGCAAGGGGCGCGGCGATTTGCAATCCTGGCCGCCGTGCTGACGGGATCCAGCGCTCCATCCGGCCCCAGCTTAGCCTCTCTTCCTTCCTTCAGATAGCCCGATTTCTCCCCTACCTCGTCGCTTTTTATACAACTTCTCCCACAACTTTCTCTGGTCAGCCTCTAATTTCACAGGGTAGATGCTGACCTTCCTTTCAGCCAACCGTCCCGCATCATGGCTGAGGGGGTGGGGGAAAATGTTCCCTAACCCCTGAGCTCCGGTCTGGAGTGGCTGGTTTTTAACGACCTGCTTCATCCCCACCCATACCTTCCACACATCCCTTTTCCTCTCTTCTTCACAACCTATATTTTTTAGGCCGTGTCTAAGGTGGAGCCGCCATGCCGATGGACTGCCAGGCCACCAGGCGGGAGGGGTGGTCCCAAATGGCGGCGCCTGGCTCTGCCAGGCCTGTAAGCACCTCTTGCAGTGCGGGCAACTGCAAGAGGTGATGAGCTATTGCGTCTCGTGGCAAAAATAGGGTCACCATGCCCATGGATGAATCAATAAAACCTCAAACCCCATTATATCCCCCTTGCTCATCGACGGAGCCGCCCTCGGGCAGCTCCAGCAAAAAAATGGAGGTCCCCCCCCTGTGCTTGCACAAGGGACCCACCATATTTCTCTAACCGGAGAGGAGGCTTACTCCTCTCCTTCGCCTACGGGTGCAGGGGACTCCCCCTCACCCCCTTCTCTGGAGGTGCTTTTGGGCACCTCCCTTTTCCCAGCGGCAGTCCCCTCTTTTCTTTCCAAAGGGAATGCCAAGAAAGCCAGCAGGCAGCCCTTAGCCAGCCGCTCTACATCGAAGCGGCTAGGTTGGCAAACCCCCTTAGGGGGGAGAGGGAAGCCAAGGCCCCTTCGGTCGCTTCCCTCAAAAGACCTGCTGGCAAGAATTTTAAACCTTGCTGGGGTCAAGGCCTGTGCCTCCCCACACAAGACTGGCGACACTGCCAAGGGGACCTGCGATGTCCTGGAAGGGGATGGCCAACTGAAGGCCCCTCCTGTGATAGACATGGTCCTTGAGGAGACCCAGCCTCAGACGGTAGGGCCTTCCATGGGGGGGAATACGGGCTCGGCGCCAAGCACCGAACCCGAATCCACCCCTATGCAAGGTCCTCCTCAAATGGCTGAGGGCTCCGAGGCAGTAAAAGGAGGGGAGGGATCTCCTACGACAGGTGCCCCTACGACAACCGGGACCTTCTCCATTTCGGAGAGGGACCTGGCTGAGGCCGGTTCATCTGGCCTAGGGGCTTCTGCCGGCGGATGTGAGAAGCGGGTTCGTTCTCCGCCCTCCTCTCCAAAAAAGAAAAGGACTAAAAAGACGAAAAAGACTCGGGGCTCCTCTCCATCCGCGGGGGCTGCGGGGACGGATGGGTCTGCTGCCACTTCGGTAGGCGACCAAGCCAAGATCGGCAAATCCGGCCCCACTACCCCCTCGCGTGCGGAGCCCCTGACCAAGACTAAGACCAAGAGTGCACAGGGCGGAGCCTCGATGACATCGGGGCCCCTCATTCAGAGGTTACCTGGCGTTTTCGAGCCCGCTGGCTTCAAACGATTCCTTGTTATTCGCTCCACTGATGGCACTATGTTGTCCAAGGGCAACATGATCCATCAGAGGAGAGGATTAGCTAGTGCAATTGGTAGAGAGCCGAAGGTGACCCGTTTCTCGGACGGCAGCCTTCTGGCGAATGCGGCGAATCCCGCCGAGGTGGCCAAGATAAGTGCTCTTCGGACGCTTCATGGCACCCGGTGAGTGTGACGACGCACTCTACCATGAACTTTGTGAAAGAAGTAGTTTATGCGAGGGAACTCGTTGACTACTCCATTGAGGACATCACCCTAGAGCTGGCCGACCATGGGGCGGTCAAGGTCGAACGTGTGATGAGAAAACAGGGAGGGGCCTCGAGATCCACCCCTACACTCTTCGTCACGTTCGACTGTGACAAGCTCCATGAGTCGGTGCGTGCCGGTTGGTACCGCTACCGCGTGAAGGCATTCGTGCCACTGCCCCGGCGGTGCTATTACTTTCACTACTTCGGCCATACGAATCGCTCATGTAGACGTACAAAGTCGGGGTCACCCGAAGTCTGTGTAAATTGCTCCAAGGTCGCACACGATAAGTCCAAATCGTGTGTGCCCAAGTGTGTCAATTGCGGAGAGCCGCACCCTGCTTCTTCGAAGTAATGTGGTGCATATCTCCTGGAGAAAGGAATCCTGGCCGTTCAGGCCCAGGATAGACTCTCATTCCGCGAGGTTAAAGACTTGGTCCTGGCGCGCCCAGCTCTGCCTGGTACGTCATATGCCTCAGTAGTTCGAAAGGCACCCTCTGCTCCTGGCCCATCCAGGCCAACGAGCACGGTTGTTTCCGCGCCCATTCGGAGCCCTTCTGCGGGCTCTACCCGACCCGGGCGCTCCCCTGGTAAAGCTGGCGGCAAAAAGGGTTCATACCCAGCCCCGGATAAAATCAGGGCTCCCCCCTCTTTCCCCAGCGTGACCGTTTCCCGCAAGGCGAAATGGCCACGCGCCTTCACCGAGTCGTTAGACTCACAGGAGGCAACACCCCTAAAGATGGTCGCTAGGCCATCTTCGGGGGTTCCTAAAGCTGTCCCCCGAAAGTAGGACAGCAACAAAGGAGCTTCGGCTCCTTCGCCCACGCCCCGAGGTGGAGCGAGTGGCTCGGAGACGGTGGTTCCTCGAAAAGAGGGCCCCCCGCCTCCGAAGCCGCAGCACCCGCCTAAGGTTTCGAGGCGGAGGGAGGAAAAGACTCGCATGGCGAGCCCAACCTCCCCCAATAAGTCCTCGAAGGCGACAGCGCCTCCAGCGCTTTGTCCGGCCAACAGCGCCCGGGGTTCTGCCCCCATAAAGCGTATGGCCATTCCCGTGAGGGTCTTTAATTCGAGAAGGGCCCCCGCTTCTCCTCCGAGCTAGGCCTGGAGGGCATATTCCTTCAATGGAATTGCCGTGGACTCCGGGCCAACTGGGAGGAGCTGCGGAGGCTTGCCTCGTCCCGTTCCCCGTTAGCTATTTTTTTGCAGGAGACCATGCTATGCGCGTGCCCCCTGCCTGCCCTCCCGGGGTATAAGGGTCTTGCGACCCCACCACCGCGGGACGGCCGGGCTGGGGGATGCTCGGTTTACACCCAGCATGATGTCTCCTTTCTTCCTTTCCCTTTAGATACCTCCTTTCAGGCAGTGGCTGTGCAGCTGCACCTGGATAGGAGGTATACTATCATTTCTGCGTACATTCCACCGTCAGCTGACTTCGTCGCCGGGGACTTCCGCCGCGTCGTGGCACGGTTGCCGAGGCCCTATCTCTTGCTTGGAGATCTGAAGGGCAGGCATCCTCTCTGGGGAGATTACTCCATAAATCCCAGGGGACAAGTCCTTGCCGATCTGATCGAAGAGCTTGAGATGGGTGTCCTAAACGTGGATGAGTTTACGAATCACTGTCCGAGAACCGCTTCATTTTCTTGCCTTGACCTATCTTTGTGCTCTTCGGGTGCACAGCCTGATTTTGATTGAGGGGGGGGGGGGTCGATGACCTCCATGGTAGTGATCACTTTCCCATTCAAATATCATTTTCAGGGCAACTGCCGCCTGAGAGACCACCTCGGTGGTGCTTGGCGCGGGCGCGGTGGCCTGCATTTCAGTAAATGACTGAATTCTCTATCTCAGTCGAGGAGTTTAGGTCGGTAGATGAGGCCGTTGGGTTCTTCTCCGGCAACCTTATCGCCGTGGGCCTGACTACTATTCCTAGGACGTCGGGCCGTTTTGCACGCCGACTACTCCCATGGTGGTCGGCCGAGTGTGAGACGGCCCTCAAACAGAAGCGTTATGCCTACATGCGCTATAAGCGCCGCCCGAACGATTTCACTGTCGCTGAATTTCGTTGGGCTAGGGCTAGGTTCCGGTATATTTCGAAGCACGCCCACCGCTCTTCTTGGCGGGCATACGTGTCTTCACTTAACGGGAAGACCCCTTTAGCTGAGGTGTGGAAGCGAGTCAAAAGGATTCGGGGCAAGTTCTCGCAGGACCCCCCTCCCGTTCTCCAGGAGAATGGGACCGCAATCTCGGACCCCGCGTCCGTGGCGGAATTCTTAGCGACCGCTTTTTCCGCATTCTTTGGCCGTGATGCTGCTCCGCCAGCATTCAATGCACGTCGTGATGTCACGGAAGGCCGCCGGCTGGACTCTACCTCCAGAGGCGGAGAACCCTTCAACGACAAGTTTACTGTGAGTGAGTTGCGTTCCACTCTCGCCTTGTGCGCGGACACCGCCCATGGTCCGGACGATGTCCCGTACGCCATGCTTCGACACCTGGGTGAGCGAGGCATGGCCTTTCTGTTAGATTTGTTTAACAGGATCTGGGTGGAAGGTCTTCTCCCAGACTCCTGGCGAATCGTTACTGTGCTCGCCTTTCGCAAGCCGGGGAGAGATCACTCTACTCCGACCGGTTTCCGCCCAATATCTCTAACCTCTTGCGTGTGCAAGTTGATGGAGAAATTGGTAAATGTTAGATTAGCCTATTTCCTGGACAGCGGAGGCCATCTCTCTTCTGCACAGTGCGGCTTCCGTAATTTTCACTCCACGTCGGATGCTCTGCTCCGACTGGAAAATGCCGTCTTTGAGGCTTTCCTTAGTAGACAGCACTACGCCACGGTGTTTTTCGATCTGGAGAAGGCCTATGATACCGCATGGCGATACGGTATCATGGAGACTCTCCACACGATGGGGGCGAGGGGACGCCTCCCAATGTTTATATCTGAAATTTTTGCGAGATCGACGATTCCGCGTTCGGGTGGGGGGAGCCCTCTCCGGCCTAAAGGAGCAGGAAGAGGGTGTCCCGCAGGGAAGTGTCCTCAGTGTCACACTCTTTGCCCTGAGCATCAACGGCATCACCTCGGTGCTGCCGGAAGATGTTCTCGCTACGCTCTACGTGGACGACCTTTCGATCTCTTTTGGCGCGGCTCAGATGCCAACTCTTGAGCGTCGACTCCAACAGGCATTGAACCACGTCTCTCGCTATGCCGAAGCGCACAGGTTTCGGTTTTCTTTGGCCAAGACTAAGGTGGTGCACTTCTGCCGCCATCCACGGCTTCACCCCGACCCAGATTTGTTTCTTAATGGGGTGCGCCTGGATGTGGTTGAGTCGCACCGTTTCCTTGGTCTTGTATTCGACCAACGCCTCACCTGGGAGGCTCATATACGCAGCCTTAGGGTCTCTTGTACCCGCCCCATGGACATTTTGCGTTCCGTGACGTTCAGCGCTTGGGGCGCTGATAGGGCTACCGCCTTACTTTTTTATCGATCCTTTGTTCGCTCGAAGCTCGACTACGATGCGAGTTTTATGCATCCGCAGCCGAGCGTTTATTGCGGAAGGTGGATTCGATCCACCACACCGGCCTTCGCCTTGCGACCGGTGCCTTCCGCACTTCCCCCATTTAGAGCCTATTGGTCGATGCAGGGGAGATGCCACTCGCTCTGCGCCGCGTGCAGTGCATCACTCGCCTGTACGCGCGAGCCCGGCGGCTCCCTCAGTCCCCAACAGCTCTCACTGCATCCGCAGCTGATCTCGATGGTGCCTATGCCGCCAAGAGACGCCAGTCATACCCTAAGCCTTTTGGGTTTAGGTCCAGGAAACTCCTTCGAGAGGTAGATATAGCTCTCGGGCCGGTGGCGACTCTGGTTCTGCCCAGGACTATACCCTGGAGGGTACCACATTTGGCTATTTGTCGCTACGCCTCTGCTCCTAAAGCTTGTACAGCGCCGGGAGTATTGCGTTCAACCTTTTTGGAGCACACATCGTGTCACGCTGGAACCGTGCCAGTGTATACGGATGGCTCCAAGTCCCAAGAGGGGGTCGGCTTCCACGCCGTATCCCCTCTGTTTGAAGTCAGCAGGGCTCTACCAGGCGCTGCGTCTGTCTTCACGGCTGAGCTGGTGGCAATACACCACTCGGTACGGGAGATTACGCGACGTGCCCGGTTTGGAGACCGGATTGTGATCTATAGCGACTCACAAAGCGCCCTGAGTGCTCTCGGGGCATTGGAATCTCCGCATCCCCTGGTTCGCGATATCCGTGACGCCACGGTTTTGGTGAGCCGGGCGGATGTCGAGATTATCTTCTGCTGGGTTCCTGGACATGTAGGAATTGCGGGGAATGAGCGCGCCGATGAGGGCGCCAAAGAGTCCGCGAGGATTCTGCGACTGGACCAGCGTTTCGCTCTTCCTCACACCGACTACATGGCAGGAATACGGGCAGCTCTTCGGACTGCTTGGCAAAGAAGATGGGAGCCGGTCGAAGGGAACTAAAAGTTGCGTGCCATTGCGCCGCGACTGTTCCCATGGACCTATCCCCTAATGCCGCGGCGGCTTCAGGTCGCTTTCTGTCGTCTCCGAATCGGACACACTCGTGTGATGCATCGCTATTTGATGGAGTGCTCGCCTGTGCCCTATTGCAACGACTGCGTCGTTCTCCAGACTGTTCGGCACATTCTTGTCGAATGTCCCAGTCTGGGTGATCTTCGCGCACGATACCTTTCCCAGTACGGGGATGGGCGGGGTCGCTACCGCCTGTCCCTTGTGCTCGGGATAGATTTGTGCACATTGACTTGTGGACTTGTTGACTTTTTGGGTGAGGCTGGGCTTCTCCCCTTTATTTAAGGTTCCTTTTTTTTGTTATTGTTTTGTTTGTAGGTTGCACTCTCCTGCACCGGGGTGAGGGGGACCTCCCCCCGCTGCCGGAGATTGCTTCGATTGTTAAGTTTTTCCAATTTATATCATTGTTAAGTTCTTATATTTTTACTTTAAAGTAGCCTAGTTCTAGGCTGTCCTGTTTTTCGTCGACTTATGCCCAAGTGGGTAGTTGCCAGATGGGCTCCATAAAAAAAAAAAATGGTTGACTTGTTGATTTTTGGGGGGAGGCCGGCCTTCTTCCTATTATTTAACAGGCTTTTTTGTTTTGTTTTATTTTTTCCCATTATAGGTTGCACGCTCCTGCGCCGGGGAGACCTCCCCCCCGACGCAGGAGCTTGCTTACTATTCGGTTCCTTTCTCTTTTTTTTAATTTTTAGTTTTATGTTTGGGTTGTTTTTTTGTTGTTTCTGTTATTGCATTATATTTTAAAGTAGCCTAGTACTAGGCAGTTTTTAATACGGCGACTAATGCCCAAGTAGGCAGTCGCCAGATGAGCTCTTAAGAAAAAATCCCCACGACATTATATAGACTTACTTATTCATTGCAAAGATTAATCCTATTTATACCTATATGCGCTGTTTCACATTTCTAATTCATGTATTTTAAAAATTATTTTGGTATCTGTGTGTTTAACTATTTTAGACTATCCTTTGGCAATTAATAAGCAATCCACTCGGCTTAATTCTCAATATTTCATAAGTCCACCCATGATTGGCTTTTACTGAGTGAGAACACGCTCAGGGAATCATTATCCTAATTTTGATCAAAAGGGACGCACCAGGGTTATTCTTATTCACCGGAAATGGCTACGGTAGGTGTATTGGTTACACTTCACCTCCACTTCACCTTGGTGCGGGATTATAATTATGCCTAGGAAGTGGGACTGTGATTACCCACTCACTAAACCTCGACATTGCCATTTGAGCTATAATATAATTTATCTAAAAAACGTTTGGTAAGTTTGTCAAGAACTTGAGAAGCGAACATATTAAATTGGCAAAACTTTTTAAGGTAAACAAGTTCTTGGTGGAACAAAGCCCAGTTAGAGCATATATTGTAGGCAAGGAAGTGTATATCAGAAAGGGAAGAATATATATAAATTTAAGGAAAGTAAGAACTGAATTAATTAGTGCCAAGTAGTGTGGTGGTAGGTTTGCCGTATACCGACGTGGATAAATGATTATTAATACGGGCCATGTGTATGTCCAAAAATGAAAATTCCTCATTAGACTCATGTTCAACAGTGAAATTTATGTTCGGATGTTGACTGTTTAAATATTTATGGAACTAAACGACATGCTCTTTTTCTCTGAAAAGGAAAAAGCATTCGTTGAGATATAGTTTATAAATGACGGGTTTAAATGATTCTGGGTAGTTTTATATCCAGCCTTTTTCATGATGACATAAAAAAGCGTTTACAAAGTTAGGGCCTAGAGGGGGGACCCTATAGCCATGCCATCTGTTTGTTTATAGAAGGTGATATTGAAAAAAGGAAAATGGTATCCCTTACCGCAAGTTTCAGTAAATCATAAACCATGAACAATAAGTTCACATAACTGGTACATTGGTAAACAATGATTCAACATCAAAACTTGGGATATAATACTAAGATTAGTGAGAAGAGCCATCATTAATATATTCAGCCAATTCAAAAGAATCATTTAAAGTATTATTATTCCTAGTAAGATGTTCAAGAAGAGGGACAAGGAAATTACACAAGTTATATGTGGGTGTGCGAATAGCTGATAAGATTGGTCTAAACGTAATCCAGGCTTGTGTGTTTTACGAAGACCAAAGAAGATACCTGGGGATGAACCAGAGGTGTTTTTTCTCGATTTTTCTGTCGAAGTAAAACAATACGTAATTTAAGCTGAAGAAATAGTGTGAGCATCGCAAAAAGTACGTTTAAATATATAGATCGTGGCATAATATTAAATTTTGTTAACTTTACATTATAAATGAGTAGTTTTGCGTGATTTACGCTTATTATGTAAGTTTCTATCACGAATCAGCCCTCAAATATTATTCGGAGACCATCATGTATGTGGGCCGTTTTGTGTGCGACCGCAGTGCACGAGACCACAGCGCGGTCGACAGCCAGTATGGTGGTGTTAGAAAGCATTTCTGCATAGTTAAGAACTGTAGTTAGAAAGGGCTGCAACGTAGTCGATACGCGAGGCAGAAAATGACTGAGTAAGTACATGAGAGGCAACATGATCCGAGAACATGTAAGAAAGGAGTGGGGGAAAGTGTGATACCAAGGCAGGCGCCTATGAGTGAGACAGAGCTGTCAGGCATCCAATGGTGAATCACGTTGGCTCGAGGTGCCGGGGAAGGGTGCGGCAGTGGACAGCAAAGCGCTGCGGGGCTTGTCGTTGTGTACGTTGCTAGGGCGTTGCTAAGCACTGGCATAAAAGAAAAATGGAATTCATAGAATAATAGGGGATACTATTATAAAAAATAAATAAATTATTATTACCACTATTATTATTATTTGGGAGTATTTCAATTGATATCATATTTGCTGTGGTTTTTATCATCAGTATTTGTATTTACATGTGCTTTTTCACAGGATGGCAAGTAACGTTGCACGGAAACGAACCTACACAGAGGCATTTTTACAGTATGGCTTTGTGAATATGGCTGATTCTTTTGGAGATCGCTCACAATGTGTGTTGTGCTGCAAAGTTCTCATCAATGAAAGTCTGAAACCAATCTGCAAGCTGTGAAGTTTGGAAAAACTGGACTTGCATCATAACAACTTGCGGCGGCTGTTGAAGCTTCGTATGAAGTGGCATATCGAATAGCAAAAACACAAAAGCCACATACAACTACTGAAGAGTTGATTTTACCATGTTCAACCATAATGGTGGAAAAATTGTGGCACTTGGACCAAGCCAAAAGCTCAATGCTATTTCACTCTCCAACAACATAATTCGCAGAAGGATAGACAATCTTGCTACAGACATTCTTGAACAACTTACTTCAGAGGTATTATCCAGTTCCTATCCCAAGTTTTCAATACAGTGTGATGAGAGGACGGATCTTGTGCCACTTTGATTGGCTTCATTAGATTTGTTCAAGGAGGAAATGTTATTATGTGAAGAATTGCTGACAACTACAAAAGGTGCAGATATCTTCACCACAGTGAATGGGTTCCTGAGAAAGACAGCATAGATTAGATCAAGGTTTCCCAGGTATCAGTTGATGGAGTTTCAAGCATTATTGGCAAGGGCAAAGGAATCCATGGCTTGTTGAAGGAAAAGAACTAAAATATCGAGGATTTGCACTGTCATTCATCGTTATACCTTGGTTTCACGCAGGCTGCTCGAGTCCATCTAGGTTGTTTTGGATGTCGTGATCAAGATTGTATATTCAAAGAGCTGTGTGAAGAAATGGGAGCTCATAAGGGAATTATACTGTACCATACTGAAGTTCGTTGGCTGTCACGTGGGAAAGTCCTTGTTCGTGTTGCTGAGCTTCGTGAATACTTCATATATTTCTGCAAGAAAAAGGATCATCCCTCTCGGATCTGTTTAACGATGAATTATGGGTCACACGTTTGTGCTACCAAGCTCATATCTTTGGAGAGGTGAATACAGGCAATTTAAAACTTGAAGAAAGACAGACCACGTCACAGGAACTTCGGGAAAACATCGCTTCCTTTTGTGGGAAATTTCAACTATGGATCAGGCGTTTTGGAAAGGAAATTTTTACATAATTTTCTAGATTGGATACCTTCCTTAATTTCTGAAGATATCCTCGACTACATGAATACAGACATTAGAGATCAGCTGACCGGCCTCTTTGAAAATTGCAGAAGTACTTTCTAGATTTGAATAGTAACAATGGTGAATGGGTAAGAAATCCTTTTGATGTGAGTGAAGATATTCCTGATGATGACTGTCCAGCAAAAGAAGAATTTGTCATACTCAGGAAAAATAATGCATGAATCAAATGTTTGAGGCCAAGGCTGCTTTAAACACCTTCTCGATCTTTCGTTTGCAGGATGTACCAACGCTAGCCTCTCGAGGATTTTATACCACTTCTCTCTGCGAGCAAGCTTTCTCTACTGTCCTTGAAAGGAAGACCAAAAAACGTAACGGACTCAACGTCTCATCTACCTCCCGTGTAGCCTTTTCTGTGACCAAGCCCAGAATAGAAAAAATTGCACAGGCAATGCAAGTTTAACCCTCACACTGAAGAACCAGAAGAAACATAAAGTGATCACTGATTAATATGTATTTTATTGTTGTATTGAATATTATGCATGTACGAGGGGCGGTCAATAAGTTTTGAAATTCGGATATAAGGAAACGAGATATGAGGAAAAGTGTTTTACTATTTTTCAATATAACTACCCTCAACTTTAATGCACTTGCGCCACTTGTCCCTGAGGCTTCGAATTCCCGACAACCAGAAATCTCCCGACTGCTGTTCAATCCACTCCTGGACGGCGAGCTGGACATCTCATCGTCCCCAAACCGGCGTCCACGCATTGCAGCCTTGAGCTGGCGGAATAAAAAGTTGTCGCTAGGGGCCAGATCTGGACTGTAGGGGGGGATGGTTGAGCTCCTCGAATCCGCATCCGCACTAGCGCAGGGCAGCTTGTGCAACTCTGGTCCTGTGGACTTTGACGACGTTGAAGTTGATCATGAGGCGTGAGGTTTCTAGGGACCCAACGGGCAGAAGCCTTGGTCATGGCCAAATTGTCGTGAATGATGTTGATAACACTTTCATGTGATATTCCAAGTTGTCGCTCGATTTCTTCGACCTTCACCCGTCGATTTTCAAGGATCATCCTCTCCACACGGGCCACATTTTCCTCGTTGGTCACGTCTGACGGGCGTCATTTACGGGGGTCATCTTGAAAGAACTCACGACCATGGCAGAACTCCCTATTCCAGCAAGCAATGGTTGCATAGTAAGGGGCGGTATCAGTGTATACTGCAACCATGCGTTCATGGATCTCTTTTGCATTCTTGCCTTCCTTGGTCAAAAATTTTATCACTGCGCGGTGCTCAACCTTCTCCATTGGTAAAAAAAAATGTGACTGACGATCTGCGTTTAGCCACTGCTTCTTAAATAGACCAGGCAGGAGCGTGCGGATGCAGGTCCTAACACCCCCACAAACAGCCATCCCCCTTCTTCTGTTTTTCCCTACCGATTCGCAAAACTTATTGACCATCCCTCGTATCATGGCTGATTTCGATATAAATAAAAATGGAGAAGTTCGCATTTGTGCTGGGTCCTTAGGAAAAAGGAAAACATCAGATATTACCGGGTATATGTTCAATGAGGTAATTGATAATTGCGAAATTGCATTTAGGGGTAATCACTTCGAAAAGGTTGTGAACCACTTCTCTAACATATACAAATCTAATGGTCCTCGAGCAAGAACTGGCCCATTGGTGGATACAAAGTTTTCAGAAATATCACAAAGTTCGTATTCTTACACTCAAGACAGATAAATTTAGCAGAAATTTGTTATTAACATTTGTCTCAAGTCTAATCAATCAAGAAGTGAAAGTATTACATGATTATTAATTTCCTAATGACATTTTCACAGTCAGTTGTTTTGTTTCAACAAAAAACCATCACCACTACCGCCACCACCACCACCTACACAATCTCCACTACCACTACCTACACCATTATCTTCTGTACCACCTATAACATCTACACCTTGCTTACTTACTTGCTTAACGTTGTCCGTCGGCTTGACAAAGATCTCTCCCATTTGAGAGTTGGCTTTGCAGTTGTCTTGGATGGTGTGCAACCATCCAGCACCATCTGCATACTGGAATTCATGAATCGATATTAGCTCTGTCTTAGTTCTTGCAACAAACCTATGTATATTGAACATACCGTTCTCGAACCTATACTTAATTGTGATGCCATTTTCAGTTGTGGAGTGGTTATAATAGTGGTATGTTATAGCAACAAGGTATATATTGAACAGAACAGGTGCACTAATACAGCCCTGTTTTACGCCAATGTGCACAGCGAAGTAGTCCGATTAATCGCCGTCTGATAGCACTCGAGATTGCGTTTTTTTATGAAATTGCGGGATGATCTCTGAAAATGTCGGTGGGCATGCGAGTCTGCTGAGTATCCTGAATAATAGATCCAGGTTTATTGTGTTGAAAGCTTTAGGTAGGTCGACGAGAGTTGCTCTAAATGAAGGTTTTTGCTTAAGGCATTTTTCGATAAGTTGACAGCAGACGAAGATCATGTTGACCGTTCTCCTGTCTGCTCGAAAGCCAGATGGGATTCGGGAAGAACTCTATGAACTATGAATGCTAATAGTCTTGAAAGGAGAATTATTCCCAAGATTTTGCCAGTAACATACAAAAGTGTCACACTCATGCTATTTCCGTAGACCGCCTTATCCTCTTTTCTTTTAAATATCTTAACGATGTTTCCTTTGCGCCATTGAGAGGGAAACTTAGAACTTGACCAGCAAGTCGTAAAAACATTATGAAGAACATTAATTTACGATTCCCCCTCCGTTGTTGTATATTTCTGAGGGGACACCATCAGATCCTGCTTCCTTTGTGTTTTTTAGTTGTTTAACTGCTTTTTCTACCTCGACCAGCGAAGGTGGTGCGTCCATTTCAGGTATCTGTGGGAGTCTTGGAATTTATTCGAGGATTGACGTATCACATTCATTTATGGTGTTGAGTAGAACATTGTAATGCTCTACCCATCGTTGTACTATTCCTTGTTTGTCTTTTATGAGTAGGTTTCCATTTGCAGACCGGACCAGAATCGTGGAGTATTTTTATGGTCCATGCAGGCATTTAAATGCGTGATAGAAATCGTTTGTTCTGTTTCCGTCTGCATAGCTTTGTATTTTTCAAGATCTTGCTATCCACCACTCATCTTGCAGTTCTCTTAGCTTTCTTTGTGCCTGTGCTCGTTTCTCTTGTCATTTTCTATTCCTAGTGATAGATGCTGAGTTGGCTTAATAAGCATCATGAACTTTATTCTTTTCCTTTAGAAGATCCTTTATGGTCTCGTCTGATTGATCAAACCAGTCCCAGTTACGTTTTTAATGGCTCCAAGGCAATCTTAGGAAAGTTGATACATTTCACTAATAAGTTTGTTCCACATATAATATATTTCCTCCTGTGATTGAGGCCCGGGTTCTATAACCATACCTTCGAGTCTATTGGTTCCTGTAGTTCCACGCGTTTTTCTGCATTTCAAGCTGTGCACAGTTAATGCGCTTGCAGGTGGTTTGTCCTATTTGGGCTCTCCTCCAAATATTAAGGTTCATTTTAGATATTAGTAGACGGTGATCTGTCCAGTACTCAGGACCTCTTTTTACTCTTGTAACTTGAACTTCCTTGATGTCTTTGCGTCCCATTATGATTAAATCTAGGTGGTGCTAATGCTGAGCCCTTGAGTGCATCTATGTTGTCTTGAATTTGTTTTTCATTTGAATGTTGTGTTGGTGACAGTCAATGAATTTGCTAGACAAAAAGATAGGAGTCGTAGCCCTTTGTTGTTAGTTTTTCCTACTCCGTACTTTCCTAGTGTACCTTCCCATACTTCAAAGTCTGAATGATACTTTGCAGGGCATTATAAAATATGTCTTGGGCTGCATCCTCGGAAACCAAGGTTGGTCCATAAACACTTATAATTGTGGTAAAAGCACCTTTAGCTAGAGTGATTCTGAGAGACATAAAACGTTCATTGTGTCAAACAGGAGTTTCTGTAAAGACTTTCACTATTTAATTTTTTATAGCAAAACCCACTCCATGAATTCGTGGATCTTCTGCCCTGAGCCATTTCCATAAAAATGCATATCCTGAACTACACCCCCTACACCAGCACCACCTACATCACCACCACTCACACCACCACCACCACTTACACCACCACCACCACCACCACCACTCACACCACCATCACCTGAATTTTTCCAACGTATTCCTTTATGTCGCACCGATAGTTCGTTGCCTTTGAATGCAAACATGCAGAAATTGCCTCATCAGTTCTATATTTGGTACACTAACACTCTGAAATAGACAGACAACAGATGACAGAAGCAAATGGTGTTGTATGCAGCAATGCACGTGTTTTCAATGTCCAAGGTACTCAGTGCCGTGCGTGTCATAGTTTTGCCACCATTGACCTATACTATCTACACCACTACCTACATCACCACCACCTACACCACCACCACCTACACCTTCACCTAAACCCCCCTACATCCCACCGCCTACACCACCACAACAACCTACACCACCACCTACACCACCACCCAAGTTTATCCCGGGAATTATTTTGTTTTGTTAATAACATCATAACTATTAGGCAAACACCAACGAAGTTTGAGACCCTTAGGTTGTTTTACATTCTCTTTCGAACAATAAATTTTCCAAGGTAGCCCAAAAGTTGCCGGGAAATTATTTGGCAATAACCTAATAAATCTTCGATCAATTCCAACAAAATTTAAACCCCCTGTGTTGTTTTATATTCTCATTCTAATGATATTATTGCCAAAGTCTTTCTCAGTTTATCCAGGGAATTATTTGGCAATAACTTCATAACTATTCGGTCGATAATAACGAAATTTCAAGTTTTATGTTGTTTTGCATTCTCTTTCGAATGGTATAATTGTCAATGTCCTTCCAATGTCAGCCCGTGAATTATTGAGAGTTTTGAAGGGGTCAGGTCATAAATCAGTATAAGTGAGAGCACGCGACTCTTGTTCAGCAGATCTTGCTTGCAATTAGTTCATATAAGTTGTTTAAACTTGTTATTCGTTTTATTATATTATTTGATTATATATTTAAGTTGAAAACTCTATGTATTCGTACTAAACAAAAATTTAGAAATAATCTTTTGAAATTAAAATAGCACTTTAATGATAATTTTTCCTATTTTTCTCTCATACGGCAATTGAACTCCATATATGTATTTATCTTATAAATTTTTTATCAGGATTATTTCAACTCCCTAAAAAATGTTACACAAAAATGCAGCAGTGTTAAGAGAGCGTTAACTATTTTCAATATTCGCATATAAGCTCTAGGCACAAATAGATAAATATTTAGCTAATTTTGATTTCGGGGACCTAAATGCCATTGGCGCTCGTATCCGTTGCAAATTGCATCATTTGCGTAACTTTACAAACTTTTGAGGGGAGCGCAAGAATATATGATTATATAAGTATTTAGGGTTCACGACATATAATAGTAAGAAGCAAAAGTCTTTCACCTTATTTACCCCTTATTCCAAATGTTCATGAACTCCCTTTCCACTTATGCTCATATTCCTTTATTTTCGTGGAATTCATTTTATTTATTTCTAATTTCTCCGCAATCCATGTTACTCAGTCGGAAAAATTCACACATTTGTGCGGCACTGGACAACTTCGCTCGAAATGTTATTCTTGATTTTGTCGTAATTTGATATCTTTAAAAGCCTTTATGCCATTTAAGTTTTGGCAGTCGCTGCTACAGATAAGAGGAGGTTGAATGGCTGCCTGGCTGACTTCCAGGCGTGAGGGGACGCGCTGCCTTATGAAACCCCTTCGCCTTGAATTTATTATACCAATTACATTAAGATATTTAAAGAATTTGCCTAAGGAATGATAAATAAACGGGTATATATATATATATATATATATATATATATATATATATATATATATATATATATATATATATTGGTTAGGGCTTCTCCTATGGGGCTTAAATTTAATTTGAAGGATGAACGAAAGGACGTATAAAGGGAAATTTATTTCATTTTCTTGATACAACGTTTCGGGTGAACTTTTCACCCATCTTCGGGTACTGGAAATACAATTCTTATCTGTTTGACTCTTAACTTAAATTGTTTTCCACGAATTGTATTTCCAGTACCCGAAGATGGGTGAAAAGTTCACCCGAAACGTCCTATCAAGAAAATGAAATGAATTTTCCTTTATACGTCCTTTCGTTCATCCTTCAATTTATATATATGTATATGTATATATATATATATATATATATATATATATATATATATATATATATATATATATATATATATATATATATATCTCTTTGAAAATTTGTTTAAAATTTCAAAAACGGAATATGGCTTTTCAGTCATTATGTGAATTTAGTTCGTAAATAGAAGCAAATGAAAGAAAAAATTAAGGCGTGTATTATCGCGAAAGGGTGCGAGTGATGCACTAAAGCGATTACAAATTAAGGTCTATTCGAATATAGACTTAATTTTCTCTGGTACAATTACTTGACTATTGCAGCCGCCGAGATAACTCTAAGTTAATTCAGCCTGCAAACCTCTCATTTTCGTCCTTGTTTTCAACCGTAATCAGTCTAATACTGCATACTTTGATTTTCATCTTGATACAGAGGAATAAATTTAAAGTTGATCACTGTACCGTAATTTAATTCTATTTTAATTTTCATAGCAATGTAACAAGAGTTTAGTACCGTTATTCGCTCAGAAATGATTAATTAAAGGAAGAATGAGAAGGATACAGTGGATGAGGCGAATAAAATGGATTTCAAATAAAAAGTGCAATACCAAACTCCTACTTTGGTAACAGGTCACATAACTCTTCTAGTGATGTTGCTTGTGCATAATCCTCTGAATCTTTTCTTTGAGTGCAATAATTTTGCTTCTAAGTCTATCTTAATCTATCTTAATCCAGATCAAAGTCTTTCTTCAGTGTTTACTGAAGAGTGTGGTCCCATCCCCCAACCAATGGATTCCTACTCAGGGGAAAAGCTGGAGGATATGGACTTCACCGAAGGGGAAATAAAAAAGAAGATTACTGACATAATGCCGACAAAATGACGTCGGATTTAGAGTCAAACCTGCTACTGAGGAGTTTCCAGCACGGCTTCCGAAGGCAACGGTCATGCCTGACGAACCTTGTCGAATTCTTCCACTTCGTGTTCAGTGAGCACAATCAGGACAAGACGGTGGATGTGGTCTACTTAGACTTTCAGAAAGCTTTTGATAAGGTACCACACCGCCGCCTTCTCCGGAAAGTGCGAGCGCTGGGCATAGACGGAAAAGTAGCCGGCTGGATCGAGAACTGGCTAAGTGGCAGACGGCAACGGGGGGTGGTGAATGGACAGGCTTCTGAGTGGGTGCCCGTTACTAGCTGGGTGCCTCAAGGTTCTGTCCTGGGACCACTACTATTCATCATCTACGTCAACGACCTGGACGATGACATGGTTGCCAAGATTTCCAAATTTGCCGACGATACCAAGCTTGGTATGAACGTTGCAAAGGATGGAAATACTGCCCGCCTGCAGAAAGATCTTAGGAAGATTGGGGAGTGGTCGGACACGTGGCAAATGCCTTTTAACGTGAACAAATGCAAAGTGATGCATATCGGCCACAGAAATCCCCAATCTCACTATATCCTTAAGTGCACTGCTGTGGAATCCACCGACACTAAGAAGGACTTGGGTGTAACAATCACTAGTGACCTCAAGTTCTCGAAACAGTTCATTGAGGCGGAGAAAAAGGCCCAAAGGATGCTAGGCTATATTAAGCGCCAGTTTGGTTATCGGAACCAGGAGATTGTACTGTGGCTGTATAACTCACTTGTTCGACCGCACCTGGAGTATAACGTACAATTTTGGAGTCCTTCATTGCGAAAGGACATCGCGAGATTGGAACGCGTACAAGCCAGGGCAACCAAGCTGATTCCCTCTATCCGACATAAAAGTTATGAGGATAGACTAAGGGAATTAGATCTGTTCTCGCTAGAAACCCGTAGACTGCGTGGTCAGCTCATCGAAGTTTTCAAAATACTTCGAGGGTTCGACAATGTTGAGTACCGGGATATTTTCACACTGAGTGAGAACAGAACGCGCAATCACGGCTTTAAACTTGAACTGAACCGTTACAACTGCAATTTGTGTGGAAATTTTTTCACCTACAGTATTTGCGGTAAGTGGAAAGCACTTCCAGTGAAAGTTGTCAACAGTGAATCTGTTGACCAGTTAAAGGCAAGACTAGACAAGGTCTTGAAAAGTGGCCGTTTAGGGACGCAAAACAATTGAGCAGCCATGTGCCCGCTCGATTGCAGTCCCAAGGGACCTTCCTTGAATGGACCGTAAGGTCTCCTAGGGTCCCTTCTTTCCTTGTTGTTACTCCTTGTTGTTACTCTTCATTGAATGGAGACATAATCCTTTCAGGTACATTTATATCTTCAAAATGTTTGAATCACTTTTTAAAGTATTCTTTTAAGCGTTCGAGGTGAGCAACATAAACATCTATTTGGCAGCATCAGAAATGTTATCTCCAGTTCCTTAATATAAAGTTGAAATATTTGTAAAAAGTGAAAATTTCTCTGATACAATAGTTATGTAGAGCATTAAATTTTCTTGGAAATCTCAAATAATTGTACCCCGTAAGGGGCGCGGCGATTCGCCATCATGGCCGCCGTGCTGACAGGATCCAGCGCTCCGTCCGGCCCCAGCTTAGCCTCTCTTCCTTCCTTCAGATAGCCTGTATTTCTCCCCTACCTCGTCGCTTTTCATACAACCTCTCCCACAACTTTCTCTGGTCAGTCTCTAATTTCACAGGGCAGATGCTGACCTTCTTCTCAGCCAACCGTCCCGGATCGGGGCTGAGGGGGGAGGGGACAATGTTCTCTAACCCCTGAGCTCCGGTTCGGATGGATTTTATTTAACAACCTGCTTCATCCCCACCCATACCTTTCTCACATCCCTTTTCCTCTCCTCTTCACATTCTATCAATTTTACGCCGTGTCTAGGGGAAGACGCCATGCCGATGGACTGCCAGGCCACCAGGCGGGAGGGGTGGTCCCAAATGGCGGCGCCTGGTTTGACAGGCCTGTAAGCACCTCTTGCAGTGCGGGCAACTGCGAGAGGTGATGAACGGTTGCATACCGTAATAAAAAGAGTGTCACCATGCCCATTGATGAGTCTAACAAAAAAAAACCTTTAACTCCCCCCGTGCAAACGACGGAGCGGCTCTCAGGCAGCTCCACAGAAAAAATGGAGGTTCTCCCCCCTGTGCTTGCGCAGGGGACCCTCCATATTTCTTCAACCAGAGAGGAGGCTTACTCGTCTCCTATGCCTACGGGTGAAGGGAACTTCCCCTCACCCCCTTCTCTGGAGGTGCTTTCGGGCACCTCCCTTCTTCCAGTGGCAGTCCCCTCTGTTCTTTCCAAGGGGACTGCCAAGAAAGCCAGCAGGCAGTCCATTGCCGACCGCCCCTCGTGTAAGCGGCTTCGTAGGGCAAACCTTCTTTGGGGGGAAAGGGAAGCCAGGCCCCTTCGGTCACTTCCCTGAAAAGACCTGCTAGCAAGAATATAAACCTTGCCGGGGTCAAGGCCTGTGCCTCCCCACAAAGGACTGGTGACGCTGCCAGATAGACATGGTCCTCGAAGAAACCCAGCCTTAGACGGTAGGACCTTCCATGGGGGTGAATCCGGGCTCGGCGCCAAGCACCGGACCCGAATCTGCCCCTATACAAGGTCCTCGTCAAACGGCTGAGGGTTCCGAGGCAGTACAAGGAGAGGAGGGATCTCCTCCAACCAGTGCCCCTGCAACCACCAGGACCTTCTCCATTTCGGAGAAGGACCTGGCTGAGGCCGGTCCATCTGGCCTAGGGGCTCTTATCGGCGGAGGTGAGAATCGTGTTCATTCCTTGCCCTCCTCTCCAAAAAAGACCAAAAAGACAAAGAAGACTCAGGGCTTCTCTTCATCAGCGGGGGCTGCGTGGACGGATTGGTCAGCTGCCACTTTGGCCAGCGACCAAGCCAAGATTTGCACATCCGGCCCCTCTGCCCCTCCGGTTGCGGAGCCACTAAAACGAAAAGTACACAGGGCGGAGCCTCGATGACATCGGGGCCCCTCATTCAGAGGTTACCTGGCGTTTTCGAGCCCGCTGGCTTCAAACGCTTCCTTGTTATTTGCTCCACTGATGGCACCATGTTGGCCAAGGGCAACATGATCCATCAGAGGAGAGGATTAGCTAGTGCAATTGGTAGAGAGCCGGAGGTGACCACTTTCTCAGACGGGAGCCTTCTGGCGAATGCGGCGAATCCCGCCGAGGCGGCTAAGATAACTGCTCTTCGGACACTTCATGGCACCCCAGTGAGTGTTACGCTTCACTCTACCATAAACTTTGTGAAAGGAGTAGTTTATGCGAGGTAAATCGTTGACTACTTTATTGAGGACATCACCTTAGAGTTGGCCGACCATGGGGCGGTCAAGATCGAACGTGTGATTAGAAAACAGGGAGGGGCCTCGAGACCCACCCCTACACTCTTCGTCACGTTCGACTGTGACAAGAGTATGGGGTTTCTGCTTTGGTGTCTTGGGTCCTGGACGGTGAGCTGTGCTGAACTACTTGCCCTTGTCTTTTGAGAGGAGGTTGATTATCCATTTTTTGTGTTTGTAATGTATGGGGTCTCGAGTATGTTTGTATGAGAATGTGGCGGGGTAGTGTGTCGAAGGCTTTGATGATGTCAATTGTTGCCATCACTGTGCGTAGCGGGGAGCAGTTTGGGTTGAAACCTTTTGGGATGGGATTTTTTAGAGAAGTTGTGGAGTGATGTTTTCTGAAGCCGTTTTAGGTGTAAGAGAGTTGTGATTGATCTGATTTTAATAAAAGTTGTTAGAGTGTTTTTGAGATGGTATAGAGGAGTGAGATAGATCTGTATGAAGTGAGAAGGCTTCGTAATTTTGTTCGAGGATGAGGATGTTGTATGCATCTTTCAAAGTGGGAGGAATAATGGTTTGCAGCCAGGAGTGGTTGAAGATGTTTATAAGTGCTAATATGTCTGGGGGCCCGAGGTATTTTAGATAGATGTTTAAGATGTGGTTCAGGCCTTCGGCTTGTAAGTTTGTAAGGGATTTGATGGTGAATGGTCGTTGCTGTGTAGAGCTTGAATCTAGTTTGTGTAAGTTTTTGATTGTTCTTCTGTTGTTGTAATTTTTTTGGTAGTTGGGTGATTTGGGAGTAGTTGGCCTTGAACAGGTTGTTTTGCTCTGTAGGGCTGGATATTTTTTGTCTTTGGTGAGGAGTGGGTGACTGATGTATTTTTTTATTGTGTGTCAGAGTTGAGAGCTGTTTGTTTTGTGGTTGATTGTTTAGAGGTGTTGTTTCCAGTTATCTTGTTGTTTATTGATGATTAGAAGGTTTATTTGTGTGTTAAGGTTCTGTATTTGGTGGAGTTTCTTGTCTGTGGGGACTCTATTTTGTCTTAATGAGTTTCATTTTTTATGAAGTCTTCTATTTTTGGTGAGAAGTTTGGGTTGAAGTGTTTCCTTTATCCTCTTGCGATGTGTTTCTTGTTAGCTTTGTGGACCTTGATGGTAAAGTGTAAGAAAGCCATACACAAGGAGAGGAATTGTTCGATTATGAAGTTGAAAAGTGCATTTTCTATTTGTGATGGGAATTCGATCACGGAAGCCTTTTTATAATATTTGTCTTTTCGTTGGAGCTGTGGATGGGGTGTGATAGTTGGAATGAAATGAGAATAGGAAGATCATCAGAGTTCAGTACGTGGAAGTTACGTCAGGTGATGTGGGTTTCTGGTTGTGTTGGAGGGGTTTTCTATTTGGCTAATTTATGTTGTTTAGGATGTTCAGTGAGTGTAACTGTTTGAAAGAGTTGGTGATTCTTGTTTTTTGGATGTGAGTTTATCCAGACGAGGAGCTGGGCGTTGAAATCGCTCTTTAAGGAGAGGTTTGAGAGTTGTGATAGTAGGGCGAGATTGGTGAGAAGTCTGAAGGGCAGAGTTGGCATGTAGAGGGGAAGATGGATATGTTTATGATGTTATAGTGGTTTTGTTAATTTTGATGGCTAATGTTTGTTGTTTTGTGGTGTGGTAATTTTTAAGAAGGGAGTTTTGTTTGTCTGGTAGTGTTGATGAATGGTATGAATTTGTGTATTAGGATCAACATGCTGTGGTATGCTGGATCTATGTCGTGCCTTAGTGTGGTAAAGTTGTAGAAGGGTATAAAGTTGGTGTTGTGGTTAAATGTGTATGTTGTGTTGTTTTTTAAACCTGGGTCTACGTTGTGCCTTGTCTGGTGTAGTTGTGGAAAGGTATCAAGTGAGAGTAGATGGATAGATGGTATTCTAGTATCAGAGCGCTGTGTATGTTGTGTTCAAAGGGTTTGCTTTAGTACTTGATATTTGTTTTTCATGCAATTTATGTGGAATTGGATGATGTTGAGTGAGTGGTGCGATGGGTGTGTGTAGGGGTGTTGGGGTGTCTTTTGATGGGTTTCAGATCCATTTGAGTGGGTAGTTATCGAGTGGTTAGAGGCTCGTGCACCGGAGGCGGTGCCATTTATTGCACGAGATGCATAGGATGGAGGCTTGTGAGCCACGTGTTTTGGGGTAATAGGTGGGAGGGTGTAATTAGGGGCTATGGGTTCTCTTCTATCTCTCTGACTCTAAGTAAGAGGCGTATGGTCGCCAGGATTGCACAGGCTTGATTGAAAAAAAGGGGAAAAGAGGAAACAATTCCTTTCCAGGGATGTAGATCAGGAGCATGGCATTGAGTATTGCTGGAGGTGATCCGGATTCTGTTTTCGGCGAAGAAGGGGACTTAGAATATAAAGTGTAATACACTTTTCCTATTTTAGTAACTAATCGCGAAAATTTTCTAATAATGGTGATGACGATTGCCGTAGAATGACAATCAAGTCAAATGGATGACCTTGACTCAACTCTGATCACGACAGAAATGTGGGATAGAAGTGGGAGGAAGTCGGTTCCAACTTCCCTGGACGAGTGCGAAGTATTTAAATTCAAAATGATTGAGTGCAGCTGGCCGATATTAAACTAATTAAGGCTGCTTGCTATGAGGCATATGAAACAGTAGGAACCAAATATACTTTAATATTTGCACAGTTATACACAATAAATAGATTAATGGCAATGGATACTTGATATATAAAAGAACCGAACTAACATAGCTACTCTGAGCGAGCTCTACTGGGGAAAAGGGGGGTCGAGAGGCGATACAAGTCTCTGTACATACGCACACAGGGATGACTGGCAAGGTAGCCGCAGATCATTCGTCTCAGCCTTGATTGGGTTCGAAGGTTTAAGAGACGAAACGAGGATCGGATGGTTATTCAAGGGATTTTAACCACCGGGAGTCTAACCTCTAGTAGTAACACTTACTAGAGGGAGTATTCGTGCCAAACGAAATATACCGAAACCAAGGATGGGCCAATTAAATGGGGCTCAGATACTTCGGTATAATTCTAGCCTTCGGCTCGTAGAGAATAACGTGTTTCGTTGTAAAAGGCAGGCATATACTGTCGATGCCCAATTGTGACCAATAATGTATAGGGACCAGCTGAAACCGTTACTGCCTCCGCCAAAGGTGGGCGCAGGGAAATCTCTCCACGAACCAACACGGCGCTTTAGGGATGGGTAGTACTCCCGCGGGAGTTTCTAGACAACGCCCTGGGAGACGACACGAGCAAGCGTTTGAGATTCCAATCCCTCGCTTATCGCGGAGAACAGTTTGATATTCTGACTGTACCAACGGTCCTCGCTCACATGTACTGACCTCGTGCCTGACCTCATGGTTTTGACGGGTACATGGCGGCAAGGAGCCTTCATTCTCGACAATGATGAAGATTAATATAGCCTAGTGAAACAGTATAAATAGCTTTAAATTGGTGCGTGGAGTATATAATAAAATTTTAGAGCACCAATGCTTGGCCACACCTCCTGGTCGTAATTCATAGTTCTTTACAAGATGGTTTGGTATTAAATAAATACAGAGTAGAAAAAGGCGAGGTAGCCCCAGATTCACAATCTAAACATTGCGTTTATAGAGAATCATATTTCCTTCTTCAACCTCTGGAATGCAGATAGTGCTCAGAAGCAAACAGAAAACGACTCTCTCTTTTTCTCGGCTTAGCGTGAGCTAGAGGAAAACGCAATTTGACGCCTTCTACTTTGAGAGGCCAGTCATTCTTTATTCTTTTTAATCCTTAATAAGTATTTTTTCTTTGTTGGATTTTTTTAGTTCTTCCTAACAATTAACTCTCATAATTCCACAAAATGGATTTAGCAAATATGAATAAATTGCCCTTAGTGTGAATATCAGGAATACTGTGTATACTTTAAGAATAAGTAGATGAAAACACATATGACAATTTGTGTATATTAATTTGAATACAGAAATGGAGAATAAATATATATATATATATATATATATATATATATATATATATATATATATATATATATATATATATATTAATTTGTATAAATAAAATGAGACAAGCAGTCGTTGGAAGTAGTGCCCGGGTAAGCACAAATATACGAAAGCGAAAGATATCAAATTGGACACCTGTATCAATAAGAGGAAACGCATGAAAAAACAATTCGCGTCTTGAGATAGAGTTATCAGAAGACGGGAGTCTACGAAGCAACTGGATAAAGCCAAATTTCAACCAAAGGAAATTATAACACAGATGTGTAAAATCGGTTCATAGAATAGAGATAAAATTATCTGAAATATCTAGTATGTTGTAAATAAACAGCTGTTCAGTGACTCCGCCCAGGTGGTCGAACTTATGAGCCCGACAACGGAGTCTTGTCCCACAGACGATTCTAGGCTACGCCCCCCCTAAAAATTAAACAGTATATATAGGCCCTTGAAGAGAGACATTACCATTATTATTATTATTTTGACAAAGTAGAAGTTCGATTTACTTACGACATTCAGATCAATTCGTTCTCATCTTAACGTTACGGAACCCAATTCAATTTATCTAAGTTTTGTCGCTCCAATTCAATACTTCGCGTTGAATAAGAAAACCTGCTTGTCGCCCGCAATGTACCTCTTGACGTGCCGCTTGTCGCTTTAATAGACCCTTATTAGAATAAAAGTATATCTTTGCTAAGTCTTTTCTCAAGTCCTTCTTTACCTCGATTACCCGTACACTTTCGGTAAGCCCAGCCAACAATAGGAGTCAGTTATGCAGTCAGTTAATTCCTCATTCATATAAACTAGTAACCAACCCGTCATAAACTGGTGAAATAGGTAACTCACCGCTATAAAATAGTTACCTCGCAATAAATTGGTAACAAATACGCTGATCGATTGGCATCAATCTTTACTTGATTTCTTACGGGCCCAAATCCTTAAACAATGTCTCCAGAATGTGAACGGCTCTCCATCTTTTAATTGCGCTAAACCTAAGACTAGACCAAACCCCAAACTGATATTTTGTTTCCTCCGAAAGCAGGTGCAGGAATTTGGCCCCTATTGAACTTTTAGTGACGGATTTTCTCGAAAATTACGTTTAATGTGAGCGTATATTAATTTGTATAAGCGATGAGGCACATAAATGTTAAACAAAGAAATATCCTGTAAAGTGAAATTTGGCAACTCTCTTTTCAGATTTGCACCGCTATAAAGGCGATATTTCTTTAATTTGAGTGACGTTACCGGGTAGGCCATTAACAGTTTCCTTCTTCACAATTTATATCCTCCTTTGAGGGGAAAAGGTTACACAAACTGTTGTTATTTGTTCAACACTAAGAAAGAGGCCCAAACATGAGCATCTCCGACATAAACTTTTGAAAGCATCAAAAACGAGGAAATGTTAAAAGGAAATGAAAATATATGGAAAATAGATAACGTAAGGGGAGTGGAATCATGATACACTAATATGGTTATTATTATTTACTTACTTTTAAGAGGCGAAAACCAACGAGGGAATCTCAGTTTTAAAATAAAATTGCATAGTGATGAAGTTATGTGAAACGAAAATATATGAAATGAAGGTAAACAAGTTATTTTTGTCCTTAAAAATGTTAACTCTAGGTATTCTATTTACTCACTTATGCCTCCAATTTGGTTATTATTTACTTTACCGTAAACGTCTTTATATATATATATATATATATATATATATATATATATATATATATATATATATATATATATATATATATATATATATAATGTGTGTGTGTGTGTGTGTGTGCTTTGTTAGCAATCGTAAGTCAAAAGGCGGCTCAACAGTTTGCCGTATTTCACCTAACGACTGACATAAATGAAGAACAGATTTGAACAAAGAATAAAATATAATTAAAGAAAAAAACCCTGAGTTAATATAACCTAAACTTTAATTTTCAGATTACCAGTTTGTGAAACTATACAAACCTAATAACCTAACAATGGGCGGGATTTGGACCCCTATACCTCACCTTTTTGTTGGAGTGTCTGCCCAACCCTTATTTTATTTTAATTAACTCGTAGTATAAACAACTAGAAAGTACAGAGAAGCCCCGATTTTGCTTCATTTCGCCTTATGACTACTAAAAATAAACAGCTGATTTGGATAGGTAACCTTAATATGTCTTTAAAATGAGAGGGGGCAAAGCCGCAGAGCCTGCGGGGCTTTTATTACGCACTATTTGTGCAATGAAAATGCACCACACTCGCGACAGATGAAAGAGATGTGAATCACATCGTGTTATGAAAGATCCAAATGCAAGATTAGGGCGACTGTGAACCTCTTTTACGAAGTTCTTCGAAATATAATTCATATTCACTACAAGTCATAACGCAAAGACGCTCACTCCAAATGGGAGGCAAATGAAAAAGGTGACAAAGTCAGCTCAGTCGATATCCTGTAGACATTGTGACGTCACTGTATAATTTTAAGAAAATATTTCACTCTGACGTCATCACAATTATGGGGCAAACATTGAAATTCCAACCTTTTTCAAATTAATAGTAACATCGCCCTCTTAATAAATTTTATATAGATGGATACAAAAAAATGTCATTGACACAATAGAAGTAATTAAATTTGTTTTTAATTGATTTTTGTTTCATAAATATTAAACCCTAATTTTTCTATTCACTTTCCCCACACATTTCTCGATGGGTTAAAATGCGTTTATTGATTACTGTAGTTCTTCACGATAATACAATGGCAATAATTTACTTTTCCCCAATTATCAGCGAACAAGAAAAGTCTCCCCAATTTATACCTATTTCTGTAACTATTTAATCACTCACACAATGAGTTGAAACGAATAAATGGA